>SJYW01042808.1:178306-206640 GCA_006410735.1 Raphicerus campestris
CACATCCCATCCTCTCCCCCTGTATCATGTCCATAATTCTGTTCTCTATATTTGTTTCTCCATTTCTGCCCTGCAAATAATTTCTTCAATATCATCTTTCTAAATTCCATATATATGCATTATTATATGATATCTGTTTTTCTCTTTCTGACTTTACTCTGTATAATAGGCTCTGGTTTCATCCACCTCATTAGAACTCAAATGCATTCCTGTTTATGGCTGGGTAATAGTCCATTGTATATGTACCACAGACTCTTTATCCATCCATCCTTTGATGGACATCTACGTTGCTTCCATGTTCTAGCTATTGTAAATAGCCCTGCAGTGAATATTGGGATGTATGTGTCTTTTTTGATTTTGATTTCCTCAGGGTATATGTCTAGGACTGGGATTGCTGTGTCCGATGGTGGTTTTATTCCTAGTTTTTTAAGGAATCTCTATACCATCTTCCATAGTAGCTGTTTCAATTTACATTTCCACCAACAGTAGGTTCCCTTTTCTCCACACCCTCTCCAGCATTTATTGTTTGTAAACTTTTTGATGATGGGTGCTCTGATCTGTGTGAGATGGTATCTCATTGTAATCTTGATTTGCGTTCTCTAATAATGAGCGATGTTGAGCATCTTTTCATGTGTTTATTAGCCATCTGTATGTCTTCTTTGGAGAAATGTCTGTTCAGGTCTTTTTCTCACTTTGTGATTGGACTGTTTGTTTTTCTGGTATTGACTTGTATGAGCTGCTTATATCTTTTGGAAATTGTCAGTTTTTTCATTTGCTATTATTTTCTCTCATTCTAAGGGTTGCCTTTTCACCTTACTTACAGTTTCCTTTGCTGTGCAAAAGCTTTTATGTTTAATTAGGCCCCACTTTTTTATTTTTGTTTTTATTTCCCTTACTGTAGGAGGTGGGTCATAGAGGATCTTGCTGTGATTTATGTCATAGAGTGTTCTTCCTATGTTTTCCTCTAAGAGTTTTACAGTTTCTGGTCTTACATTTAGGTTTTTAACCCATGTTGAGTTCATCTTTGTATATGGTGTTGGGAAGTGTTCTAATTTATATGTAACTGTCCAGTTTCCCCAGCACTACTTATTGAAGAGGTTATCTTTGCCCCCTTGTATATTCTTGCTTCCTTTGTCAAAAACAAAATATCCATAGGTGTGTGATTTATCCCCAGGTCTTCTATCTTTTTCTTTCTTTTATAAAAAAATTTTTATTGAAGTATAATTGATTTGCAGTGTTGTGTTAGTTTCTGCTGTACTTTTTCATATTTCTACTCTTTTTTAGATTCTTTTCCCATACAGTTCATTATAGAGTATTGAACTGAGGTCTCTGTGCTATACAGCAGGTTTTTATTAGTTATCTATTTTAAATATAGTAGTGTGTATATTTCAATCCCAGTCTCCCGATTTATCATTTCTTCCCTTCCCCCCACCGCCTAGGTAACCACAAGATCATTTTCTACATTTGTGACTCTTTTTCTATTTTGTAAATAAGTTCATTTGTGCCCCTTTTTTTAGATTCCACATATAAGTGATAAAATATGATAGTTGTCTGTGTCTGACTTACTTCACTCAGTATGACATTCTCTAGGTCCATTCATTTGGAAAACTCAGCAGTGGCCACAGGACTAGAAAAGGTCAATTTTCATTCCAATCCCAAAGACAGGCTAATGCCAAAGAATGCTCAAACTACCACACAATTGCACTCATCTCACATGCTAGTCTCTAAACCAGGCTTCAGGTATACATGAACAGTGAACTTCCAGATGTTCATGCTGGTTTTAGAAAAGGCAGAGGAACCAGAGTTCAAATTGCCAACATCCGCTGGATCATCGAAAGAGCAAGAGAGTTCCAGAAAAACATCTACTTCTGCTTTATTGACTATGCCTTTGACTGTGTGGATCACAATAAACTGTGGAAAGTTCTGAAGGAGATGGGAATACCAGAGCACCTGACCTGCCTCTTGAGAAACCTATATGCAGGTCAGGAAGCAACAGTTAGAACTGGACTTGGAACAACAGACTGATTCCAAATAGGAAAAAGAGTACATCAAGGCTGTATATTNTTGGGGGCAGGAGGAGAAGGGGACGACAGAGGATGAGATGGCTGGATGGCATCACTGACTTGATGGACATGAGGCTGAGTAAACTCTGGGAGTTGGTGATAGACAGGGAGGTCTGGCGTGCTGCGATTCATGGGGTTGCAAAGAGTCAGACACGACTGAGTGACTGAACTGAACTGAACTGAGGTCCATTCATGTTGCTACAAATGGTAATTTTTTGTCCTTTTTATTGCTAATATTCCATTGTGTGTATATGTGTGTGTGTGTGTATATTTAATAATTCTACATCTTTATCCATTTCTCTGTTGATGGGCACTTAAGTTGCTTTCGGNAGGTCCATTCATGTTGCTACAAATGGTAATTTTTTGTCCTTTTTATTGCTAATATTCCATTGTGTGTATATGTGTGTGTGTGTGTATATTTAATAATTCTACATCTTTATCCATTTCTCTGTTGATGGGCACTTAAGTTGCTTTCGGGTCTTGGGTATTTTAAATAGTGCTGCTATGAACATTGGAGTATATGTATCTTTTTGAATTATGGTTTTCTCTGAGCATATGCCCAGGAATGGGACTGTTGGATCATATGGTAGCTCTATTTTTAGTTTTTTAAGGAACCTCCGTACTGTTTTCCATAGCAGCTGTACCAATTTACATTCCCACCAGCAGGGTAGGAGGGTTCCCTTTTCTCCACCCCTTCTCCAGCATTTGTTTGTAGATTTTTTTGACGATGGCCATTCTGACTGCTTTGAGGTGATACCTCATTGTAGTCTGGATTTGCGTTTCTCTAATAAGTGATGGTTTTGAGCATCTTTTCATGTGCTTTTTGATCATCGGTATGTCTTCTTTGGAGAAGTGTCTATTTCGGTCTTCCCCCATGTTTTGATTAGGTTGTTTGCCTTTTTTGTTACTGAACTAATCCTCTCTCTCGTTCAGTCTCCCTGTGTCTGGCCCCCACCCCCAGTCAGCAGAGGAGAACACGCTCCTCCTGGCTCTCTCAGCATCGTATTCTGCCCATCTGGTTTCACCTTGAGGACCCCTTTCTGCAGTTTTCGTCTCCATGTCTGCATCCTCTGTATACCCATACCCTGCTTCCTACTGATGTTGGTCTTGTGCCTCTTCTCACCACCTGCAGCCAGAAGCCCCCTCCCCCTGCCATTTATCACACATTAGATTAAATGTTTCTTCTCAGCTCCGGATCCCCAGCTGCCTGCTCACCTGCCTAGATCTTCCCTGAGCCTTTCTGAAACAACAATCTAACACTGAGCTCACGATCTTGCTCCACCCCGGGTCATCCTCCTGTGTCCCTTCGGTTCAGTGAGTGGCACTAATTCCATCCGGCTGCCCTTGACCAGGGACCTGGGAATGACCTTGGGTTTCTCCCTCGTACTTCCACATCCAGGCAGCTCCTGTTCCCTAATGATGCTCCTGTTTTCTTACCTTTGGAATCTCCCCCACTTCCTCCCAACCCAGCTGCAGGGCCCCAAAGTCTCTCACTTAGAGGAGTCATCACACAACTGACCTCTGTGGCCCCAGTCTTAACCCTGAGGAGGTCTTCTACAGAAGCACATAGGCCACGTTGCCTTCCTGCTTCAAGCCGTTCAGGAGGGCAGTTACGTTGCTTTCGGAATCGAGTTGAAGCTACTAACAGGCCCACAAGCCTGTGCCTACTTTGGCCCCTACGATCCATTCTGCATCCCTCCCCTTTCACATCACTCTCTTGTTGCCCACACACCAGGCTCCATGGACTGTCTCTGATCCCCAGAGGTGCCCGAGGCCTTGCCTCATTTGGGTCCTCCTGCATGTACTTCACACACAGGAGTAGCTGCTCACTGTCCTGCAGATCCAAGTGGGCCGCTTCCCCAGGGAGCCCTCCTTGCTCTCAGCCCCTACTGTCACCGAGGCCCCAGTTCCACGTCCTCCCCGGAGCCCTTTCCACTGGCGATGCTGTTACTGCTTCCCTGATCATGTATTCTACGTGTCCCTCGCTAGGCTGTTAGCTCGGCAGAGGTGGTGTCTGATCACTGATCACCTGCTGGTGCTTCCCCTGCACCCACTTCAGGGCCTGGTACCCTGTAGTACATCTAAGAGCACTTCAGTGGGAGAATGGTTTAGGGGCGCTGAGCCCAGGGTGGGTGTAAAGTCAGGCCCCCATGGTCGTGAGACCTGTGACTCTGGGGATAAGTCCGTTGAACTTTAGAACCAGAAGGGACTTCAGTGGTGATCATGCTTGAGCCTCTCTTTGTTACAGATAAGGACACTGTCCATCTGAGATGATAACGGCTGGTCCAGGGACAAGGTGGTGGGTGGCAGCCTGAGTCTAAACCCTGGCCTCTCGGTTCTCAGCATACAGCTGCTGCTGCGCTCAAGTGTACCAGGTGGGAGGCACCTGGACCAAAGGGTACTCTTAATGAGGTGGTAGCTTCACAGAACATAGAGTTGTTGTCTTCTTTACCTCCCTCTCTCCCCCACCTTCCTCTTTTTTAAAAAATAAATCTATTTGGATAAATAAAGTTAATAAAGTTAAGATTCAAAACAAAAGTGGAAAGGATATACTTTTCCAGAGTGTTGCCAGGATAGCTTCGAATTGAGTGTAGTTGAAATTTCACACTGATTTAGGATAACTCTTTGGATATCAGAAAGTTAAAGCATTATTCTGGATGTTTAGGAAGAGAACTCTGTCAGAGGACCATAAATGATGTCTCCTCCTAAAAGGTGGACTTTGACCATCCCAGAGGATGGAGCCAAGCATCTCTCCTGAGAGGCTTCCTTCAGATCGGCAAACGCAAGTCATTAGAATGGCCACTAGATGGAAGCATTGAGCTGTGCTACAACTGTCTTCCTTTCCCAGTAAAAGAGACGTTTCTAGTGAGGGATTTGTTGTTCGGTCGCTCAGTCCTGACTCTTTGTGACCCAATGGACTGCAGCACGCCAGGCCTCCCTGTCCATCACTGACTCCCAGAGCTTGCTCAAACTCATGCCCATTGAGTCGAACCATCTCATCCTCTGTCGTCCTCTTCTCCTGCCTTCAATCTTTCCCAGCACCAGGCTCTTTCCCAGTGAGTCAGCTCTTTGCATCAGGTGGCCAAAGGATTGGAGCTTCAGCATTCCAATGAATATTTAGGACTGATTTCCTTTAAGATGTACTGATTGGATCTCCTTGCAGTCCAAGGGACTCTCAAGAGTCTTCTCCAGCACCACAGTTCAAAAGCATCAGTTCTTCAGCGCTCAGCTTTTTTTAATGGATCAACTCTCATATCCATACATGACTACTGGAAAAACCATAGCTTTGACTCAATGGACCTTTGTCTGCAAAGTAGTGTTTCTGCTTTTTAATACACTGCCACGTCTGTCATAGCTTTTATTGCAAGGAGCAAGCGTCTTTTAATTTTATGGCTGCAGTCACTGTCTGCAGTGATTTTGGAGCCTAAGAAAATAAAGCCTTTCACTATTTCCCTCGTTTCCCCATCTATATGCCATGAAATGATGGGGCGGGATGCCATGGTCTAATGAGGGATTAGGTGAAATAATTGTACTCTTTGTGCCTTTACACAAGTTCTGTCATCCTTTCAGGCAATTCAGCGGTCCCAGTTTCAAGTTCTATGTTAATCAGTAAAGAATTTTATTTTCCAACAAACAAAAAGGGGTGGGCATTTGTAAGTATAAACTCACACTATATAAGTTCATTGACAACTCTGAGTCCTTCTGAGTTTGAGAAATGTGCTGAAGAGTCTGTGTGTCCAGGCGCTGAAGCCAATTCAGACTTGAGTTTCTGACTCAGCCCATCCCAGCCGCTCAGATCTCCACTCTTCTTTTGAGATCAGAAGCAGCAAAGATATTTTTTGACAATAGTTGCTCTGTTTCCTGATTACTCATCCCTACCCATTTCCAGCTCTCCTGCTTTCCATGCATCTTTCCACCTCTCCCTTTCTTAATTAATTCTGTTCCTCCCTTCCAACAAGGATTATTTTTTGCATCTGTGGTGTTTAAGGTCCTGTGCTAGGCAGACACTGAAGGTATGATCGTGAGCAAGATAGACAACCTGTATGCTCACACAGTTTTTAGTCTTAAAAGATGACAGACTGTTAAAAAAGCAATTTTACCTTTTTTGTATTCAGTCTATTTTTAATTGAAGTATAGTTAATTTAATGTTGTATTTATTTCTGCTGTAAAGGAAAGTGATTCAGATATATATACACACACACACACACACACACACATCCTTTTCTTATACTTTCCATGATGATTTATCACAGGATATATAGTCCTTTGTACTATTCAGTAGGACCTTGCTATTTATCTCTTCTATACATAACAGTTTGCATCTGCTAATCTCAAACTTAAAAAGCAAGGTTAACATACAGCTGTGTGAATGCCTTGCCTGTAGAAGTATAGCACCCAGGAGGAGAAAACTGGGGCTCATATGCGAAGGCTGAGAGTTCTACTGGATAATGAAGGGGCTAGAAGAGGAATGTCAGAAAGTTCCAGCATGGGGGAGCAGCACGAGGTGCTTCCTCTAGCTGAGAAAGCATGCAGCCCCAGGAGTGCTGAATGGGGGTGCACAAAAGGAGGTGAGCAAGGTGAGAGGATGCTGCCCGGTAAGCCAAAGTCAGACCAGGGAGGGCTTTGTCAGCCATACTGAGGATTTCGTGTGACATCTAAGGGCTGTTGTGAGCCATTAACTTAAAGCCTTTGTAAAACAGACACACTTAGAAAGCACAGAAGGATTTACAGCACGGGGTGCAGGCTCTTCCTCCGTCTCATGGCCTCCTAGGAAAAGACAGCATCACTGCCCAGGCTCAGGCAGACCCATCCACCCTGCAGGCACCCTGTACCTGTTTTCCAGCAACTGGGGTCTAAATACATACCCTTGGAACGCACATGCATTTGTTATATATATTGGCTTCTCTGGTGGCTCAGACAGTAAAGAATCTGCCTGCGATGCAGGAGACCTGGGTTTGATCCCTGGGTCGGGAAGATACCCTGGAGGAGGGCATGGAAACAGACTCCAGTATTCTTGCCTGGAGAATCCCATGGACAGAGGAGCCTGGTGGGCTACAGTCCATGGGGTCTCAGAGAGTCAGACCTGACTGAGCAACTAAGCACAGCACAGCACATATATATGTTAAATATTTGATTTTTGCTTCCATTTTGTTGATAATATAAAGAGCATTAACAGAAGAATGTCCTGGATTGTGTGATGAAACCTCTGGTTGAGCGATCAACCCCATCCATTTCCATCTTCTCTGGAAACATTTCTTCAGTTTTGTCAAAACACACTCCCTGAGTTTAGAGCCGGGGAATTCTTGGCACAATACTGAGCCAAGGAAGAAAATAAGAAGCAGCTTAGGATAAGTGACCCGGAGGATGGCTGGGATACCAATCCATGCTGGGTAGGAGCGGGGAGATGCTGGAGATTTAGGCTAGACAGTGAGCAAGGTCATAGCAGTGAAAACAAGGCTGGCTGGGGCGCCCATAAAGCAAGCTGAGGCTGCCGTCTGAAAAATCAGGTCCCGGCATCATCTTTCAGGATGTCTCTGGTGTCTGGNGCTGGGATACCAATCCATGCTGGGTAGGAGTGGGGAGATGCTGGAGATTTAGGCTAGACAGTGAGCAAGGTCACAGCAGTGAAAACAAGGCTGGCTGGGGCGCCCATAAAGCAAGCTGAGGCTGCCGTCTGGAAAATCAGGTCCCGGCATCATCTTTCAGGATGTCTCTGGTGTCTGGTCAGATGTTAGCATTTTTCAGTCAAGGACTGTTAAGTTCGGAGGAGTGGGTGGAGAACAGGAGATCTCTTTGATGGCTGGTTCCTCTGAAAACAATAAATAGCTTCTGGAGAGAAGGGCAGGCATCTGGGTGTTGGCTTGGCCCGAGCCAGCAGTGGTTTATCCACCCACAGACGACACAAAGGGAGGGTGGACCGAGGAAGCGGACTGTGGGCTCCCAGCCAGTCTAATCCTGCTCCCAGCAGCCTGGGAGAGTGGTCTGGGGGCATTTCAAAAGAAAAAGATCTTAGGAAGTGTTCAGAAACAGCCCACTGTTGAGAAAGAATCTGCACAAGCTTGAGTAAATGTTGTCTTTTTACTCTGGGCCTGCGCTAAGAAGGAGGTCTTTTGTTTTTCCCCTTCAGTTTATTTTGGTTTGATTTTTTCCCCCCTTCAATTTATTTTATTTTCTTCTTCTATGTTTGCCAAACAATTTGACATTTATATTTGGTAAACACAAAATCTACCACTTGAACCATTTTTGCATACGCAGTTCTGTGGGAGTGAATACATTCAAATTGTTGTGCACGTGCCGTTCTTAAAATTTTTTGATTGGAATATAGTTGCTTTACAATGCTGTGTTAGCTCCTACAGTAGAGCAAAGTACATCCGCTATATGTATACATACATCCCCTCTTTTTTGGATTTCCTTCCCATCCAGGTCACCACAGAGCCCTGAGGAATTTCCTGTGCCGTACAGCAGGTTCCCATTCGTTATCTATTTTATACGCTTACACGAGTCTTTTTCAATTCAGACTCATGTTCCTTCACTGCTCGTTTCACTTCATTTTCTGAGAACAGACAAGGTATTATGAGGTTCTGTGAAAATCTTGGTGTCCCAACCCTTTGCTTTTGTGCTTGTCTGGAAGCACCCTTTGGGTCCAGTCGGCTATGGAGGGATCGAAAGTCTGTGTTTCAGCCAAGCTCTGATATTTACCTTCAGATGAATTTCTACCCCCAGAAGGCCACAGTGTTCAAAACAAACGACTTATCCTGCCCTAGAGGTAGAGCCCTCTCTTCTCAGACTTGATGGCTCCAGCGCCAGGCCTGCCAGCATCTCCCCAGAGAGGGATCGGTGGGGCGGGACGGGATGCAAGACTTCCCCGGGTGTACTCCTTGTTCCAACAGCGTTCAGGCTGCAAGAAAACACGGCCTGTTCCATTCAGGGCGTGAGTGGGGGCAGGGGAAGCAGCGAGCACTAACAGAACCAGCCTCGACGTTGTCAGGATAGAATGAGGTCCCACAAGTGAGGCAGGGCGCGTGTGTTAAGCCATCTCAGTAAGGAGGAGCTATTTTTATTCCCAAGACTGTACCCGGAGGAGGTACATCACATGAAAACAGCCAGGTTTTCAGGAAACTTGCTTTTAAACATTGTTTCAGGCATGTGTTTCCATCTCATACACACTCTCGACGCCCATGACGATGCGAAACAGTGGACTCACTGTCTCGTGGTGCTGCAGCTGTCCTTAGGCTCCTGGTCATCATGGTGGAGAAATGGGTTGAAGTACATTATTCAGTTTGACGAGGTGGGAAATGTTTTCTGATCTTACCCTAATCTTTTTTTCTTTTTTTGAACTGGGCTTTGTGGCATGCAAGATCTAATTTCCCTGACCAGGGATTGAACCTGTGTCCCCTGCATTGGGAGTGTGGAGTCTTAGCCACTTGACTGCTGGAGAAGGCTCCAATCTTATTTTAAGAGAACCGAAACATTTCATTTCTTGAGCATTTTGGTTAAGTCCAGGTTTGATTTTCCCAGATGTGCTGCACAACATTAAAAGAGAGTAAGATGATAGCAACATCAGTGCATCAAACCAAAAACACTGCAGGAAAGCCATAAACTATATTTGATGGTAATTTTTCAGTTCACTTCAGTCTCTCAGTCATGTCCAACTCTTTGTGACCCGATGGACTGCAGCACTCCAGGCTTCCCTGTCCATCACCAGCTCCCAGTGTTTACTCAAATTCATGTCCATTGAGTTGGTGATGCCATCCAACCACCCCATCCTCTGTTGTCCCCTTCTCCTCCTGCGTTCAATCTTTCCCAGCATCAGGTTCTTTTCCAATGACTCAGTTCTTCACCTCAAGTGGCCAAAGTATTGGAGTTTCAGCTTCAACATCAGTCCTTCCAATGAATATTCAGGACTGATTTCCTTTAGGATGGACTGGCTGGATCTCCTTGCAGTCCAAGGGACTCTCAAGAGTCTTCTCCAATATCACAGTTCAAAAGCATCAGTTTTTTGGTGCTCAGCTTTCTTTATAGTCCAACTCTCACATCCATACATGGTAATTCTGGAAACTTGCAAAAAGGAACAATGTTTACAGTATAACATGAAGGAATTGCATGTATTTCACGAGTGAAACTCTGCCTTAAAAAAAATGCATACAGATGGGACTGAGGTCTGAGATTTAACGTGCAAAAAACGAAAATGGGTGTTGCTGTAGCATGCTAATTTCCACCAAGTATTTAAATAGGTGAAATGTAAATAAAACCATTTTGGAAGGTGTGTCAGAAGAGGGAGCAGGAAAAGAGGATTAAAGTATAAGATACAAAATGGGAAACTTGATGTCCCCTAATAAGTAGCTGTAGAGAACGGCGCATTCTGGCGGGGTGGGGAGGGAAGCAAAACTATGATGTCAGAGTTTTGCCTCCAGTTTCTGGGCTTGGCTCTCTTGACAGTGATAACCACCTACGTGGGCAGGTGCGAGGTCGCTGACCTTGGGAATCTGCCCTGAACACGGGGTGTGGACTCCTACCCCACGTTTCCAACCTGTTCACTCTGCCCTGGGGCCTCAGGATCCTGACAGCTCCCTTTGTTTGGTTACCAATCAGTTTGTCTGTTCAGACTTTGCCCCAGATTCTGCCTTTCAGAGCATATGCTGTTTACAGCCTGAAGCCCTCCTCGCAACCCCACTCACCACTTAGCACTCAGGTTCCACCTGGGGCCCCATCTGCCCCGAAGGGAGATCACCCTGGGCAAGCTCCCCCTTCCCTGTAACAACCCTGCTCCTCCTTAGGAACTTGCCTTAGTCACCAGGACGGGGCAGGGATGTTGAATCCTGGGTGCCAACCAAAGCTGACACAAGAGAACATGCATTCCGTTTAGGGAGGTGGCTTCCAGGCTGGCTTGTGATGTGATGTGGCATCAGCGGGGGTGGGGGGATTGTGCATCGTGGAGGGAGAGGCAGAGGACAGGAACTGCGCATATGCAAGCAGAAGGGGCAACTGCAGGAAGCCTGGGATTGACAGGTGAAATTATTGTCGGCCTAATTTATACAGGAAGACTGTCCACTGTGTCAGAAAGGTGGGTGTGAAGGAAAACCAGATGTGGCGCTGCCCACCAGTGGCTTATGAGCTAGCGGAATGAATGCCATGCACACCACATACAGTTACAGCTTGTGGTCAACTGTGAGTGCTGGAGAGGAGGGGTTGCCCACAGTGGGGAGAAGGCAGCTGGCAGCACAGGCTGGAGAGGCAGGCTGAGTCACTGCATGATGGGTTACCTGACTACAGGTCAGGTCTTAGCCATAAGGTGGGGAGATGCTGAAAGAAGAGCCGGGGGCAGAGTAGAGACCTCCCGGAGGGACTGTGCCATTCGGCCAGCTTGGGGACCACTGATTTGATGTGGACCCTACATTTTATGAGGGATCAGGTTAGATGACCCCCCCCCTTGCAAGAGGCTAAGAGGCTTTCTCAAACTTGTAAAGCTTTTAGTGAAAATAGATTAGTTCCCAACACCCCTCTAGTCTCTGCACCCCCCAAAAGCTGTCTCTTTCTTAAGTTTCCCACCCAAGTGGCCCTAGCATGAGTGGGTGCCTTGAATATGCTGACAGCGTGGGAGACTGGGTGTATCTCTCTGGGCCGTGAGTCCACGGTGCCAGGTACGAATGGGGCCTCTGCATTCACTGTTATTACTTGGCCACAACACAGTCATTGTGGCTGAGTGCCAGCCCATTAGTAAGCCACAGCTTGTTTTCCTGAAGGGGCTGGTGGAGGCTTGCTCCATTGTCTCCCGTCACCCCTCCTCCCCTTGCCTATTCTTCCCTGAAGACGTGGCTGTGAGCTTTCAGCTCAGCAGGGCTGGGAGACGGTTTTATCCTGGGCCCCCCACCCCTACCCCAAAGAAATGCCAATGAACTTATTCTACACTGTGATGTTAGAATGGCCAGAGATGGAATCATGGGAGTTGTTAACATAAATAAACCCTACATTTTTCATATGGTGGCCACGTTTAAAAGATGACCTTATCAAAATTACATGACAGCAGCGATTCACTTGTTATTTCTATGAGTTTCTCTACATGGCGAGTGCACATTTGTTGAGTTCTCTCTTGCCATTCCCCACACCCGTGCTTTGAGTCACTCCCTTGCTCAGGATTTGGTTATGTATTCGAAGCAATAGACATATGCTTCCTTTCCGTGCACAGTAGAAAGTATGGTGGATGCTTTTCCAGGACTCCCCAGGGATTCCATTCCATCCACCCAGATGATCTCTAAGGTCCCTGCTGGTTCCAAAATGACCCTTGGAACTTGTACTTAATTCACATTATATGATACGGAGGCCACTTGCCCTTGGGCAAGTTACTCAGCTGTTTCACTCCATGAATTCTATTCTGCATGCAGTCACCTGTAACTTCAGTCTGCCCCACATTACGCCACGTAGAAGGTTGTGGGTGATGCAGACAAGCGTGAGACATGTTCCTGCCTCCTGCTCAGGAAGGGATCGTTTCACTAGAGAAATATAATAGGAAGTTGAAAGGTCACACACTACAAAGTAGCACATATGTGTGTGTGTGCGTGTGTCTACATGCATGCACGCTCAGTTGCTCGGTTGTGTCCAACTCTTTTATGAAAACCCCACAGACTATAGCCTGCCAGATTTCTCTGTCCAGGGCATTTTTCAGGGAAGAAAACTGCAGTCAGCTGCCATTTCCTTCTCCAGGGGATCTTCCTGACCCAGGGATCGAACCTGCAGCTCCTGCATTGCAGGTGGATTCCTTACCACTGAGCCACAGGGAAAGCCCACCATGTGTCTACGTATACACACATATAGCGATAAAGGCATCAGGTGCTGAGCATGAGAAGTTTAGATCAGGGTGTACTAGGGCACCCCAGTAACCCCTAACATGTGTTGAGCACTTATTCTGTGCCAGCATACTTCCAGGATCATGTACATTTATTAACTAACTTAATTCTCATAATTAAGTTCTTACCTCCTAGGTAAGAACTAGGAGGTTATTATCTCCCTGTCTCTGATGAGAAAACTGAGTACAGTAAGATTAAGTCATTTATTCACGGTCACAGAGTCAGTAAGTGGCAGAGGCCGAACTGAACCAAGGAAATCTGACTGCGTGTATGCTCTTAAAACCAGCCAGCTTACAAACACCACCAACCAGGATAGGTCTTCCTAAGAATAGAGCAGGAAAGAACAACCCGGTTGAGGTCAGTCGGAAAAAGAAGAGAAACTTTCACAGGCAAAGAGGTGGCTGGAGGGCTGGGATGGAAACACGCTGATGTGTCTCAGGTGGTGAAGACATGGGGTAGGTGGAGAGGATGGTCCCTGATGGAGGGGTTGGGAGAGCGTAGGCGCCGTGGGTTCCAAGATGGCAGCATTCGCTTCTGTGCACGCTGGGGCTGCTCCACCCAGGTCTCCCGCATTGCAGGCAGATGCTTTACCGTGAGAGCCGCCAGGGAAGTCCATAAAGCTGGGCAGTCCTTGGCAAAGTACTTTTTAAATTTGTTTATTTTCTACGCAGAATCTTAGTTGTGGCATGTGGGATCTAGTTTCCTGACCAGGGATTGAACCCCAGGTCCCCTGCCTTGGGTGTTTAGAGTCTTAGCCACTGGGCCACAGGGAAGTCCTGGGACAGTACTTTTGATGGTTTTTAATAGAGCATCTGAAACACTCTCCTAGAAGGACTGACTTACAGAACTGGAAGACTCCCCAGTACAGAGTTGACCGTGTATCTTGGAATTTTCAATGACCTCTTCCTTTTTTTTTTTTTTTTTCATTAATCCACAGGGCTTCTAACTTTCTAAATTAAATGAGCATGTATTATTTTGTCATGAGAAAAACTAAGAAAAAGAAAATGAGTTAAACTACTTTTTAAAAAAAACCTGCAGAATGGATCCTCTCCAAAAGTGTACTCAGGCATGGGTTAGGGTTTGTACTTTATAAGTCTGGAGATGAGTTTTATATTGTGTTGCCATATATATATATATATAATTTTATTTATTTATTTGTGGCTATATGGTGCACTGGTTTCGCATTGCAGTGGCTTCTCTTGTTGTTGGGAATGGGCTCTAGGGCACATGGGCTCAGTAGTTGTGGCTCCTGGGCTTAAAAAGCACAGGCTCAACAATCGTGGCACACGGGCTTGGCCCCTCCATGGCTTGTGAGGTCTTCCCGGGCCAGGGATTGAACCTGTGTCTCCTGTATTGGCAAGTGGATTCTTTACCACTGAGCCACCAGGGAAGCCCTGTGTTATCTTTTACACATGTGGCTGTGCACGTTATTCTAAGCGGCCTGATGGGGTTTTCTGTGTGGTCCATCTTGGGCAAGTCAGGCCTCGCTTCTGGTTAAAGGGATATATGTGCCTTGTTTTCTTAGGGTGGGAGGGGAACTTTTCCTTTGCAAAGAAGCTAGATGGCTTGGCAAGCGAGACAAAAAGAAGAGACGCCACTAGCAGACTGGGAGAGAAGGGGATGAGAAGAGAGAGGGAACATTCCAGTACAGCAGTCAGAGTGGAGTCAGTGTCCAGGACAGGACACTGGAAAAAGAGAGAGGCTGGCAGGGCTGGAGGGATGTCACGTGTGTGTGCGCCTGTGAACGAGTTGAAAAATGCCGACTATGACTTCTTCTTAATTATTTTAAAAGTATATTTTAAAATTTTATTTATTCTTTGGCCACACCATGCAGCATTCTGGATCATAGTTCCCTAATCAAGGACTGAACCTGAGCCCCCTCACCCCATCCCACTGCAGAGGTTTAGGGAAGTCCCTGACCTCCTTATAAATAGTACAGAAAAATCTGACATAAGTCAATGTAGTAGAAAAGATCCAAGTCACATTGTACATCCCTTCACATAAACCACTCTTGGGATCGAAATATTGTAGTAATATTGCAAGGGTTTTGCATAAATCCTTGTTCAGTTCAGTTCCGTGACTCAGTGGTGTCTGACTCTGCGACCCCATGGACTGCAGCACGCCAGGCCTCCCTGTCCATCACCAACTCCTGGAATCTACTCAAACTCATGTCCATAGTGTTGGTGATGCCATCCAACCATCTCACCCTCTGTTGTCCCCTTCTCCTCCTGCCTTCAGTTTTTCCCAGCATCAGGGTCTTTTCCAATGAGTCAGTTTTTCACATCAGATGGCCAAAGTATTGGAGTTTCAGCTTCAGCATCAGTCCTCCCAATGAACATTCAGGACCGATTTTCTTTAGGATGGACAGGTTGGATCTCCTTGCAGTCCAAGGGACTCTCAAGAGTCTTTTCCAACACCACAGTTCAAAAGCATCAATTCTTCAGTGCTCAGCTTTCTTTAAAGTCCAACTCTCACATCCATACATGACTACTGGGAAAACCATAGCTTTGACTAGACAGACCTTTGTTGGAAAAGTAGTGTCTATGCTTTTTAATATGCTGTCATGTTAAATAGTTGATCATAACTTTTCTTCCAAGGAGCAAGCATCTTTTAATTTCATGGCTTGGCTAGATCCTTGAATAGTATTCAAACATGGAGAGAGAGAGAGGCAGAAGATAGCTTAATTTCTGATATTGGAACAAGATTCACTTTGAAGTTTCTCAGTTTGCATATTTGGCTCTGTACTTGTTCCTCATCCATATTTATTTTCATCTTTTTAAAGTCACAAACTGTTGAGCTTTGATATGTCTTACACAGAATTTGTACTCTGTCAATATGGCTCCATTCCCAGCATATGGTGGAGCAATTCTTTTCTGACACCTTCTTAAAAGGAGTCTTAGAGTAAACACAGGCCTGTGCACACACTTGAAGTACTTGAAGCAAATACACTCACTAATCTCTATCTCCCTTGATGCCTTGCACTGTTCTTTGTATGTGGTAAAGCTAAATAATTCATGAATGTGAAATGCATGTTGCATAGCAAGGATATTAGATGACATGTTTTCACCTTCTTCCCTTACCTTTCTGTTTTATGCAATGAAATCATTACAGGGTCTGCAAGGCGGAATGTCTGGGATCATACAGCTAGCTGGCCCTGGGAAAATTACTTAAACTGACCTTCGACTACATCTCCTGCAGCTCCAACACTGACTTGGAAAAGTTGCNATAACCCCTAACATGTGTTGAGCACTTATTCTGTGCCAGCATACTTCCAGGATCATGTACATTTATTAACTAACTTAATTCTCATAATTAAGTTCTTACCTAGGAGGTAAGAACTAGGAGGTTATTATCTCCCTGTCTCTGATGAGAAAACTGAGTACAGTAAGATTAAGTCATTTATTCACGGTCACAGAGTCAGTAAGTGGCAGAGGCCGAACTGAACCAAGGAAATCTGACTGCGTGTATGCTCTTAAAACCAGCCAGCTTACAAACACCACCAACCAGGATAGGTCTTCCTAAGAATAGAGCAGGAAAGAACAACCCGGTTGAGGTCAGTCGGAAAAAGAAGAGAAACTTTCACAGGCAAAGAGGTGGCTGGAGGGCTGGGATGGAAACACGCTGATGTGTCTCAGGTGGTGAAGACATGGGGTAGGTGGAGAGGATGGTCCCTGATGGAGGGGTTGGGAGAGCGTAGGCGCCGTGGGTTCCAAGATGGCAGCATTCGCTTCTGTGCACGCTGGGGCTGCTCCACCCAGGTCTCCCGCATTGCAGGCAGATGCTTTACCGTGAGAGCCGCCAGGGAAGTCCATAAAGCTGGGCAGTCCTTGGCAAAGTACTTTTTAAATTTGTTTATTTTCTACGCAGAATCTTAGTGTAGCATGTGGGATCTAGTTTCCTGACCAGGGATTGAACCCCAGGTCCCCTGCCTTGGGTGTTTAGAGTCTTAGCCACTGGGCCACAGGGAAGTCCTGGGACAGTACTTTTGATGGTTTTTAATAGAGCATCTGAAACACTCTCCTAGAAGGACTGACTTACAGAACTGGAAGACTCCCCAGTACAGAGTTGACCGTGTATCTTGGAATTTTCAATGACCTCTTCCTTTTTTTTTTTTTTTTTCATTAATCCACAGGGCTTCTAACTTTCTAAATTAAATGAGCATGTATTATTTTGTCATGAGAAAAACTAAGAAAAAGAAAATGAGTTAAACTACTTAAAAAAAAAAAACTGCAGAATGGATCCTCTCCAAAAGTGTACTCAGGCATGGGTTAGGGTTTGTACTTTATAAGTCTGGAGATGAGTTTTATATTGTGTTGCCATATATATATATATATATATAATTTTATTTATTTATTTGTGGCTATATGGTGCACTGGTTTCGCATTGCAGTGGCTTCTCTTGTTGTTGGGAATGGGCTCTAGGGCACATGGGCTCAGTAGTTGTGGCTCCTGGGCTTAAAAAGCACAGGCTCAACAATCGTGGCACACGGGCTTGGCCCCTCCATGGCTTGTGAGGTCTTCCCGGGCCAGGGATTGAACCTGTGTCTCCTGTATTGGCAAGTGGATTCTTTACCACTGAGCCACCAGGGAAGCCCTGTGTTATCTTTTACACATGTGGCTGTGCACGTTATTCTAAGCGGCCTGATGGGGTTTTCTGTGTGGTCCATCTTGGGCAAGTCAGGCCTCGCTTCTGGTTAAAGGGATATATGTGCCTTGTTTTCTTAGGGTGGGAGGGGAACTTTTCCTTTGCAAAGAAGCTAGATGGCTTGGCAAGCGAGACAAAAAGAAGAGACGCCACTAGCAGACTGGGAGAGAAGGGGATGAGAAGAGAGAGGGAACATTCCAGTACAGCAGTCAGAGTGGAGTCAGTGTCCAGGACAGGACACTGGAAAAAGAGAGAGGCTGGCAGGGCTGGAGGGATGTCACGTGTGTGTGCGCCTGTGAACGAGTTGAAAAATGCCGACTATGACTTCTTCTTAATTATTTTAAAAGTATATTTTAAAATTTTATTTATTCTTTGGCCGCACCATGCAGCATTCTGGATCATAGTTCCCTAATCAAGGACTGAACCTGAGCCCCCTCACCCCATCCCACTGCAGAGGTTTAGGGAAGTCCCTGACCTCCTTATAAATAGTACAGAAAAATCTGACATAAGTCAATGTAGTAGAAAAGATCCAAGTCACATTGTACATCCCTTCACATAAACCACTCTTGGGATCGAAATATTGTAGTAATATTGCAAGGGTTTTGCATAAATCCTTGTTCAGTTCAGTTCCGTGACTCAGTGGTGTCTGACTCTGCGACCCCATGGACTGCAGCACGCCAGGCCTCCCTGTCCATCACCAACTCCTGGAATCTACTCAAACTCATGTCCATAGTGTTGGTGATGCCATCCAACCATCTCACCCTCTGTTGTCCCCTTCTCCTCCTGCCTTCAGTTTTTCCCAGCATCAGGGTCTTTTCCAATGAGTCAGTTTTTCACATCAGATGGCCAAAGTATTGGAGTTTCAGCTTCAGCATCAGTCCTCCCAATGAACATTCAGGACCGATTTTCTTTAGGATGGACAGGTTGGATCTCCTTGCAGTCCAAGGGACTCTCAAGAGTCTTTTCCAACACCACAGTTCAAAAGCATCAATTCTTCAGTGCTCAGCTTTCTTTAAAGTCCAACTCTTACATCCATACATGACTACTGGGAAAACCATAGCTTTGACTAGACAGACCTTTGTTGGAAAAGTAGTGTCTCTGCTTTTTAATATGCTGTCATGTTAAATAGTTGATCATAACTTTTCTTCCAAGGAGCAAGCGTCTTTTAATTTCATGGCTTGGCTAGATCCTTGAATAGTATTCAAACATGGAGAGAGAGAGAGGCAGAAGATTGCTTAATTTCTGATATTGGAACAAGATTCACTTTGAAGTTCCTCAGTTTGCATATTTGGCTCTGTACTTGTTCCTCATCCATATTTATTTTCATCTTTTNCTGAAGTGAGTTAGCACACACACACAAAACTCTTGAAGCCTGTCCTGCTCACCTTCCTGGGAATCCCCAGGGCACTTTGCACAGGAGAGCTTGACAGCAGGGAACTCTTCAGAGGTCTCTGTGTCCCTGCCTCTCCACTCCCAAGTCTCTCACTTGATATTCATTACTTGAGTATTTATGACTAATGAACTGATAATCTTGGAACCCAGGGCTCACCTCTCACGTCTGTCTTCTAGAATCTGGGGGAAGGACAGGAGGGTGGAGGACCCCACCTCTGTCACCTGGTCACTGCCCCAGGTGAAATGCCCATTGGCCTGACTTTGGCCCTGTCAGCCTCCTCCTGTGTCATCCCGTAACATGGTCCCCTCCAGAAGAGATAGGGGCAGCTACAAACACGAAGCTTCTGGCCTCCACCCAAACAAGCAGGGTCTGTATATGTAAAACCAGAGGAGCCCATTAGAAGACATACACATACACACACGCGCGTGCGCGTGCACACACACGCACACACACACACACACACACACACGGTCCTAAATTTTGGAGACTCTTTGAAACCTGGAGTGGCCCATTAGAGCTCACCGTGTGTCAGGTCTGAAAGTCCTGTGCTAAGTCGCTCAGTCTATGTCAGACTCTTTGTAACCCCATGGACTGTAGCCTGCCAGGTTCCTCTGTCCATGGAATTTTCCAGGTAAAAATACCGGAGTGGTTGTCATGCCCTCCTCCAGGGGATCTTCCCAGCCCAGGGACCGAACCCAGGTCTCCTGTATTGCAGGCAGATTCTTTACCATCAGAGCTACCCAGGAAGCCCCTGAAAGTCCTGGTTTAGAATAAAAAAATCTGGGGGTATGCCTATGTGCTGGAGTCTTCAGAGCTGCTCCAATTAATGTAAATTTTGCTTAACTATACACTTTTTCGGGGGCATGTGATTTGTTGCAGCACCTTTTTTTACCTAATTATTTTTTTTAAATTAAGCTTTATTAGAGTATAGTTGCTTCTGTTGTTGTTCAGTCACTAAGTCGTGTCCGACTCTTTGTGACCCCGTGTGCAGCACGCCAGGCTTCCCTGTCCTTCACCATCTCCCAAAGTTTTCTCAAACTCATGTCCATTGAGGGGATGATGCCATCCAACCATCTCATGCTCTGCACCTTCCTTCTCCTTTTGCCCTCAATCTTTCCCAGGATCAGAGTCTTTTCCTATGAGTCGGCTCTCTGTATCAGGTGGCCAAAGTACTGGAGATTCAGCATCAGTCCTTCCAAAGAATACTCAGGATTGATTCCTTTAGGATCAACTGGTTTGATCTCTTTGCTGTCCAAGGAACTCTCAAGAGTCTTCTCCAGCACTATAATTCAAAAACATCAATTCTTTGATGCTCAGCCTTCTTTATGGTCCAACTGTTACATCTATCTGTAGAGTACACGACTACTGGAAAAATACCGAGGATGAGATGGCTGGATGGCATCACGGACTCGATGGACGTGAGTCTGAGTGAACTCCGAGAGATGGTGATGGACAGGGAGGCCTGGCGTGGTCACATGGGGTCGCAAAGAGTCAGACACGACTGAGTGACTGAACTCAGCTCACATGACGACTGGAAAAACCATAGCCGTGACTATACAGATCTTTGTCAGCAAAGTGATATCTCTGCTTTTAAAGATGCTGTTTAGGTTCATCATAGCTTTTCCTCCTAGGAGCAAGTGTCTTTTAATTTCTTGGCTGCAGTCACTGTCTCCAGTGATTTTGGAGCCCAAGAAGATAAAATCTGTCATGGCTTCCACTTTTTCCCCTTCTGTTTGCCATGAAGCGATGGCACCAGATACCATGATCTTCGATTTTTGAATGCTGAGTTTTAAGCCAACTTAAGATGATCTGGACTGAGTTACAAAGCAAACCTGCTATGAATGAGTTCACTGTGTGCTCTCCCCTGTGTTCATCCGTGCCACCCTTTAAACTGACAAACACTGTCATTAGGCCTCTGCTGAAGTATAAATATGCACAGACACAGTGGATACCACTGAAGCATCAAAATAAGAATGAAAATTTTCATTTGCAGCAACATGGATGGCCTTGGAAGGTATTATCCTAAGTGAAATAAATCTGTCAGTAATGCCTAATGTGGCTCCCGAAAGAAAAAGACTATAATATCAGTTATATGTGGAATCCAAAAATTATAGTAAACTAGTGACTTTAACAAAAAAGCAGACTCACAGATATAGAAAACACACTAGTGTTTACCAGTGGCAGAGGGAAGGAGGAGAAGTAACATAGAATGAGGGGAATAAGAGATACAAACTAGTAGGCATAAAATAAGCCATAAGGATATATTATACAACATGGGGAATGCAGTCAATATTTTATAATATAGTCAGTATTTATGTATTTTATACAGTTATGATATTTCAAAATTGTGAATCCCAATCTTCCAATTCATCCAACCCTCCTTCCCCTTCTTGGTAACTGTAAGTTTGTCCTCTACTTATGTGACTATTTCTGTATAGCCAGTATTTTATAATAACTAGAGTATAACCTTCAAAAATTGTGAATCACTATATTGTAATCTTGTAACTTATATAATCTTATACAGCTATACTTCAAGTAAAATTTTTAATGGATTGTTTAAATTTTATCTTTTTTATTTTGGTCTTTCACTCGACATATATATATGACTTTGATCATAAAAAATTTACTTAAATTGTTTCATTTATTTAAATTATAAAGAAATTCATCAAGGGACATCCAAAGAAGGTCATCAAAGGAAGACCCTCGTCAGACAACAGAAGTCAAATTAACAGCAATGGCCAAGCACATGCTCAGGTTCTATAAGTTCAGACCTGCTCCTGCAGTTGAGTTCTGTACTTCTCTGCTTCTTTGATATAGATGTTCTGAAGCTTTTATGGTCCCTAGTGAAAAATTCTTTAAGCCGATTCTCCAGCTCTGTTAGATCAGTCTGGTGCTGCTGGTTTAGCTTCTGGACAAATCCTTCATAAGCTATTTGCAATTCACTCCTGGCTTTTTCTAACTTCTCACAGTGACTGAAAAGAGATGGAAAAAGGCAAGGGAAGATGATGCACAGCCTGCTAAATGGCCTGCATTCGTAACATTCACACACAGCTGCGATGACTCAGAAAGCCTAACACAGGGATCTCAGTGCTAGATTGTCTCGGGACCAGATTCCCAACCATAACAGTGCAGAAGTGAAGGGTAAAAGGGAAGGAGAGGAAATGGTCTCTGGCAGCAAAAGGCCAACTGTCTATCAAGCAGTAAGAGAAGTCCTTGGGCAGAGCCAGGTTCCCAAGTGAAGAGCACCCTTATGTGTGGTGACCAATCAGTGCACAGGCCTCAAGGAGAAGAGGCTCTGATTGGCTGAGGTGTCTAAGGCAGGTCACCCATAGGGGAAGCAGCTGAGACAGAGAAGAAACAGAGAAGGTAAGACCACAAGGAAGAAACAGACTTTAAGCTTGTACCTGATTGGAGCCAATTTAGGCTCATTACTTCAAAAATACTGTAAGAAAAATAAAATATTAGATTATATGGACCACAAATCACCAGAACATAAAAAATTTAGGAAAAACACATTGAAAAGCTACAATATAATGTGAATAAATGGAAAGGTTAACATTTTAAAAGGGCAAAGAAATCTGATAAACGTAATTTAAAATCAGACCATCCTAACCTTTTACTACCACTACCCAGAACAGAATTATTAACAATACCTTGCAGAACTTGCACATGAATAAATACCCACACACGCTATAATAAATCCTGAAAGACATGGGAGAAAACACTTGTAAACAAAGCAACTAATAAGGGATTAATCTCCAAAATACACAAACAGCTCATGCAGTTCAGTATCAAATTAACCCAATCAAAACATAGGCAGAAGAGTCAAATAGACATTTCTCCAAAGAAAACATACAGATGGCCAACAAACACGTGAAAAGATGCTCAACATCACCAATTATTCAGTTCAGTTCAGTCACTCAGTCATGTCTAACTCTCTGTGACCCTATGGACTGCAGCAAGCCAGGCCTCCAACTCCTGGAGCTTACTCAAACTTATGTTCACTGGGTCAGTGATGCCGTCCCACCATCTCATTCTCTGTCGTCCCCTTATTCTCCTCCCCTCAATCTTTCCCAGCATAAGGGTCTTTTCAAATGAGTCAGTTCTTCAGATCGGGTGGCAAAAGTATTAGCGCTTCAGCTTCAGTATCCATTTTTCCAGTGAATATTAAGAGATGATTCCTTTAGGATGACTGATTTGATTTCCTTGCTGTCCAAGGGACTCTCAAGAGTCTTCTGCAGCACTGCAGTTTGAAAGCATGTTTTTCAGCATTCAGCCTTATGATCCAACTCTCATGTCTATACATGACTACTGAAAAAACCATAGCTTTGATTATAGACTTTTGTTGGCAAAGTGATATCTCTGCTTTTTAATACAGTGTCTAGGTTCATCATAGCTTTTTTTCCAAGGAGCAAACGACTTTTAATTTTGTGGCTACAGTCCCTGTCTGCAGTGATTTTGGAGCCTAAGAAAAAAATCTGCCATTGCTTCCACTTTTTCCCCATTTATTTGCCATGAAGTGATGAGACCAGATGCCATAATCTTAGGNGACCTTTGTTGGCAAAGTGATATCTCTGCTTTTTGATACAGTGTCTAGGTTCATCATAGCTTTTTTCCCAAGGAGCAAACGACTTTTAATTTTGTGGCTGCAGTCCCTGTCTGCAGTGATTTTGGAGCCCAAGAAAAAAATCTGCCATTGCTTCCACTTTTTCCCCATTTATTTGCCATGAAGTGATGAGACCAGATGCCATAATCTTAGGTTTTTAAATACTGAGTTTTAAGCCAGCCTTTTCACTCTCCTCTTTCATCATCATCAAGAGGCCCTTCAGTTCCTTTTTGCTTTCTGCCGTTAGAATGATATCACTTGCATATCTGAGGCTGTTGATATTTCTCCCCCAGTCTTGATTCCCCCCCTGTGATTCATCCAGCCCAGCATTTTGTATATGTACTTTGCATAGAAGTTAAATAAGCAAGGTGAAAATATACAGGCTTGATGTACTCCTTTCCAAATTTGTAACCAGTCCATTGTTCCATGTCTGGTTCTAACTGTTGTTTACTGATTGCATACAGGTTTCTCAGGAGGCAGGTAAAGTGGTCTGGTATTCCATATCTTTAAGAATTTTCCACAGTTTTTTGTGATCCACACAGTCAAAGGCTTTAGCATAGTCAGTGAAGCAGGAGATGTTTCTCTGGAATTACCTTGCTTTTTCTATGATCTAATGGATGTTGGCAATCTGATCTCTGGTTCCTCTGCCTTTTCTAAATCCAGCTTGTAGGTCTTGAAATTCTCAGTTCACATATTCTTGAAGTCTAGCTTGAAGGATTTTGAGCCGTACCTTGCTAGTATGTGAAATGAGCACAATTGTAGATAGTTTGAACATTCTTTGGCATTGCCTTTCTTTGAGATTGGAATGAAAACTGACCTTTTCGTCTCCTGTGGCTTTACAAAGTAGTTGATTTACAATGTTGTTATTTTCTTCTGTACATCAGAGTGAATCAGTGCTCCACATACATATAGCCCCTCTTTTTTGGATTTCCTTCCCATTTAGGTCATCACAGTGCTATCCCACCCCTCTGTCTCTATAGTTTGTCTCTATGTCTGTGTCTCTATTTCTGCTTTGCAAATAAGATCATCTGTACCATTTTTCTAGGTTCCACATATGTGTTAATACATGATATTAGCTTCTCTTTTTCTGAGTTACATCACTTTGTATGGTAGTCTGTAACTCCATCCACATCTCTGCAAATGGCACATTTTGTTCCTTTTGCTGCCTGAGTAATCCTCCATTGTGTACATGTACCACGTTTTATTTTTCCATTCCTATGTCAGTGGGCATTTTGGTTGCTTCCACGTTCTGGCGATTGGAAATAGTGCTGCAGTAAACATTGAGGTATGTATCCTTTCGAATTGTTTTTTTCCAGGCATATGCCCAGGAGTGTAGTTGTTGGGTCATATGGTAGCTCTATTTTTAGTTTTTTAAGGAAACACTCTACTGTTCTCTGCAGTGGCTGTATCAATTTACATTCCCACCAACAGTACAGGAGGCTTCCTTTATCTCCACATCCTTTCCAGCATTTATTGTTTGTGGATTTTTTTTTTTATGGTGTACATCCTTCTTTGTATTTGATTATTTTTTTATGCTCTGGGCATGGCATAGGGGGAGAATTATGTGATCCAGCAAATGGCCCGGGAAAGCTCTCAAGTCCTGCAGAAAGGAAACAAGTAGCTGACTCCTGCATTGCTTTGCTGCCCTGTTCCCACTCTGGTGTCCAGCCCCCTTCTTATCTCTGTCAGCTTGTCATCTGTCAAAGAAATCCTACTGGGAGACTCTTGCTTTCTCTAAAGATGCAAGGGGAGATATCCATCACCATCAGATCACGCCTGAGAGGTTGGAGTTGCCCTGAAACTACATCAATCATCGTCTTCTCCCATTCCACCTTGACCTCAGTGGGTGTTCATTCTACTCAGTACATCTGTCCATCTTCCTTCCAGGCCCATTAATTAAGCAGCTGGGCCTTTATATCCTGATTTTTTCTAATCATTTTACTATATTTTACTATTAGTATGCTCTTTTTTCTATTAAATGGTAGTTTTAGTGAGACAGAATTCTATTATTTTCTGTTGACCAATCATGATATGATTGGATTAAGTGAATAATAGTTACATAATCACAATAGTAAAAGATGTTGATCAGTTTTCACAATCAATAGCCAGACAAAAAATAAAAGATAATTACATTTGCAAGCAATAATGGAAAGAGGATTAAACTAACAATATAAAATAATTACATACAGTTCTGGGGTTAAGTAGAGTGATATGGTAAGTGGAAGTGCGTACATGCACATTGTCTCATCTGCTCAGCCAGTCTGTCTTTTGTTCAGCTGGTGCCTTTAATTCATTTACAGTTAAAGTAATTATCGATATGTATAATCCTATTAGTGGCTTCCCTGGTGGGTCAGTCGGTAAAGGTCTGCCTGCAATGTGGGAGACTTGGGTTTGATTCCTTGATGGGGAGGATCCCCTGGAGAAGGAAATGCAGACCCACTCCAGTATTCTTGCCTGGAGAATCCCCGTGGATGGAGGAGCCTGGTGGGCTGCAGTTCCTGGGGTCACAAAGATTTGGACACGACTGAATGACTAACTTTCACTTTCCTGATCCTATTACCATTTTCTTAAAGGTTTTGGGTTAATTTTGTGTAGGTCTTTTCCTTCTTGTGTTTCCTGCCTAAAGAAGCTCCTTTAGCATTTGTTGTAAAGCTGATTTGGTGGTGCTGAATTCTCTTAACTTTTGCTTGTCTGGAAAGCTTTTGATTTCTCCATCAGAGCTGAATGAGAGTCTTGCTGGGTATTCTTGGTTGTCGAGTCTTCCCTTTCCTCTGTGGATTTTTTGATGATGACAATTCTGACCTGTGTGGGGTGATCCTCATTGTCATTTTGATTTGCATTTCTCTAATAATTAGTGATGTTGAGTATCTTTTTGTGTGTTTCTTGGCCATCTCTATGAACTCTCTGAAGAAATGTCTGTTCAGTTCTTCTACCCATTTTTTTGAGTGGGTTATATATATATTTTTTATTGAGCAGCATGAGCTGTTTGTGTATTTTGGAGAGTAATCCCTTGTTGCTTCATTTGGAAATATTTCCTCCCATTCTGAAGATTGTCTTTTTGTCTTTTTATGGTTTCCTTTGCTGTGCAAAATCTTTTACATTTAATTAGGTCCTATTTGTTTATTTTTATTTTCAGTACTCTAGAAGGTGGGTCAAAAAAGATCTTGCTATGATTTATGTCAAAGAATGTTTTGCCTATGTTTTTCTCGAAGAATTTTATAGTGTCTGGCTTTACATTTAGGTCTTTAATCCATTTTAGTTATTTTTGTGTATGATATTAGGCCTTTTTTTTTTTTAGTTCTACCAGTTTATTGCTACCAGCCCATTTCCCTCCACCCTCCTCATGCGTGCATACTCAGTCATGTAACCCCATGAACTGCAGCCTGCCAGGCTCTTCTGTTCATGAACTTTCCAGGCAAGAATACTGAAGTGGGTTGCCATTTCCTTCTCCATAGGAGGGTGTTCTAATTTCATGCTTTTACATGTAACTGTCCAATTTTCCCAGCACCATTTATTGAAAAGGCTGTCTTTTCTCTATTGGGTATCTTTGCCTCCTTTGTCATAGATTAGGTGACCATAGGGCAGCACCTCTTTTTTTTTTCAGTGTGATTGTTTTTTAATTAAAAAAATTTATTGAAGTATAATTGATTTATGATCTTGTGTTAATTTCTTCAGTACAGCAAAGTATCAGTTATACATGTATATTCTTTTTCATATTATTTTGCATTATGGTTTATTACAGGATATTGAATATAGTTCTCTGTGTTCTATAGCGGGACCTTGCTGTTTATCCATCCTGTGTGTAATAGCTTGTATCTACCAGCCTCCAACTCCCAGTGCTTCCCTCCCTTACCCCAGCCCCCCACGCCCTTGGCAACCAGATCTGTTCTGTATGTCTGTGAGTCTGTTTTGTTACAACACCTTTAAAAAAAAAAAAAAGCTCCATTCAAACTTCACATCTTGTACTTCTTCCATTTTGAGAGGGGTGCGGTTTATGAAGTGGTTACAAGAGGAGGGGAGGGTCTGCGACTGAAGCCTCTTTGGAGTGGGCTTTTTGGGACTCAGGGCAGACTCTGCCCCCAGAGGCCTGAGGTCACATCCTAACCTCTTGAATGTCCTGCCGCATGGACTGTGTGATCCCATTAGTAAAAATGGACATTCTAAACCCAGGCATTTAAGCTGTAATCCTGCTAAATAATTTGTTTCCTGTTTTATATTGTCGACACAGAAGAGGGGGTGGAAAAATCCAGAAATGTTTTCCAGTGCATCTCCTTCCTTCCACCCCCAGTCCTGCTAAAGATACAGCATGGTGCTGGGGTTAGTCCCAAGTGCTGCATTTTTCTGTGCCCAGGTTCTTTCCTGGTAGAAACGGCGTCTTCTAATTTCTGTCACTACCGTACCAGTACTGCTGGGTGCACAGAGGTGCTCAGTACACTGATCGATGTCTTACTGACTCTGTACCCCAGGTGACAGCTCTGTGGGGAATCCTGTTGTTCAGTCACTGTCATGCCTGACTCTTTGTGACCCCATGAACTGCAGCATACCAGGCTTCCNTGCTGGGTGCACAGAGGTGCTCAGTACACTGATCGATGTCTTACTGACTCTGTACCCCAGGTGACAGCTCTGTGGGGAATCCTGTTGTTCAGTCACTGTCATGCCTGACTCTTTGTGACCCCATGAACTGCAGCATACCAGGCTTCCTTGTCCTTCACCACCTCCTGGAGTTTGCTCAGACTCATGTCCATCGAGTCGGTGATGCCATCCAACCATCTCATCCTCTGTCA
>SJYW01042812.1:3508-13713 GCA_006410735.1 Raphicerus campestris
TTTTTTAACAACATTTGAGACTACTAAAGAGATAGAAATATTTTGAGGTTCAAGGATTTATTGACATTTTTAATATAAATTCTAAATTGGATAAAAAGGATTTCTCTGAAGGAAACAAACACTGCTACTTAATTTAGATCCACTTAGGAACTTAAAATGATATGCCAAATATACTTTTCTCATATTAAATCCCTGGAATATTCATCAGGAAAACAGTTCTGGAGGAGTCAAAATTTTGATTTGTCTTAATACACTAATAATGAACTATTGGGAAAACAGAATGGATAAAAGGACATTTGTTTGGATTTTAAAATAGCACACATTTCAAATAAACATAACAAATATTATATAATTATGAATTTATGACACTGGTTAATGACCAGCACAATTTAAGATATTAAATTATTTGCAAAATCTTACTTACCCCTCATATTCCATACTCTCTTTGTTGCATGATTTTCTCATTTCATTTCGTTTCATGATCATAACGGTGAAAATTATGAAAAAGGGCAGAAAAATGTAGAAACTTAAAATAAGCCAGTTCTGATGTGTATTGTAGCCTTTTTTAGTAAACATTGTATCTGGAAGTGAAACACAGAAACAAGTGCATATTCACTGAATGTTTGAATGAATTTCTATTTATCTCACTTTAATCATATGCATCCTGGAGGAAGGAATGGCAACTCACTGCAGTATTCTTGCCTGGAAAATTCCATGGACAGAGGAACCTGGTGGGCTTCAGTCCATGGGGTCGCAAAGAGTTGGACAGCAATCATATGCATACATATAAAATCATATACGTAATTGAAAGTTTAAGACCTTGCAAACTGTCATATATGAGAAAGTAAAAGGACATTTAATCTCATACCCAAAACTTCAATTGCATGTTTTTCATAGGCTTACTCAGTTCTGTCAGTCCAGTCGTTCAGTCGTGTCCAACTCTTTGCGACCCCGTGGACTGCAGCATACCAGGCCTCCCTGTCCATCACCAACTCCTGGAGCTTTCTCAAACTCATATCCATCGAGTCAGTGATGCCATTCAACCATCTCATCCTCTGTTNAGTTCTGTCAGTCCAGTCGTTCAGTCGTGTCCAACTCTTTGCGACCCCGTGGACTGCAGCATACCAGGCCTCCCTGTCCATCACCAACTCCTGGAGCTTTCTCAAACTCATATCCATCGAGTCAGTGATGCCATTCAAACATCTCATCCTCTGTTGTCCCCTTCTCCTCCTGCCTTCTATCTTTCCCAGAATCAGGGTTTTTTTCCAATGAGTCAGTTCTTCGCATCAGGTGACCAAAGTATTGGAGGCTTACTAGTCATCTTTTATGCATATTTTTAAAGTATTATGATACTGTATATGCAGTTTGAAGTCTGTTTACTACATTCATCTTATTTATTTATTTTAAAGGTGACATATTAGTAGTGCTTAAGTTAAAAATTTAGCAATATTCTGTAAAAAGCCCCCATCCACTACCTTGCCAAATCATATAGTTTTGCTCCTCAAAGGAAACTATTTTAAATGACTATTTCTCTATCCAGTATTTATATTTTATACATGTGAATAAAATCCATTTCTATACCCATACTTGTGTCTGTATCTACCTATATGTAATGTGTGTGTTGCGTGTATTTTTTCCTTCTTGTTGACAGTCAACAATATAGTATGCCCTTTTGCTGTCTTAAAAAAATTCAAATATTACACAATTCCCAAAAGGAGACACGGGGAAGGCAATGGCATCCCATTCCAGTACTGTTGCCTGGAGAATCCCATGGATCGAGGAGCCTGGTGGGCTGCAGTCCATGGGGTCGCTAAGAGTCAGACATGACTGAGCGACTTCACTTTCACTTTTTACTTTCATGCAGTGGAGAAGGAAATGGCAACCCACTCCAGTGTTCTTGCCTGGAGAATCCCAGGGACGGGGGAGCCTGTCGGGTTGCCGTCTATGGGGTTGCACAGAGTCGGACAGGACTGAAGCGACTTAGCAGCCGCAGCAGCAAAAGTGCACAATAAATAAATATATTGGCCAAGAATTAGAAAAATAATCCACATCTCAAGACATACTCTGCTAGAGTCTCAAAAGCACACACCAGGACATTTTCTAATCATAATTCTGTTTTCCAATTAAAATAAATACATTTATATTAAAAAAACAAAAAAGATATTGCTTTCCTCCATTGCTATTTAGTTAGTAGATTTTTTACAGAAATGTAACAGTACTAACAGACATGCATTCACGTCATCATTTTATAGCTCAAAGAATTTTCTAAATTGAACACATCTATGTAACCAGCACCAAATCCAGGAAAAGTAACATTACCAGCATCTCACTACCTCCAACCTACTTTCTTTCAGCCACCATCCATGGAAAATCACTAATCCATGGATCATTTATGACAGATTATAACGGAGAAGGAAATGGCAACCCACTCCAGTGTTCTTGNTCCTGGAGAATCCCAGGGACGGGGGAGCCTGTCAGGTTGCCGTCTATGGGGTTGCACAGAGTCGGACACGACTGAAGCGACTTAGCAGCCGCAGCAGCAAAAGTACACAATAAATAAATATATTGGCCAAGAATCAGAAAAATAATCCACATCTCAAGACATACTCTGCTAGAGTCTCAAAAGCACACACCAGGACATTTTCTAATCATAATTCTGTTTTCCAATTAAAATAAATACATTTATATTAAAAAAACAAAAAAGATATTGCTTTCCTCCATTGCTATTTAGTTAGTAGATTTTTTACAGAAATGTAACAGTACTAACAGACATGCATTCACGTCATCATTTTATAGCTCAAAGAATTTTCTAAATTGAACACATCTATGTAACCAGCACCAAATCCAGGAAAAGTAACATTACCAGCATCTCACTACCTCCAACCTACTTTCTTTCAGCCACCATCCATGGAAAATCACTAATCCATGGATCATTTATGACAGATTATAACGGAGAAGGAAATGGCAACCCACTCCAGTGTTCTTGCCTGTAGAATCCCAGGGATGGGGGAGCCTGGTGGACTGCTGTCTATGGGGTCGCACAGAGTTGGACACGACTGAAGCGACTTAGCAGCAGCAGCAGCAACCTTTATATAGAGTTATGTTGTATGTATTTGTATCTTATCTGATTTTTCAGCTCAATATNGGGATGGGGGAGCCTGGTGGACTGCTGTCTATGGGGTCGCACAGAGTTGGACACGACTGAAGCGACTTAGCAGCAGCAGCAGCAACCTTTATATAGAGTTATGTTGTATGTATTTATATCTTATCTGATTTTTCAGCTCAATATTACCTTATTTGGGGATTCGACCAAATTATTGTTTATAATTGTAAAATATTTATTCTCATCACTGCATACAATATCTTTATATAGAAATAACAGCTATAAATACATTGTTTCTTATGAGCATTTGGGCAACTTGCAATTATGAGTGTTATGAATAATGCTGCTATGAATATTATACTACACGTCTCTTAGTCAATGTATGTGTACATATCACAGTTATATGCCCTTGGGAATGTGATGCTTACTTATAGTGTGTGCCTAAATTGAACATTTGTAACTTTTCCAGTGATTTTCCTAAGTGGTTATAGGAATTACATTCACATTAGCAATGGATGACAGTCTTGGCATAACTGGTATTTCTCTTCTTTTACTATATAGTTATTCTTGCAAAGAACTGACTCATTTGAAAAGACCCTAATGTTGGGAAAGATTGAAGGCAGGAGGAGAAGCGGACGACAGAGGATGAGATGGTTGGATGGCATCACCGACTCAATGTACATGAGTTTGAGTAAACTCCAGGAGTTGGTGATGGACAGGGAGGCCTGGCGTGCTGCAGTCCATGGGGTAGCAAAGAGTCGGAGATGACTCAGCAACTGAACTGAACTGAACTGATTCTTCGTATAGGATGAAATGTGAACACTATAACTGTACATTGGATAAGATATAGCAAATGAGGCATACACTTAAAAGATTATTTTTTTGTTTTGATAGTTATGGATTTTCTTCAGTTAATGTAAAATTCTTATCAGTATTGGTAAGAAAAATAAGTTTAATATCTGAGATTTGACAATAAAATAGTGTGACTCTTGTCTTTGATGTCTTTTAAATTTTGTGATTTTTTTAGATGCATAATACATGAATCTATTTGAGATGTACATTATATGATATATATATGTTTATATCTATAAAACCACCACATCAGTCAAAAGACAGTTGACTCCTGAACATTGCAGCGTTGGGGGATCCACTCCAAGCAGTCTGAACACTCATGTTTAACTTTAGCATTGGTCCTCCATATCTGCGGTCTCTCTGCAGCGCAGGTTCCACCATATCTGCAGCTGCTCTCCCATGGATTTAGTCTACTTCTGGTGCTATAGTACCGTGGTATTTATTGAAATAAAATCTATGTACAAGTGGATGCACTTGTTCAATGGCCAAGTTGCAACCTCATGGACTGCAGCATGCCAGACACCCCTGTTAATGCACAGAGCAGTTGAAATCCATGTAGTCTAAGGCTCAACTGGAGTGAATACATCCATCACCCACAAGTTTCTTCTTGCCCATATAATGCTGCTTTGCTGCCACTCCCAACACAAGCAACCACTGATCTGATCAGCATTCTCTATCAATTAGCTTAGGTGTCCTACAATTTAATATAAATAAAGTCATACAGTCTATATTCATTTTAATCTTATTTTTTTTCACGCAGCATAAATGTTAGCATCTATCCATATTTGTATTTTTAACAGTAGCTCATTCCTTTTTATTGTTCAATAGTATGCTGTTTTTTGAGTATACCACACTTTGTTGATTCATCACTTGATTTGTCTTTGGGTTGTTTTCAAATCTTATCTATTACATGCAAAGCTGTTATGAACATTTGTGTACAAAGTTTTGTAGGAGTGAAGGCATTCTATTCTCTTGGGCAAANCTGTTTTTTGAATATACCACACTTTGTTGATTTATCACTTGTTGATTTGTCTTTGGGTTGTTTTCAAATCTTATCTATTACATGCAAAGCTGTTATGAACATTTGTGTGCAAAGTTTTGTAGGAGTGAAGGCATTCTATTCTCTTGGGCAAACAGTAAAATGACTGCATTACATGATAGGTGAAAGAAGCTAAGGGCTTCCCTGGAGGCTCAGTGATAAAGAATTACCTGCCAGTGCAGGAGACACGGGTTCCAGCCCTGATCCGGGAAATCCCATATCCCAAGGAACAACTTAGCCCATGTTCTCTAGAGCTGGGGAGCTGCAACTACTGAAGCCCTCATGCCCTGGAGCCTGTGCTCTGCAGCAGGAAGTCACTGCAGTGAGAAGCTCTCACCCCACACCTGCTGACTAGCCCCTCCGACTAGAAACGTGCAGCAACGAAGACCCAGCACAGTCAAAGATAAATAATACATAAATAAGATTGTTTTAAGAAGAAGCTGAAACTGTACAATTTTACATTTCAACAATAGTGTATGAGACACTATCCTCCCATTTTGGCAGACTTCATGTGGTTAGTCTTTAAAATTTAAATAAATTTTAAAAGAATGTAACAGTAACTAATTGGGATTTTGGTGTGCATTTCTTTGATGGACAATGATATTGGGCATCTTTACATGTGCTTATCTATCACCTATATATTTTCTTTGATAAAGTATCCATATTTTGTCCATCTTTATCAGGCTATTTGTTTTCCATTATTAATTGCCAATGATTATATTGTGAATATAAAATTTGTATATATTCATAATATACTTTTTTAGTTGTATACCTAACTCTAGTTATATACAAAACTCTTCAAGTGAGTTTTGAAGAGCAAAAGCTTCTCATTGTGATGATGTCCAAATTTTCACCTTTCCTCCTTAGATTGTGCTTTTGGTATCACATGTTAAAAAAAATAATCCTTATTTAATCCAAAGGCACTTAGGTTTTCTCATATATTCTCTTCTGGAAGTTTTATAAGTTTAGGCTTCACATTTTCAACTGTGATACACTCTGAGTGAATTTTTACACATGATGTCAGAACATGTGCAGAATTCTTTTTTTTTTTTTTCTGCATGTGAGTATATAATTGTTCCAGCATTTTTTGTTGAAAAAGCTATCCATTATTCACTGCTTTGCTTTGCACCTTATGGAAAATTAGTTTTCCCTGAATCTGTGGCTCTACTTCCAGTGATTTTCTGTTCCATTGATCTACATGTCTATCAATGTTAATATCAATGTTACCCTGCATTGATTATTGTAACTTTATAGAAAGTTCTGCAATTGGGTGGTGTATTTTCTCTAACATCACTCTGTTTCAAAGTTACTTTGACAACACGGACTTTGAAATTCTGTATAAAGTTTATAATCAGCTTGTCAATTTCTGCAAGTGAACCCGATGGATGACTTGCAATGGGATATTCCTGAGTGTATAGATAAATCTGGGGGGAACAGACCTTGTAACAAGTGTTTTCCAAACTTTGAACATAACTGTCTCTTCAGTTACTTAAATTTTCTTTAATTTATCTCAGCAATGGTTTGAAGTTTTCAGTGTACAAATCATGTGCTTTTCCACTGAATTTACTTCTAAGTATTTTATTTTTTATGCTGTCATGAATAAAATTGCTTCCTTAATGTCACTGTTGGATTGTCTCTTTTGAGTTTGTAGATATACAATTGCGTTTTGTATATTGATCTCATTTTCTGCCACCTTACTCATTAGGTTTTGGCGACTCATTAGGATTTTCTGCATATAGGATCATATTACCTGTACAGAAATACTGATTTTCTTTTTTCTTTTTAATCTGTATGCTTTGGGGGGAAGGATATACTGACTAGACCCTCTGATATAATAAGTGGAAGTAATCTGCAGCAGGCTTCCCTGGTGGCTCAGTGTAAAGAATCTGCCTGCCAACGCAGGAAACACAGGTTCTATTCCTGGGTGGGGAAGATCCCCTGAAGAAGGAAATGGCAACCCATTCCAGTATTCTTGCACAGGAAATTTCATGAACAGAGAAGTGTGGTGGGCCACAGTCCATGGGGTCACAAATAGTCAGACCTGACTTAGCGACTGAATAATAAAACAACAACCTACAGCCACAGGTGAATGTGTAGCCAGCCAGCCTTCCCTTTCCACCGCCGTCCTTTCTGGCCACACACTGCTGTTTGTGGACGGAGTCAGGTCCTGCCTTCCATCACTGGCCAATGTCACCATGTCCACCTGTGAATAGCCCCTGCAGTCACACACTTGTATGTTCCCAGCCTGACTCTTGTCTCTGGCTTCCACTGCATGCCCTGGGGTGAGCATCCAGCCACAGAAGAGCATATAAACACCCATGGTGCCTGCAGCTGTTTGTCAGATCCAGAGCAGGTTCTGCCTCTCTGACCGGCCCACACCACTGTGCCTACTTGTAACCAGCCCCTGCCTTCAGCTCTGAACCTGCACACCCCCAGCAAGACCTGACCTCCAAGACAATGCACACATCCAGGAGAAGAGAACAGCTACAAGAAAGCATACTCTAGCTGTCTGGTGGATCCAGATCACAACTGGACTTCTGACAGTGGGTGGGCATCACTGTGCCTACCTGGAGCTAGCCTGTCCAGTTGTGTACCGGCATGCCCCAGAACTTGATTTCCCCGTCCCATCACTGATTTCCCTTGCAGAATGCATTCACAGAAGGAGAGTGTGAAGCAATAGGAAAGTGTACTGACATTCACGGCCATTGGAGCAGCCAGTGAGCCTATAGCTGGCTTCAGCCATTGCCACCTACCCCAGCCCTGATCACTACAAACACATCTTCAACTGACATCTGCCACCACCTGGACACCTGCACTTGGGCCCCGCAGCCAAGTAAGTGTATGTATGCCACTGTCTCCAGTCACTACCTTTGCCTGAGCTTGTCCTTAGCTATACTTTTAGACTTCAGGACTATGATCCATTTTGAATTAATATTTGAAAGTTGTGAGGTCTGTGACTAGGATAATTCTTTTGCTTATAAGAGTCCAGCTGTTCCAGTGAAATGAGACAAATACAAGAAAAATTTTACAAATGGATATGTATGAAACAATTTGGGCCTTGTAGTCCAATAAGAAAAAAATGCTCTCCTCCAGTTACAAATAAATAAACTAATTAAAAAGCCAACAAAAGTGTTGATATAGGCAGAAACCAACACAATATTGTAAAGCAATTATCCTCCAATAAAAATAAGTAAGTTAATTTTTTAAAAAGAAAACACTCATCAAATACAACTAGAATCTAGGATTTACTTTATTTATTTATTTTTGTTTAATTGCTGTGACTAGGACTTTCAATTCCATGTTGGATAAAAGTCATGGGCATAGGCATCCTTGTCTTATTCCTGATCTTAGAGGAAAAGCTTTCAGCTTTTAACTATTGTGTATGATGTTAGTTTGGGCTTCGCCACATGTGGACTCCACCTTGATAAGGCATAGTCACTCTATACCCACACTACTGACAGTTTTTTTAAAGATTTATTTTCTGTTTTATTTTTGGCTGTGGTGGGTCTTCACTGCTGAGTGCAGGCTTTCCCTAGTTTGTGACGAGCAGTGGCTCCGCTTGCTTGCAGTGTGCAGGTTTCTCACTGAGCTGGCTTCCTTTGCTGTGCGGCTCAGGCTCCAGAGCATACCGACTCAATAGCTGCAGTGGGTGGACTTAGTTGTCCTGTGGCCTGTGGAATCCTCCCCGACCAGGGATTGAGCCCATGTCCTCTGCATTGGCAGGTGGATTCTTAAGCACTAGACCACGAAGGAAGCCCTATTGAGAGTTTTTATCATAAATAGATGTTGAGTCAATGAATAGCAACTTACCTTCATTCATGGAAATGAGAGAAAGTATAAACTTGTACTTCATCACTCAAAATGTGATTTACTATTATTTCCTAGTAAATACATATATTTTGTCATGCATTTTTATCTAAATTTCATTCAAAATAAACACCTTATCCTACACATGCTTTTTAATAACTTGCAAAGTTTTTAATAACATGGAATGCAAATAATTGGCATGATGTCCGTCCATCCATATTTATTTTTCATTCATGCTATGATGTTTATTAGGGTTTCCCAGGTGGCATTAGTGGTAAAGAACCTGCCTGCCAATGCAGGAGATATAAAAGACTTGGGTTCGATCCCTGGGTCGGGAAGACCCCCTGGAGAAGGAACTAGCAATCCACTCCACTATTCTTGCTTGGAGAATCCCATGAACAGTGAAGCCTGCTGGGCCACAGTCCATAGGGTGACAAAGAGACAGACATGATTGAGGTGACTTACCACGCATGATGTTTATTGAATACTATATTGTATTTTAGTAACTGAGTTGATTAAAACTGGGTGCCTCTGTGGAAAACACATTGCAAATATTATTTAACATTAATTTAATGAAAGCCACTATTCAAAGTAACTCTTTTAGTCACTTGGGAGATCATGAAAGATTTTAGTTAATACTGTATTTCTTTATTTCATAAAACATCCTATTTTGATGCTTTATTTTTAAAACATCCTAGAATTTAAAACTTTAATTTCTACTCACAAGATTTATGATCATTTCCATCATCAATACTTCCTCCTGGTGAACCAATTTGTAATTCGCAATCTGGAGGTGTATAGTCAGGAATGCAATGACAGTTGCCTAAATTATTACATATCTGAAACAGAAAAATGTGTAATTACTATGAATCATGATAGTCTCTGTACATCATATATACTTACATTCAAAAGAATAAAATCCCTGATCTTCTAAGTTTGTTGTTGTTCAGTTGCTAAGTTGTTTCCAACTCTTTGCTACCCATGAACTGTAGCACAACAGGCTTCTCTGTCCTTCATTATCTCCCTGAGTTTGCTCAAACTCAGGCCTATTGAATCAGTGATGTCATCCAATCATCTCATCCTGTTGCTCCCTTCTCCTCTTGCCCTCAATCTATCCCAGTATCAGGGTCTTTTTCAGTGAGTCTGCTCTTCCCATCAGGTGGCCAAAGTATTGGAACTTCAGCTTCAGCACCAGTCCTTCTAATGAATGTTCATGGTTTGATCTCCTTGCTGTCCAAGGGACTCTCAAAAGTCTTCTCCAGCACCACAGTTCAAAGGCATCAATTCTTTGGGATTCAGCCTTCTTTATGGTCAACTCTCACATCTGTACATGACTACTGGAAAAACCAGAGCTTTGACTACATGGACTTTTGTAGGCCAAGTGATGTCTCTGATTTTTAATAT
>SJYW01042816.1:0-12769 GCA_006410735.1 Raphicerus campestris
CAGGGTGACAATATACAGCCTTGACGTACTCCTTTTCCTATTTGGAACCAGTCTATTGTTCCATGTCCAATTCTAACTGCTGCTTCCTGACCTGCATACAGATTTTTCAAGAGGCAAGTCAGATGGTCTGGTATTCCCATCTCTTTCAGAATTTTCCACAGTTTAATGTGATTCACACAGTCAAAGGCTTTGTCATAGTCAATAAAGCAGAAATAGATATTTTTTTTGAACTCCCATTTACTTCTCATTCCAAGATGTCTGGCTCTAGGTGTGTGATCACAGCATCATTGTTATCTGGGTCATGATCTTTTTAATATAATTCTTCTGTGTATTCTTGCCATGTCTTCTTAATATCTTCTGCTTCTGTTAGGTCCATACCATTTCTGTCCTTTATTGTGTCCTTTATTTGCATGAAGTGTTCCCTTGGTATCTCTAATTTTCTTGAAGAGACCTCCAGTCTTTCCCATTCTATTGTTTTCCTCTATTTCTTTGCGTTGACCACTGAGGAAGATTTTCTTATCTCTCTTTGCTATTCTTTGGAACTCTGCATTCAGATGGGTATATCTTTCTTTTTCCCTTTGCCTTTTGCTTCTCTTCTTTTCTAAGCTATTTATAAGGCCTCTTGAGACCACTATTTGTCCTTTTGCATTTCTCATTTTGGGGATGGTCTTGATGATTGCCTCTTGTAAAATGTCACTAACCTTCATCCATAGTCCTTCTGGCACTCTGTCTATCAGATCTAATCCCTTGAATCTATTTGTCACTTCCACTGTGTTTTTGTATGGGATTTGATTTAGGTCATACCTTAATGATTTAGTGGTTATATCTACTTTTTTCCAATTTAATTAAATTTTCAATTTAATCCTAGAATGTTAGGTCCATGTATTAAGGTAAATTAGAAGTGATCAAACAGGAGATGGCAAGAGTGAACATCGACATTTTAGGAATCAGTGAACTAAAATGGACATGAAATAGGCAAATTTAATTCAGAGGACCATTATATCTACTCTGGTGGGCAAGAATCCTTTAGAAGAAATGGAGTAACCCTCATAGTCAACAAAGAGTCCAAAATGCAGTACTTGGGTATAATCTCAAAAATGTCATAATGATCTCTCTTCATTTCCAAGGCAAACCATTCAATATCACAGTAATCCAAGTCTGTACCCCAACCAGTAATGCTGAAGAAGCTGAAGTGGAACAGTTCCATGAAGACTTACAAGACCTTCTGGAACTAACATCTAGAAAACATGCCCTTATCATCATAGGAGACTGGAATTCAAAAATAGGAAGTCAAAAGATACCTGGAGTAACAGGCAAATTTGGCCTTGGAGTACAAAATGAATCAGGGAAAATTCTAACAGAGTTTTGCCAAGAGAGCGCACTGGTCATAGTAAACCTTCTCTTCCAAAAACACAAGAGAAGAGAAGACTCTACACATGGATATCACCAGATGGTCAATACTGAAATCAGGTTGATTATATTATTTTCAGCTAAAGATAGAGAAGTTCTATGTAGTCAGCCAAAACAAGACCAGGAGCTGACTGTTGTTCCTATCATGAATTCCTTATTGCCAAATTCAGAATTAAATAGGCAATGATATTTGCTATATAAGTATCATTAAAAACATTAGTGATACTTTTTGATCAAATACAGGAAATAATTAGTAGTATTCAAAGCTTACAATGCATCAGCTACAAGCATAGTGCCTATACCTGGGCAGTTACTGTATATCCTGAATGTCAACACAGCTTATGTGTATTTCTCTTTTGTTGCATATAATTTTTTGAAAACCCAATTAAGATGAAAGCTTATTTATCTTAGAAGACATAGGAAAAGACAGCCTTAGTGTTATTTAATCCTGAGAGCTATGAATTTCAATATTAATCTCTAGGCAGGTGCTCTTTCCTTACATACAAATAAAAGCTAATAATTCACTAATGTACAAAACATGGCAATGGTCACAGGCAAGGATTCCATCTATTAAGAGATAATATAGCCCTGGCATACCTTCTGCACACAACTCCACACAGTCCATGACCCTTTATTGGGAAAACACTTCTGTGATGTCTCAGCCATCCCTCTCTATCACTGAGCTAAATAATCCACAAAATAAGTGCCTACTTCCCCTAAAGCATGCATTCTTCTCTCCACTCAGCCTACAACTAGCATCTACTTTACTCAATAAGCTGTTCATTTCTAGTTGCTGTGGAATTTAAATCAAAATGGCCACCAGAATCACCATTGCAAAGTGCAAAACCCTATCTCAAATGAGGCCATACTCCCAAGTAGGAGCAGCTTTATTTAGAGGACAAGACTCACATATTTGGATGAGTAACATTTGATAGTTTTTATGCAAGTGTTTCAACTGAGTTCAAGTAGACAGATTCTTAGGATTCATGTGTGGGACTTAGGCTATAGTTGACTAGGACTTGGAAAGTGAAAGAGGTGAGGAGAATGCTGTAGGTAGAGGGGCTGCTGTAGGGAAGGGCAGAGACAAGAAAATCGTTTGGCCTTCTGAATCTGTATTTCCCATAGACAGTACAGGTGGTGCTAGTGGTAAAGAATCTGCCTGCCAATTCAGGAGACTTAAGAAACATGGGTTTAATCCATGGGTTGGGAAGACCTCCTGGAGAAGGAAATGGCAACACACTCCAGTATTCTTGCCTGCAGAATCCCATTGACAGAGGAGTCTGGCTGGCTGCAGTCCATGCGGTCACAAAGAGTTGGACATGACTGAAGTGACTGAGCATGCCTCATGCACAAATTCAGTATGTCCCAACTGAAGGTCTTTTCCCCATGGCCCAACCCTATTTCTCCTCCAATTTCCTATGTCTGTGAATCCAACATCTATTAATACCCTGAAGTTCATGTCAGGAAAAAAAAAGACGTCACTCTAGTCAAACAACTTCATTTCTGTTTCCTCCCCACATCTCATACTTTATCATCCAGAGAACCAGGTCAATTCTATAGTCTAAAGGTATCTTCACACTCTCTTGGCATAGATCTACAAATATGTCCATGTTTCCTCTCCAGCCTCAACCCTCACCATTCCTCTTTCTGCCTTGTCTGTACCGAACTATTCAGAGCCATCACTTGTTTCATACATCCTCTCGACTTCAAACCTTCGCAGCTGATCTCTTTGACTTTCAGGGCTCAGCATTCTCATTATCACCTGTGAGAAGCATGTCCTTCCTCTCCACTAACTCATTTGATTCATTATAGTTCTCAATACATTCTATGGCAGTTGTCTGATTATTTCTTGGGCTTCCCAACTGTCCTGTGAACATTTGCAGGTCTTCCTTGTCTTAGCATCTCCTAGGAAAACAGCATATGGCAGGCATTGACTAAAGGCTTATAAAAAAATGAGTGAACTAATGGATGTTGGAGAAAATAAATAGTTCAGCTGTTTGGAGTCCAGGAATTGTGCTAGGCAAGTTAGGAAAGGTCTATGCATGTGAAAAGATTGTGCAGCATCTTAGGACTTTATGTTGCAGACCATAAGAAGTCACTGAGGTTTTCATGGAGGAAAACTGACTTAATAAGAGCAGTGTATTTGTAAGATCAATGACTGGAGAAAGGAAGAAGACCAGTGTTGGGAGACTGGCCAGGAAGCCAGGTCAGTGATTTAAATGCAAGATAATGAAGGCCTGAAATGTGGTGGTAGCAGGCATAGAGAGGTTGGGTACATCTATAAACGGGATTTTTTAGTACTAAAATTTGAAAAGGAAAACATAAACTGGAAAATTTTTTTATTTGCATATGATAGTAAAAGTTCTTTCATGAAACTCAAAAAAGCAGTCATACAAATGAGAAAAACAATTTATGGACAAAACAGATGAGAAAAGAACACACAGAAAAGGAATAATAAACATGGAAAAAATTCAACATCATCACAAATCCAAATAATAAAAATACTGATAGTTCTTTGGACATAATCTGAAAACTTGGCAAGTAACAAAGCAGAACTGAGGTTAAAACTCATCTTNGCAAAGCAGATGAGAAAAGAACACACAGAAAAGGAATAATAAACATGGAAAAAATTCAACATCATCACAAATCCAAATAATAAAGATACTGATAGTTCTTTGGACATAATCTGAAAACTTGGCAAGTAACAAAGCAGAACTGAGGTTAAAACTCATCTTAGTTGCTCAGGGACACTTTGCACTGGTACGCACACCTCTGTGAAGTCAGATGATGGATGGCAATCACATACATTTGAAAGACAGCACATCAACAATAACCACACTCCTCTAACAATGCTTCCATGGCTGAAAGCCATCTACTCCCTAACACTTTCATTTCCAAAACGTCCGTCAATTCCTCAACTCTCCACTTCTCAAAGCTGTATCTATAAGATCAGCTCTGAGACACGGTGATTTATAAGTACATTTCACTCATGCATAAACAAGCAATAAAGCTAGCTCCTTTTAATTTTAAATCAGTGTTTCCTTCCTTCGATAGGTGAGAAATTCTAATACACTTCAGGTGAGAGAGTAAACTGTCACAGCTTTCCTGTAAAGAGATTTAGTAACAATTCATTAAGAGCTTTTGAAAGTTTGAATTCTTTTACCCTGTAGCTGGATTCTAGGAAAATATCTTAATAAAACAATCAGGAATGAAGTTTTCTTTATAGGGATATTCATTGCAAGATTATTTTAATTAGTGAAAGTTTTTAAATGGCGTCAATGACCAATAATAGGAAAATGGTTGGGAAAATTTTAGACTATTGCTCAAATGAGACATTGTACAATTAAACAACGTTTTAAAAGGTCTTTTAAAAATGACATTGGACCATACTCATGAAGGAGCTTCCCTGTGGTTCATATGGTAGAGAATCTGCCTGTAATGCAGGAGACCCAGGTTTGATCCCTGGGTCTGGAAGATGTTCTGGAGAAGGAAATGGCAACCCACTCCAGTATTCTTGGCTAGAAAATTCCATGGAGAGAGGAACCTGATGGGCTACATTTTATGGGGTCCCAAAGAGTCTGACACAACTGAATGACCAACACGTTCATGCTCATGAAATAAATACTAAGTAATTGGAGAGCATTTAAAGATGTTTTTGTGCAATGTAATTGTAGATGTGGACAGGTGTGACTCTGTTAAATATTCCAATTATTCTATAGTTATCTCTCTTTGGTGGAGTAACACATTAATTTTTATCTTAATAATCCTACATATTTTCCAAATCTTTTAACAAGCATGCACTTAACATCAAGAATATTTATTTTAAAAGATTAGAGAGGATTTTTATTTTAAAGGTTTCAGGTTCCTCAAATTTAAAAGTTGCCACTCCATTCCTACCAGCAAAAAATGGAACAGGTTGAAAAATTAACAACTTTTCCAGAATTCATAAGAGAGGAGAGGACAGAGAGGAAACCACTATTTCCAAGACTGAAGAAACAGGGAAGGGAATACAAGGAGTCAGGATTGACCAGAGCACAGACTCAGTTGGAAATTCATAGGAACCAGTGCCTAGCTTGGAAAAACAGAACCCTAATTGATGAATTGCTGGAGGCTCAGGGAAGACAACTCAGACTTAAAAACTCCAAGAGGATTCAGTCATGAAGGGCACCCACAATACTGTGAGATTTACCCATAGGAATCTGACCGTATTTCCACAGTATATATTGGAGAGAAATCCCCTTGGTCTTCCTTCTCTGAGAAAGGAGAAAGAGCCATTTTGAAATACTCCAGAGTACTGAGAGAAAAAAAACTCTTCTTACTAAGGCCTGTCCTCAGGGGAAACTGGTTAAGTAGATCCTACACTTAAGAGGTAGTATTAGATTCTGACTGGCCAAGGGAAGGGAAATACCCAACTACAGCTGGTTCTAACTTTCAATAAGAGAGGCATGAAATACTCAATTCCACCCCAGTCTAGCCTTCCTATTCCACCTAAAGAAGGAGGGGGAAAAAAAAAGAAAAAAACTTAAGAAACACTTGTGAAGTTCACAGTCCAAAGGTATAAGCTCACTAAAATATTGAAACTTAAACACAGGACTATAGAATGCTCCCCCTCCCTCAACACCTTTAGTTCAGTTCAGTTCAGTTCAGTCACTCAGTCGTGTCCTACTCTTTGTGACCCCATGAATCGCAGCACGCCAGGCCTCCCTGTCCATCACCAACTCCTGGAGTTCACAACACCCTACCACCTCCTTATTAAAGGTCTACTTAAGCAGCTCCTTTTACTTTTACATAATGTCCAGATATAAATAAAATTTACATGACATACCAAATGGCAAAAAACAAGAAACACAGCAAGCATCAGAACCAGTCACTGAAGGGTTGTTAAAATCATCAGACAAAGAATCAAATAAAAACTATAATTAATATGCTAAATGAAGAAAGTAGATGCCATGAAAGAATAGATGGGCAGTGTAAGCAGAGAGATGGAAATCCTAAGAAAGAACCAAAAAGAAATGCTAGAGATCAAAAACACTGTGACAGGAATGAAGAATGCCTTTGATGGGTTTATTAGTAGACTAAACACAGCTGAGGCAAGAATCTCTGAGCTACAAGATTTATCAATAGAATCTCTGAAAACCAAACAGCAAAGAGAACAAAGACTGAAAAGAAAAATCCAGAAAATCCAAGCCTGTGCACAGCTACAAAATGTGTAATACATATGGAATAGAATACTAGGAGAAAGAAAGGAGTTAATAAAAATAGTTGAAACAATAATGACTGAGCAGTTCCCCAAACTGATGTCAGACACCAGACCACAAATCCAGGAATCTCAGAGATTAGCAAGAAAGATAAATGTCAGAAAACCAATACCTCGACTTATCATTTTCAAATTACAGAAAATAAAAGAGTAAAGAAACCATCCTGCAAAAAGTCAAAGGAAAAAACCCTTACCTACAGAGGAACAAAGATGAAAGTTATATTCAACTTCTCCTTTAGCACTCAGGGGGATAGTGAATTAAAATATTTAAAGCAGTGAGAGAAAAAAGTCACCAGCCTAGACTTCGGTAGTGGCTTCCCTGGTAACTCAGCTGGTAAAGAATCTTCCTGCAATGCAGGAGGCCTGGGTTCAATCCCTAGGTTAGGAAGATCCCCTGGAGGAGGGCAAAGCAACCAAGTCCAGTATTTTGCCGGGAGAATCCCCATCAACAGAGGAGCCTGGCGGGCTGCAGTCTATGGGGTCACAGAGAGCTGGACACGACTGAACGGCTAAGCATAGCACAGCACTAGGTTTCTGTACCCTGTGATATTATCCTTCAAGGGCAAGAGGCTCAAGTGGGAGGGGATGTAGGTATACTTATGATTGATTATACATTGTCATACAGCAGAAGCCAACACAACATTGTAAAGCAATTACACTTTAATTATGAATAAATTTGTAAAAAGTAAAGAAGAAATAAAGGACTTTCTCAGATAAACAAAAATTAGAGGAAATTTGTTCCTAGTAGATCTGCCTTACAAGAAATGTTAAAAGAAATTTTTAAAGAAAATAAAATTATATAAATCNTAAAGCAATTACACTTTAATTATGAATAAATTTGTAAAAAGTAAAGAAGAAATAAAGGACTTTCTCAGATAAACAAAAATTAGAGGAAATTTGTTCCTAGTAGATCTGCCTTACAAGAAATGTTAAAAGAAATTTTTAAAGAAAATAAAATTATATAAATCAGAAACTCAGCTCTACATAAAAAAGGAAGAACATCAGTGACTTGACCACTATCATTAAGTAATGCCCTTCTTCATCCTTTTAACTTTTCTTGCTATGAAGTCTACTACGTCTAAAACTGACATTGCTACTTCTACGTTTTTTGATATAATTTTCTTCATTCGTTTGTATTTTTGTTTATATATGTCTTCATATTTAAAGTGGGTTTCTTGTAGACAACATATAGTTGAGTCATATTTTTTGATCCATTCTGACAACTTCTGTTTTTGCATTGGTGCATTTACATCATTGACATTGTAAGTAATTACTGATATGGATGAATTCACATCTATCATATTTACTACTATGATCTATCTGTTGCATTTGTTCTTTATTCCTATAAGCAGATGTTTATACCTGCTTTATTCATTATTGCCAAAACTTGGGAGCAAAGAAAACATCCTAAAGTAGGTTAATGGATAACCTGCAGTGTGTTTGTGTGAGTTGCTTAGTCATGTCCGACTCTTCCAAACCCCATAGACTGTAGCCCACCAGACCCCTCTGTCCATGGGATTGTCCAGGCAAGAACATTGGGGTGCATTGCCATTTCCCTCTCCAAAAGGAACTATAGAAAGAAAGTGAAGTCACTCAGTCGGGTCTCACTCTTTGTGACCCCATGGACTGCGTAGACTACCAGGCTCCTCCAACCATGGAATGTTACAGGCAAGAATACTGGAGTGGATTGCCATTTCCTTCTCCAGTAAACAGCTGTCAGTCAGTTAATCAGTTCAGTCGTTCAGTCATGTCTGACTCTTTGTGACTCCATGAATTGCAGCACGCCAGGCCTCCCTGTCCATCACCAACTCATGGAGTTCACTCAGACTCACGTCCATCGAGTCAGTGATGCCATCCAGCCATCTCATCCTCTGTTGTCCCCTTCTCCTCCTGTCCCCAATCCCTCCCAGTACCAAAGTCTTTTCCAATGAGTCAACTCTTTGCATGAGGTGGCAAAAGTACNGGATTGGGGGCAGAAGGAGAAGGGGATGACAGAAGATAAGATGGCTGGATGGCATCACTGAGTTGATGCACATGAGTTTGGGTGAACTTCAGGAGCTGGTGATGGACTGGGAGGCCTGGCGTGCTGCAATTCATGGGGTTGTGAAGAGTCGGACACGACTGAGTGACTGAACTGAACTGAACTCTGTGTGTAAATTAAATGATCAGGATAACAATATACAGACTTGACGTACTCCTTTCCCAATTTGGAAACAGTCTGCAGCTTCGTGTCCAGTACTACCTGTTGCTTTTTGACCTGCATAGATGTTTCTCAGGAGGCAGGTAAGGTGGTCTGATATTCCCATCTCTTGAAGAATTTTCCACAGTTTTTTGTGATCCACACAGTCAAAGGCTTTTGCATATTCAATGAAGCAGAAACAGCCATTTTTTCTGGAATTCTCTTGTTTTTTCTATGATCCAATGGTTGTTGGCAATTTGATCTCTGGTAATTCTNTGAAGAATTTTCCACAGTTTTTTGTGATCCACACAGTCAAAGGCTTTTGCATATTCAATGAAGCAGAAACAGCCATTTTTTCTGGAATTCTCTTGTTTTTTCTATGATCCAATGGTTGTTGGCAATTTGATCTCTGGTAATTCTGCCTTTTCTAAATCTATCTTGTACATCTGGAAGTTCTCAGTTCATTTACTGTTGAAGCCTAGCTTGAAGGATTTTGAGCATTAACTTGCTAGCATGTCAAATGAGAACAACCATATGATAGTTTGAGCATTTTTTGACATTTCCTTTCTTTGGAATTGGAATGAAACTTTCCAAGAATAAGGACATTCTCTATATAACCATGACTCCATACCCCCCAGAAAATCAACATAATTCAGTAACATTTTTCAATGTACAGACCATTTTCATATTTTCCTAATTCTTTGAAAAATGTTCTTTATAATTAGGAAACAGTATATCCTAGCTTGCCTGAGACATCCCCATTTATTTTCTGTTGTCTGGTGTAACTGTTTATGGTATTCTTATTGTCCTCAAAGATGTACTATATTAGATGACATGTAGAAATTATATATTATTTCTTATAAAAATCTAATCAATTAGCTACTGATCGAGCTTTCATATGTCTTTAGTTCATCTTAATTTAGAAGATTCTCTTCCCCTCTCTGTTCATTACCTTGAATCTTACGAGGAATATAGGCCGTTTTTTTGAAGAATATCTTGTATTCTTGGTGAGTCTGATTCCCAGTGTGGACATCAGGGACACATAAGTAGTACTGATGAGTCATAATTAGTATTATAAAGAAGCTCTCCATGTTATTTTAATGTGCACACAAAGTTTAGAACCATTGTTCTAAGCCACAGGAATAAATTAGAAAAAGAAAAGAAGAAGAGTTAAAAAATAGAGTTTTGGAGAAATCCTTCACAATTTACAACACACTCAGATGGAGACAGATTTACTAAGGAAGAATCCTACAAAGGAATTTCCTACTGAAATTTGTCTAATCTACATATCGTTATCTGGGCCTCCCAAATTTCTCTAGGCCTTAGAAGCTTGTGGATACATATACAAGGTGATACTAGCAAAAATGAAAATTTAAAAACATAGAACCCCAATACTCTACAATATACTTTCTCCTCCCATATATTTCTAGAAATTCTTATTGCTGCTGTTTTCAGTTGCAGCTTTCTTGAAAACTATGATCTCTGATTATAGAAAGCTGTTGCTTTGCCAGGCATGGTGATCATTCTCATTGTTCTGCCAATGCTCTTCTTGGTAACCTCAGTATTTCTAGTTTTATGGTGTCCAAGTTTGGGGGCAATCATTGGCCAATCCTAATAGCTCTCTCCTATTTGTGTTATACTCTACAAGATAGGACAAAGCTTAAGAAGTTTGTGATCTTAATGTTTTATAGAATTGGAAGAAACTTCTCATTCCAATTAATTTTCCACTCTTGATGCGCAAGAAACTTACCAGAGAGATGAATTCCATTCTAAAGCCAGAGCCACTTCTCCCCTCTCAACTTTGAAGATAATGACTTTCTTACTGGGTAATACTCATGTGTCTGGTCTGTTTTCTTGGGATTCTCCTGGTTGAATAATTAGATCCATATAACTTGCATCATACAATTTAGTGACTGTTAGGTGGGCTGATCAGTTTTTACTCCAGTGGTTTTATTATTAATTTGAAGTCTTACTCATACAATTCCTTAAAGGACAGAAGAGTCATAGTGTATGTAAACTTAACTTTCTCAAATTCAGCTAATGTCTCCACTATTCCACTCCATGTACACCTATCCTAATGCAGAAGAGGGACACAGGGATCTGCTTTATTCATTTGGTCTCTATTTTCCTAAGAACCCTTATGGTGTGAGCATCTCTCCAAGCTGAGATTCCTCTTGTGTTTAAAAATACTTTTGTTCTGTCTTATGGAAAAACTTAAGGAATTTCCAAGATGAATTTCTCTATACTAGATTTTTACCCTACATCTGTCCCATTTTTACCCTCCGCCTGTCCCAAGCCTTGTGCTGGGAATCTGCCTGCTTTGAATCTGCCCTCAGCCTCACTCCTTACACTTTTCCTGCCCTGCTGAGTCACACACAGGCTGATCTCAGCTGGCTGCATCTCCCAGTCTCCTGGGTTAACTTTTCCATTGGGGTTTTGCTATTGGAATGTTCTGCCAAATATTAAAAGACAGGTGGAAAGGAGATGTTACAGTATTTTCTCCCTCTGATTCAGCCTCAGATTGTGCAGAGGCAGGTGTCAGATCTCATATTTGACTTCAGTTCTTCTGATTCAGATTCTTCTGATTTTCCTGGGCCCCTGATTTTCAGTAATACCTCCTGATCTCTCAGTCATTTCACTCTAGAGGCAAGTAGGACTTCCTGCTGTTAATCTCTAGATGACTCGCTAGTTTGATTCTCAGCCTCTTCTGTCACTTTTGCAACCATTTACTACATTAATTTCTGTTTATGACTTGGAGTGGATTTATTTTTCTTATTACACCAACATTGACAACTTCTTGTTATTAGACGTCACTTCAACTGTCAGGCTTTCAAAGTGGGTTTGCAGGATTGGGCTTCTTCCTTATTTGAGTATGACTGTAAAAATGACATCCTTGAAGGTGGAAAATAGGATAATCATAATACCTGACATGCCGTGGCTTAAATTACTTAAATTAACCCATGCTTTATTGGAATGAAATGCCATTCAAAGCAAAGCTTTGGGAAAGCAAGTAACCACAGCTCCATACCAGTCTTGTTGTAGTGATGATTTCATTACACTTCATTACCACCCTCGGAATATCTGCTTCTGACAGCTTTGAAGAATTTACAGAAAGAAAATTACAGACTCGGGTCTTAAGAGTTCTTTGTTCATGTCATGGTTAGAGAACCACTGAAATGTCATAGGTACCCTAGAATAAGATCTAATCTTCTTCAGTGGCAGAGAAGATATAAGAGGATCAGACCCCCAAATCCAATGGGATACAATGATAGAAATACAATTTAACTAGAATATACAAACTTGCAAAGGGTCTGATGTTAAAGTTTAACATGTACAACAGCAGAACATTTTGAAATAGAATTAGTATATAAAGCTTTTCTTGAACAGATTCTGAAGGCACAATGGAGTGAAAAAATCTCATGCTTGCCTGACACCTACTTCTCCTGCCACTCCTCTATTAATCAATGACTATGGACTGTTATGGGCTTCCCTGGAGGCTCAGAGGTAAAGAAACCACCTGCCAGTGTCTGTCAGTGCAGGAAACGTGGGTTTCATCCCTGAGTTGGGAAGATCCCCTGGGGAAGAAAACAATGCATTCCAGTATTCTTGCCTGGAAAATTCCATGGATAGAGGAGCCTGGTGGACTACAGTCTATGGGGTTGCAGAGGTGTACATAACTTAGCAACTAAGCCACCACCACCATGGCCTTTCATGAACTCTTTATGATCAGCAGATGGAGGAAGAAATAGTTCGTCTTGGTTTACACAGGATTTGCATGATATTGTGGCACAGCTTTCACAGAGACTGTTGTCAGATTATTCTCTCACTCAGGGATGATCTTGGAGGATGGTGATGGTGGTGAAGACAAAGCTTCCTATAATTAAGACTTTGGACATTATACCTGCTTTTTTTTTTTTTTTTTG
>SJYW01042816.1:21980-48861 GCA_006410735.1 Raphicerus campestris
AAAGAGGAGAGTGAAAAAGTTGGCTTAAAGCTCAACATTCAGAAAACGAAGATCATGGCATTTGGTCCCATCACTTCATGGGAAATAGATGGGGAAACAGTGGAAATGGTGTCAGACTTTATTTTTGGGGCCCCCAAATCACTGCAGATGGTGACTGCAGCCATGAAATTAAAAGATGCTTGCTCCTTGACAGGAAAGTTATGACCAACCTAGATAGCATATTCAAAAGCAGATAAAAGATGCTTGCTTCTTGACAGGAAAGTTATGACCAACCTAGATAGCATATTCAAAAGCAGAGACATTACTTTGCCAACAAAGGTCTGTCTAGTCAAGGCTATGGTTTTTCCAGTAGTCATGTATGGATGTGAGAGTTGGACTAAAAACAAAACTGAGTACAGAAAAATTGATGCTTTTGAACTGTGATGTTGGAGAANGTTCAATCCCTGGGTCAGGAAGATCCCCTGGAGAAGAATATGGCAATCCACTGCAGTACTCTTGCCTGGAAAATTCCATGGATGAAGGAGCCTGGTGGGCTACAGTCCATGGGATTGCAAAGAGTTGGATATTACTGAGAAACTTCACTTTCACTTTTTCTTTTCATGCTTGGACCCTTTTACAATCCATTCCATACATGCAGTCAGGGAGACAAGTTAGATCACATTATGCCTTAGCATAGAATCCATCAGTAGCTTCTTCATTACACTTTGAATTTCAGACCTAAAAAACTGTATAATCTTGCTGTGATCTTCCTGTTTTCTGAGATAATCTCAAACCAAGCTCTCCTCTGTTCTCTGCCCTCAGTGGCTACCTGCCTGACCTGAAGACACACCAAGCATGTAGCTGACCCAGGGTTTCTTCATGATCTTCCTTCTTGTTGGCCCTGTCTTAGCCAGATCAACCACAACTGCCTCCTCGTCATCAGTCAGAAACCACATAATTTCTACAACCCAGAAGATTCTCTCTGATGATCCAGACTATTTGTTTTCTGCAAAGAGCGGCATCACCCACATTGGTTTCCTTCATAGCTTGTATCACTAGATCTTTCTTTATCCCTTTATTGTGTTCCTGTCTTCTCCTCTAAAATATAAGCACCATGAAAGCACAGCCCACATTCTCACTATCTACCCCCTTATCTGATATAGTAGGTACATTATAAATGAAACCTCAGAGTATGAAGCCAATTAAGTAAGGTCAAAAAAATTAGTGTAAGAAGCTGCATGTCAAGATTATGGCTACAATTAGGGATATAATTACTATTCTAAATCAGAAATAATAAAATTGACTCTGTAGTTGACAGTAAAAAATCTACAACACATAATGTTAAATATTTTGTGCATATGTGACAATATTAAAAAGAATTAGAAGTCTGGACCTGGAATAGATAATAGATGATCATATCTTACACTGCCTTTTTGTATTCCCCTTTGAACTGATGGGGCCTAGTAGAGGGGCATGGTGGGAGGCAGGTAAAGACCCTGTAGTACATAGAGCTGGACCGGAGCTTCTCTTGATACATGGGACTGGGTAAGAGTGGGTCTTCCCTCAAGACTTGCTCATTGCCTGGAAATTAGTTTCCCTTATGTTCATCCATCTGGGGTATGACAGCTAATTCATTTTCTCTTTAAAAGAAATTATAATTCTGGCACAGGTCTTAATGCTGTGTTCCTAAATCTTGCATTTTCAGTCTTGTTGAATGTTGATTTTTCAATCCAGTCTGAAAAGTTATGGCAGATATTTTCAAATCTAGTTAACATAAAACCTTGATTTTCTAAGATGCATTTTTAAATGTATAATTATCCACGTCTCTGGTTCATTCTTCCAAGGGTGATGGAGGAAACAAACATAATATTGTATTAGACAACAAAAGCATCTGTTCCTCACGGATTTTTGAAGAGTAGAAGCCTAGTGATCCTGTCCTGAGAGGCAACTAAGAAAGAGTTCACAGTAGACTTTTTGTGTTGGTTGCAGATTGCTGGAAGTGTTCTTCAGTGGGATTCAGAACATTAAATGCATCTTGGAAAATTTGTTTTCAGCAGGGAGTAGGGGAATATGGTCTATCTGAGACTCACACAATGTCCCAGAAAAAATAATTTCATAGTATAGCTGATAGGCCAGATTAAAGTATACTTGAATTTCAAAGAATGGCCCTAAAGCCCTTTATTTCACTATCATTATGATGGTAGAGAATATATGTATCCTGTACTGTTTTATTTATATTGCTTCCTTCCTGCAATGTAGGAGACCCTGGTTCGATTCCTGGGTTGGGAAGATCCACTGAAGAAGGGATAGGTACCCACCCCAAGAGGGCTTCCCTGGTGGCTCAGCTGGTGAAGAATCCATCTGCAATGAGAGAGACCTGGATTCTATTCCTGAGTTGGGAAGATCCCCTAGAGAAGGGAAAGGCTACCCACTCCAGTACTCTGGCCTGGAGAATTCCGTGGACTGTAGAGTCCATGGGGTCATGAACAGTCTGACATGACTGGGCAACTTTCACTTTCACTTGTATAGAATAAGCATATAATTATGTAATTCATACCCTTAAAAGGCACTTCACTTACATTATCCCTGATTCTAACCTCCTTTGTTATTATGGAAAAATAATTTCAAAAATCTCTCTAATATATGTAATAAGATACACATATTGTTTGGACAAAAGGTAAACACATCTGCTTTCAAGATTTAGTTAACATATACTGAATCTGTAGATTGTGTTCTCTGTCTCCAGTTCATCTGCAAAAGCACATTCAGTTCAGCTCAGTTCAGTTCAGTCGCTCAGTCGTATCTGACTTTGCAACCCCATGAATCACAGCACACCAGGCCTCCCTGTCCATCACCAACTCCCGGAGTTCACTCAGACTCATGTCCATCGAGTCAGTAATGCCATCCAGCCATCTCATCCTCTGTTGTCCCTTTCTCCTCCTGACCCCAATCCCTCCCAGCATCAAAAGTCTTTTCCAATGAGTCAACTCTTCGCATGAGGTGGCCAAAGTACTGGAGTTTCAGCTTTAGCATCATTCCTTCCAAAGAAATCCCAGGGTGATTATTACTTACATTTTAAATGATTAGCTTGTTTATCAGTTTCTCTCAAGATGTTATATTTATAATAAAAATGTAACGTAGTGGTTTAAGATTGTTACTACTAAACATTATTACTAATTCATTTAATAATTCCTTTAAATGTTACCTTGAAGGAAATAGTTTGTATGTCATCTACTCCATGAAACTTCTCAGGCCTCTCTGCCCTAGTACACACACACACACACACACACACACACACACACACACACCCCAGTTGATTGTGTTCATGCTAGTGCTTAAAAAGTACAGCTATTTCAGTGATCATATCCTAATTATAATGGTTCATATTATAATTCCTTACAAGTCTGAGGTCTTAATGGTAGGGATTTTGTGTTTTTTATTATTCTTTCCTGGATATCCATGAACAGAGGAACCTTGCAGGCTATAGTCCATGGGGTTGCAAAAGAGTTGGATGCTAATTAGTGACTGAACAACAATATATCTACATGTTGATACATGAACAGTGCCCAGCGTACTAGGCAATAATAAGTATATATTTATTGAAATAGGTGTTTTAATTTCCTTCATGTCACATTTTCTTCTGATCATAAAATAATAAACCTTGTTTTAGAATATTTATAAAACACCTTATAAAAAGAATATTCATCATTTTTAACTCTCTCATCCTCAAGTTGCCCCTAATGTTTGCCTTAAGAAACTTTAATTAAGTGGATTTGGTTTGTGGCTTTATATGAATAAATAAAGGTTTCCAAACCCCAAAACATCCCCTATGTCTGCCCTTGACTGTGTTTCACTTCTTATGTAATAGATTAGATATTTTTTGAAGTTTCTTTTAACTGATGGCTCTGTTGCTGTTATTTGGGATCCATTTGCTCTACGTTCTTTATTTTCATGCAGTTAATAGTTAATATTCATTGATTTCCTGCTACATTTCAGGTACTATAGTACCTTTGGAAAACATATTTTTGAGCAAACACACATATCTCTACCTTCATGAAGCTTATGGTTAGAGAAGCAGAAGATAACAATTTACAGGAAAAGTCAAGTTTCAATTTAAAAAGTGTGAATCCTATTAAATTATAGGTAGGTAAAAAAAGAAAACATGGATAATCTTCAGTGTTCATAATCTAGACATTCAGAAACTGTGTTTGAATATATGCAATTCTTTTTGTGTGTGTGCATGCTTTTTTTATTCTGATCATATTATGGAAGGAATTGTAATTTTACAGCTAACTTGAAATTTTTCTAGACATAAATTTAGGCATTCTTCATCCCGGCCAAATTGCATAATCACTTGATTATGTTCCTGATTTGTTATTAATTTATTAAACACTTTATAAGTACTGTCTAATCATCAAAATATCTTCTTTTGAAAGAAATAATGGGTTTTCAAGGGTTATAACATTGAGTCTTCACTTTAAATGCCAATATTTAATATGTGGAAATCATATTAATAGTCTACATATGTTGAAAAAACCAAAACCAACCAGAAACGATTTCAAAACCTCAGATATAGGTCGGCAGTTGAGAGCATCTTTTCTGATATAACTGTCTCTTTAATAATGGAACTGATAAAAGCATTTATCTTTTGATTTTTTTCATCCCTCAAAGGTTTCTAGTTTATTAAACTACGTTTAAAGTGATATTTTTAGTAATATTAAAAAAATAACAACAAGTAGGAAAGAGAATTGAGGGCAAAGAAGCTTAAATTTAAGCCATGACTAATGGATTTCCAAAATATGTTATTAATTTTCTAAACTATTATGATTAATCTGGGATATCTCATAATTTTAAAAAGTAATTATAGATAGTTTTTCAACATCTTATGCCACAATACAAATTTGAAGAGCCCATGTACTCATTTATAGCCTTACTCACCTAGTCAATGTTCAAGATAGAGTGGGAAATTGATATTAATAAATGGTTAAATGGTTAATTAATAAATGGTTAGACCATTAAATAATGGTTTCTTTTAATTAAGTTTGAGAAAAAAATTCTTAACAACCCTAATATTCCAAATAACTTAATGGAGTTGTAAATATCAAACGGCAATCTTAAAACAACATAGTTTTGTGCTGTTTCTGTTTAAAGGTTTCTTGTAAAAAATGTAGTAATTGTATTTTGTAAAAAATTTGTAATTTGTAAAAATACAAAATTGTATTTTGTAAAAATTTTGTATATTGTTGGGAAAATAAATAGGAACCTGCATATATACTTCTTGATTGTATACATTGTTACTTATGATAATATGTTCATATTCATGGTCATGACTCTCAACGTCAAAATACAGTGTATCCTAATCCCACTCCTGGAATTAAAAAAAAAAAAATACATACGCCCCTATGTTCGCTGCAGCACAGTTCACAATAGTCAAGACATGGAAGCAACCTAAATGTCCACTGACAGATGAATGGATAAAGAAGAGATGGTACATATCTACAGTGAAACATGACTCAACCATAAACAAGAACAAAATAATGCCATCTGCAGCAACATGGACGGACCTAGAAATTATCATACTAAGTGAACTAAGTCAGAAAATGACAACAAATACCTTATGATACATTAACGTGCTCAGTTCAGTTCAGTTGCTTGGTCATGTCCAACTCTTTGTGACCCCATGGACTGCAGCACGCCAGGCTTCCTTATCCATTGCCAACTCCTGGATTTTATTCAAACTCATGTTCATTGAGTCGGTGATGCCATCCAGCCATCTCATCCTCTGTTGTCCACTTCTCGTCCTGCCTTCAATCTTTCCTGGCATCAAGGTCTTTTCAAATGTGCCTCACTCACTTGCAAACCCATGGACTGTAGCCCACCAGGCTCCTCTATCCATGGGACTTTCAAGGCAAGAAAATTGGAGTGAGTTGCCATGCCTTCCTCCAGGGGGTCTTTCCGACCCAGGGATCAACCCCACATGTCCTGAATCTCTGGCTTTGCAGGCAGATTCTTTACCAATGAGCCGCCAGGGAAGTCTGATATCACTTATATGTGGAATATAAAATATGACACAAAGAAATTATCTACAAAATAGAAGCATGCTCACAGGCATAGAGATCAGATTTGTGGTTGCCAAAGGGCAGTGTGATGGAAAGGGAGTTTGGGGTTAGCAGATGTAAGCTATTATATATAGACTAAACAACAAAGTCCTACAGTATAGCACAGGGAACTATCTTCAGTATCCTGTGATAAATCATACAGAAAATATTAAACAAGAAAATGTGTGTATATATAAACTGAGTCACTACGCTATAGAGCAGAAATTAACAAAACAAAGTAAATCAACCATACTTCAATAAAAATATGTAAATATTTACATAAATATGTAAATAAAATATAGGTAAAATTTTAAAAATATCTTAAGTAATCATCAACAAACATAATATTGCCTCTGTTTCTTACTTTTGGTTAACCTGTTTTTGGCTTTCCTAAGCAGAGTCATTGAAACATATAGAAAAGTTCACAAATGTATGTGAATTTACAAATGAACATTTCCACCTGGAGATGGAACCTGAAATCTCCAACAAGCTCTCTCTAGTCTTTAATCCCCTCTCAGAGGTAAACATTTTTCTGACATTTATCATTCTAATTTTGTCTGCTTTTGAACATTCAGTTCAGTTCAGTTCAGTCGCTCAGTTGTGTCCGACTCTTTGCGACCCCATGAATCGCAGCACGCCAGGCCTCCCTGTTCATTACCATATCTCGGAGTTCACTCAGACTCACGTCCATTGAGTCAATGATACCATCCAGCCATCTCATCCTTGGTCATCCCCTTCTCCTCCTGCCCCCAATCTCTCCCATCATCAGAGTCTTTTCCAATGAGTCAGCTAGCTCTTCGCATGAGGTGGCCAAAGTACTGGAGTTTCAGCTTTAGCATCATTCCTTCCAAAGAAATCCCAGGGTTGATCTTCAGAATGGACTGGTTGGATCTCCTTGCAGTCCAAGGGACTCTCAAGAGTCTTCTCCAACATCACTGTTCAAAAGCATCAATTCTTCGGTGCTCCGCCTTCTTCACAGTCCAACTCTCACATCCATACATGACTACTGGAAAAACCATAGCCTTGACTAGACAGACCTTAGTTGGCAAAGTAATGTCTCTGCTTTTGAATATGCTATCTAGGTTGGTCATAACTTTTCTTCCAAGGAGTAAGCGTCTTTTAATTTCATGGCTGCAGTCACTATCTGCAGTGATTTTGGAGTCACAGTTTCCACTGTTTCCCCATCTATTTCCCATGAAGTGATGGGACTGGATGCCATGATCTTCATTTTCTGAATGTTGAGCTTTAAGCTAACTTTTTCACTCTCTTTCACTTTGATTGAGAGGCTTTTTAGTTCCTCTTCACTTTCTGCCATAAGGGTGGTATCATCTGCACATATGAGGTTATTGCTATTTCTCCTGGCAATCTTGATTCCAGAATGTGCTTCTTCCAGCCCAGCATTTCTCATGATGTACTCTGCATATAAGTTAAATAAGCAGGATGACATGCATTAATACCTAGAAAACAATCATTGCCAGTCCTGGCCAAGAGCAAATAATTTAAAGAATATACAATTATATCTAAAAGACACTTGTACAACCAGGTCTAATTCTGAAACAAGTTTCTCCTAACAAATATCACTTCAAATACAAGCCATTTTATGCAAAATGGCTTTTATGATTTGTTGTTTACTTTTGCAGATGTCTCACTTTGGTGTCCTAGATGATAAGACTGGGGCCTGCTATCTTGCAAACAAACCTAGAAAAGGTTGGTGTTGATGTTTAGTTGCTAAATCCTGTCTCATTCTTTTGTGACCCCATGGACTGTAGCCTGCCAGGCTCCTCTGTCCATGGGATCTCTTGGGCAAGAATACTGGAGAGGGTTGCCATTTGCTTTTCCAGAGGATCTTCCCAGACCAGGGACTGAACACAGGGATCTAACCCAGGGATCAAATCTGAGTCTCCTGCATTGTGAGGCAGATTTTTGACAGCTGAATCACCAGGGAAATTAGGGAAGCCCCTAGAAAATGGATGCCTCCCCAAATACTTATTACCACTGAAGATGGTTCACTTTTAGCTCCAGGCTTGTGAAAAGCAAGGCTCTGATTCATGGCTTATGAATGTTTATCCTTCAAGATATGCTGAGGGTTAAGCCACTTTTCAGTAATTGATTCCTTGGACAAGATGAATAGGTGCTATTTTTATATTGGATAGCCTCAGCTTTTATACAATAAATAAAATTCAAACATTATTTTTAATCAGTTGAACAATGAAGATAGATAGCATCCTATTACATTTATTTCACTGCTTGGAACCTCCACAAAACTCAGAAAATGATAATAAAAATCACCATCAAACAAAGCTTTTTCAATTTAAGCATCTAAAAAGGTACAAGTCATTGCCTGAAATGAGATGTAATCTTCTCATTAACCAGTTAAACATCCAAAAATGTCCACCCAGAAGGCTGAATATCTTTTAAGAGTTTACATTTCACACAGGGTGAGGCATTATCAAGAGGCTGATGCTTTTATCGCTCTCACACACAGTATGTGTGTGTGTGTTCGTGTGTGTTTAAAGAACCCACTGGTTTCCAGTTTCCAGAAAAGAGCAAAAAATACTTATTAATATTAATCCTCCCCCGGTTTTTTTTTAAATGCACATACAAAAAGCAGGCCAAATAATAGGAAACAAAGTAGTCTTCTCAGGCTTCTCTCTGTTTTGTTTTTGTTTTGCTTTTAAAAATGAAATGCAGCACTTACCTCTTAGTTTTGGATAATTCTTGTAAATTTATGGGATCAAAAGATCGTTCTATCATAAGACTGCTCACTAAATAACTTTTATTATTTTCTGAAATAAAATATTGGAACAGCTGACTTATAAAAACTCATTGATCTTCAATTAACATTGACATGCCGTAAAAAACAAAAAATCCTTTTACTTCTCCATCACAAATATTTCCCATTACTTATTCATTTTCTTGCTTCATGTTGGTGATTATTCAGTTCAGTTCAGTTCAGTTCAGTCCCTCAGTCATGTCCAACTCTTTGCGACCCCGTGAATCACAGCATGCCACGCCTCCCTGTCCATCACCAACTCCTGGAGTTCGCTCAGACTCACGTCCATCGAATCAGTGATGCCATTCAGCCATCTTATCCTCTGTTGTCCCCTTCTTCTCCTGCACTCAATCCCTCCCAGCATCAAAGTCTTTTCCAGTGAATCAGCTCTTCACATGAGGTGGCCAAAATACTGGAGTTTCAGCTTTAGCATCATTCCTTCCAAAGAAATCCCAGGGTGATTATTACTTACATTTTAAATGATTAGCTTGTTTATCAGTTTCTCTCAAGATGTTATATTTATAATAAAAATGTAACGTAGTGGTTTAAGATCGTTACTACTAAACATTATTACTAATTCATTTAATAATTCCTTTAAATGTTACCTTGAAGGAAATAGTTTGTATGTCATCTACTCCATGAAACTTCTCAGGCCTCTCTGCCCTAGTACACACACACACACACACACACACACACACACACACACACACACACCCCACAGTTGATTGTGTTCATGCTAGTGCTTAAAAAGTACAGCTATTTCAGTGATCATATCCTAATTATAATGGTTCATATTATAATTCCTTACAAGTCTGAGGTCTTAATGGTAGGGATTTTGTGTTTTTTATTATTCTTTCCTGGATATCCATGAACAGAGGAACCTTGCAGGCTATAGTCCATGGGGTTGCAAAAGAGTTGGATGCTAATTAGTGACTGAACAACAATATATCTACATGTTGATACATGAACAGTGCCCAGCGTACTAGGCAATAATAAGTATATATTTATTGAAATAGGTGTTTTAATTTCCTTCATGTCACATTTTCTTCTGATCATAAAATAATAAACCTTGTTTTAGAATATTTATAAAACACCTTATAAAAAGAATATTCATCATTTTTAACTCTCTCATCCTCAAGTTGCCCCTAATGTTTGCCTTAAGAAACTTTAATTAAGTGGATTTGGTTTGTGGCTTTATATGAATAAATAAAGGTTTCCAAACCCCAAAACATCCCCTATGTCTGCCCTTGACTGTGTTTCACTTCTTATGTAATAGATTAGATATTTTTTGAAGTTTCTTTTAACTGATGGCTCTGTTGCTGTTATTTGGGATCCATTTGCTCTACGTTCTTTATTTTCATGCAGTTAATAGTTAATATTCATTGATTTCCTGCTACATTTCAGGTACTATAGTACCTTTGGAAAACGTATTTTTGAGCAAACACACATATCTCTACCTTCATGAAGCTTATGGTTAGAGAAGCAGAAGATAACAATTTACAGGAAAAGTCAAGTTTCAATTTAAAAAGTGTGAATCCTATTAAATTATAGGTAGGTAAAAAAAGAAAACATGGATAATCTTCAGTGTTCATAATCTAGACATTCAGAAACTGTGTTTGAATATATGCAATTCTTTTTGTGTGTGTGCATGCTTTTTTTATTCTGATCATATTATGGAAGGAATTGTAATTTTACAGCTAACTTGAAATTTTTCTAGACATAAATTTAGGCATTCTTCATCCCGGCCAAATTGCATAATCACTTGATTATGTTCCTGATTTGTTATTAATTTATTAAACACTTTATAAGTACTGTCTAATCATCAAAATATCTTCTTTTGAAAGAAATAATGGGTTTTCAAGGGTTATAACATTGAGTCTTCACTTTAAATGCCAATATTTAATATGTGGAAATCATATTAATAGTCTACATATGTTGAAAAAACCAAAACCAACCAGAAACGATTTCAAAACCTCAGATATAGGTCGGCAGTTGAGAGCATCTTTTCTGATATAACTGTCTCTTTAATAATGGAACTGATAAAAGCATTTATCTTTTGATTTTTTTCATCCCTCAAAGGTTTCTAGTTTATTAAACTACGTTTAAAGTGATATTTTTAGTAATATTAAAAAAATAACAACAAGTAGGAAAGAGAATTGAGGGCAAAGAAGCTTAAATTTAAGCCATGACTAATGGATTTCCAAAATATGTTATTAATTTTCTAAACTATTATGATTAATCTGGGATATCTCATAATTTTAAAAAGTAATTATAGATAGTTTTTCAACATCTTATGCCACAATACAAATTTGAAGAGCCCATGTACTCATTTATAGCCTTACTCACCTAGTCAATGTTCAAGATAGAGTGGGAAATTGATATTAATAAATGGTTAAATGGTTAATTAATAAATGGTTAGACCATTAAATAATGGTTTCTTTTAATTAAGTTTGAGAAAAAAATTCTTAACAACCCTAATATTCCAAATAACTTAATGGAGTTGTAAATATCAAACGGCAATCTTAAAACAACATAGTTTTGTGCTGTTTCTGTTTAAAGGTTTCTTGTAAAAAATGTAGTAATTGTATTTTGTAAAAAATTTGTAATTTGTAAAAATACAAAATTGTATTTTGTAAAAATTTTGTATATTGTTGGGAAAATAAATAGGAACCTGCATATATACTTCTTGATTGTATACATTGTTACTTATGATAATATGTTCATATTCATGGTCATGACTCTCAACGTCAAAATACAGTGTATCCTAATCCCACTCCTGGAATTAAAAAAAAAAAAATACATACGCCCCTATGTTCGCTGCAGCACAGTTCACAATAGTCAAGACATGGAAGCAACCTAAATGTCCACTGACAGATGAATGGATAAAGAAGAGATGGTACATATCTACAGTGAAACATGACTCAACCATAAACAAGAACAAAATAATGCCATCTGCAGCAACATGGACGGACCTAGAAATTATCATACTAAGTGAACTAAGTCAGAAAATGACAACAAATACCTTATGATACATTAACGTGCTCAGTTCAGTTCAGTTGCTTGGTCATGTCCAACTCTTTGTGACCCCATGGACTGCAGCACGCCAGGCTTCCTTATCCATTGCCAACTCCTGGATTTTATTCAAACTCATGTTCATTGAGTCGGTGATGCCATCCAGCCATCTCATCCTCTGTTGTCCACTTCTCGTCCTGCCTTCAATCTTTCCTGGCATCAAGGTCTTTTCAAATGTGCCTCACTCACTTGCAAACCCATGGACTGTAGCCCACCAGGCTCCTCTATCCATGGGACTTTCAAGGCAAGAAAATTGGAGTGAGTTGCCATGCCTTCCTCCAGGGGGTCTTTCCGACCCAGGGATCAACCCCACATGTCCTGAATCTCTGGCTTTGCAGGCAGATTCTTTACCAATGAGCCGCCAGGGAAGTCTGATATCACTTATATGTGGAATATAAAATATGACACAAAGAAATTATCTACAAAATAGAAGCATGCTCACAGGCATAGAGATCAGATTTGTGGTTGCCAAAGGGCAGTGTGATGGAAAGGGAGTTTGGGGTTAGCAGATGTAAGCTATTATATATAGACTAAACAACAAAGTCCTACAGTATAGCACAGGGAACTATCTTCAGTATCCTGTGATAAATCATACAGAAAATATTAAACAAGAAAATGTGTGTATATATAAACTGAGTCACTACGCTATAGAGCAGAAATTAACAAAACAAAGTAAATCAACCATACTTCAATAAAAATATGTAAATATTTACATAAATATGTAAATAAAATATAGGTAAAATTTTAAAAATATCTTAAGTAATCATCAACAAACATAATATTGCCTCTGTTTCTTACTTTTGGTTAACCTGTTTTTGGCTTTCCTAAGCAGAGTCATTGAAACATATAGAAAAGTTCACAAATGTATGTGAATTTACAAATGAACATTTCCACCTGGAGATGGAACCTGAAATCTCCAACAAGCTCTCTCTAGTCTTTAATCCCCTCTCAGAGGTAAACATTTTTCTGACATTTATCATTCTAATTTTGTCTGCTTTTGAACATTCAGTTCAGTTCAGTTCAGTCGCTCAGTTGTGTCCGACTCTTTGCGACCCCATGAATCGCAGCACGCCAGGCCTCCCTGTTCATTACCATATCTCGGAGTTCACTCAGACTCACGTCCATTGAGTCAATGATACCATCCAGCCATCTCATCCTTGGTCATCCCCTTCTCCTCCTGCCCCCAATCTCTCCCATCATCAGAGTCTTTTCCAATGAGTCAGCTAGCTCTTCGCATGAGGTGGCCAAAGTACTGGAGTTTCAGCTTCAGCATCATTCCTTCCAAAGGAATCCCAGGGTTGATCTCCTTCAGAATGGACTAGTTGGATCTCCTTGCAGTCCAAGGGACTCTCAAGAGTCTTCTCCAACACCACAGTTCAAAAGCATCAATTCTTTGGCGCTCAGCCTTCTTCACAGTCCAACTCTCACATCCATACACGTCCACAGGAAAAACCATAGCCTTGACTAGACGGACCTTAGTCCATTATATAAATGTAATCAAACAGTAATTTCTCTATTGTGTCTGCCTGTTCTCACTCAATATTTTATTTTTGAGATTTATCCATGCTGTTAACTATAATTACAGTATATTTGTTTTCATTGCTAGAAAGCAGACTTTTTATATCACAGGTATATACAATAGATATTTCATGTTTTTTAGGCTCTATGGTTTCTGTTGCAAATACTCAGTTCTAATATTGTGGCATGTTACAGCATGAGAGCAGCAATAGACAATGTGTAAATGAACAGATGTGCCTATGTTCTAATAAAACTTTATTTACAAAATCAGATGGTGGCCAGATTTGGTCCATGAGCCATAGTTTCCCAACCCATGCTGTAGAGTATTCTATTGTAAGTGTACTTACAGTGTACTTATAATACCACTTATTTATCCAATCAATCCACCCTAAAGGAAATCAGTCCTGAATATTCACTGGAAGGACTGATGTTGAAGCTGAAACTCCAATACTTCGGTCATCTGATGCGAAGAACCAACTCATTGGAAAAGACCTTGATGCTGGGAAAGATTGAAGGCGGGAGGAGAAGGGGACAACAGAGGATGAGATTGTTGGATGGCATCACTGACTCAATGGACCTAAGTTTGAGTAAACTACAGGAGTTGGCAATGGATAGGAAGGCCTGGTATGCTGCAGTCCATGGGATTGCAAAGAGTTGGACATGACTGAGCTACTGAACTGAACACTGGTTAAGGATGCTAAGAAACTTTTAGAACACATCTTTTGATGCATATACGTATGTATTTTGTTTATGTATATCTTGAATTATGTAGTTGCAGGGTGATAAGAGAAGCTTATGTCGATTGGATAGAAACTATCAAACAACTTTCCAAATTTATACCCACCAGCAATGTATGAGTTCCTGTTGCTCCACTCGTCTGCCAACACTTGGTATTACCAATTTTTAATGGTGGTGTAAGGATGATTTACTCCTTATATAGAGATGATACTGAAATTNATAACTGTCTCTTTAATAATGGAACTGATAAAAGCATTTATCTTTTGATTTTTTTCATCCCTCAAAGGTTTCTAGTTTATTAAACTACGTTTAAAGTGATATTTTTAGTAATATTAAAAAAATAACAACAAGTAGGAAAGAGAATTGAGGGCAAAGAAGCTTAAATTTAAGCCATGACTAATGGATTTCCAAAATATGTTATTAATTTTCTAAACTATTATGATTAATCTGGGATATCTCATAATTTTAAAAAGTAATTATAGATAGTTTTTCAACATCTTATGCCACAATACAAATTTGAAGAGCCCATGTACTCATTTATAGCCTTACTCACCTAGTCAATGTTCAAGATAGAGTGGGAAATTGATATTAATAAATGGTTAAATGGTTAATTAATAAATGGTTAGACCATTAAATAATGGTTTCTTTTAATTAAGTTTGAGAAAAAAATTCTTAACAACCCTAATATTCCAAATAACTTAATGGAGTTGTAAATATCAAACGGCAATCTTAAAACAACATGGTTTTGTGCTGTTTCTGTTTAAAGGTTTCTTGTAAAAAATGTAGTAATTGTATTTTGTAAAATTTTTTTTTGTATTTTGTAAAAAATTTGTAATTTGTAAAAATACAAAATTGTATTTTGTAAAAATTTTGTATATTGTTGGGAAAATAAATAGGAACCTGCATATATACTTCTTGATTGTATACATTGTTACTTATGATAATATGTTCATATTCATGGTCATGACTCTCAACGTCAAAATACAGTGTATCCTAATCCCACTCCTGGAATTAAAAAAAAAAAAATACATACGCCCCTATGTTCGCTGCAGCACAGTTCACAATAGTCAAGACATGGAAGCAACCTAAATGTCCACTGACAGATGAATGGATAAAGAAGAGATGGTACATATCTACAGTGAAACATGACTCAACCATAAAAAAGAACAAAATAATGCCATCTGCAGCAACATGGACGGACCTAGAAATTATCATACTAAGTGAACTAAGTCAGAAAATGACAACAAATACCTTATGATACATTAACGTGCTCAGTTCAGTTCAGTTGCTTGGTCATGTCCAACTCTTTGTGACCCCATGGACTGCAGCACGCCAGGCTTCCTTATCCATTGCCAACTCCTGGATTTTATTCAAACTCATGTTCATTGAGTCGGTGATGCCATCCAGCCATCTCATCCTCTGTTGTCCACTTCTCGTCCTGCCTTCAATCTTTCCTGGCATCAAGGTCTTTTCAAATGTGCCTCACTCACTTGCAAACCCATGGACTGTAGCCCACCAGGCTCCTCTATCCATGGGACTTTCAAGGCAAGAAAATTGGAGTGAGTTGCCATGCCTTCCTCCAGGGGGTCTTTCCGACCCAGGGATCAACCCCACATGTCCTGAATCTCTGGCTTTGCAGGCAGATTCTTTACCAATGAGCCACCAGGGAAGTCTGATATCACTTATATGTGGAATATAAAATATGACACAAAGAAATTATCTACAAAATAGAAGCATGCTCACAGGCATAGAGATCAGATTTGTGGTTGCCAAAGGGCAGTGTGATGGAAAGGGAGTTTGGGGTTAGCAGATGTAAGCTATTATATATAGACTAAACAACAAAGTCCTACAGTATAGCACAGGGAACTATCTTCAGTATCCTGTGATAAATCATACAGAAAATATTAAACAAGAAAATGTGTGTATATATAAACTGAGTCACTACTCTATAGAGCAGAAATTAACAAAACAAAGTAAATCAACCATACTTCAATAAAAATATGTAAATATTTACATAAATATGTAAATAAAATATAGGTAAAATTTTGAAAATATCTTAAGTAATCATCAACAAACATAATATTGCCTCTGTTTCTTACTTTTGGTTAACCTGTTTTTGGCTTTCCTAAGCAGAGTCATTGAAACATATAGAAAAGTTCACAAATGTATGTGAATTTACAAATGAACATTTCCACCTGGAGATGGAACCTGAAATCTCCAACATGCTCTCTCTAGTCTTTAATCCCCTCTCAGAGGTAAACATTTTTCTGACATTTATCATTCTAATTTTGTCTGCTTTTGAACATTCAGTTCAGTTCAGTTCAGTCACTCAGTTGTGTCCGACTCTTTGCGACCCCATGAATCGCAGCACGCCAGGCCTCCCTGTTCATTACCATATCTCGGAGTTCACTCAGACTCACGTCCATTGAGTCAATGATACCATCCAGCCATCTCATCCTTGGTCATCCCCTTCTCCTCCTGCCCCCAATCTCTCCCATCATCAGAGTCTTTTCCAATGAGTCAGCTAGCTCTTCGCATGAGGTGGCCAAAGTACTGCAGTTTCAGCTTCAGCATCATTCCTTCCAAAGGAATCCCAGGGTTGATCTCCTTCAGAATGGACTAGTTGGATCTCCTTGCAGTCCAAGGGACTCTCAAGAGTCTTCTCCAACACCACAGTTCAAAAGCATCAATTCTTTGGCGCTCAGCCTTCTTCACAGTCCAACTCTCACATCCATACACNCAAGGTCTTTTCAAATGTGCCTCACTCACTTGCAAACCCATGGACTGTAGCCCACCAGGCTCCTCTATCCATGGGACTTTCAAGGCAAGAAAATTGGAGTGAGTTGCCATGCCTTCCTCCAGGGGGTCTTTCCGACCCAGGGATCAACCCCACATGTCCTGAATCTCTGGCTTTGCAGGCAGATTCTTTACCAATGAGCCACCAGGGAAGTCTGATATCACTTATATGTGGAATATAAAATATGACACAAAGAAATTATCTACAAAATAGAAGCATGCTCACAGGCATAGAGATCAGATTTGTGGTTGCCAAAGGGCAGTGTGATGGAAAGGGAGTTTGGGGTTAGCAGATGTAAGCTATTATATATAGACTAAACAACAAAGTCCTACAGTATAGCACAGGGAACTATCTTCAGTATCCTGTGATAAATCATACAGAAAATATTAAACAAGAAAATGTGTGTATATATAAACTGAGTCACTACTCTATAGAGCAGAAATTAACAAAACAAAGTAAATCAACCATACTTCAATAAAAATATGTAAATATTTACATAAATATGTAAATAAAATATAGGTAAAATTTTAAAAATATCTTAAGTAATCATCAACAAACATAATATTGCCTCTGTTTCTTACTTTTGGTTAACCTGTTTTTGGCTTTCCTAAGCAGAGTCATTGAAACATATAGAAAAGTTCACAAATGTATGTGAATTTACAAATGAACATTTCCACCTGGAGATGGAACCTGAAATCTCCAACATGCTCTCTCTAGTCTTTAATCCCCTCTCAGAGGTAAACATTTTTCTGACATTTATCATTCTAATTTTGTCTGCTTTTGAACATTCAGTTCAGTTCAGTTCAGTCACTCAGTTGTGTCCGACTCTTTGCGACCCCATGAATCGCAGCACGCCAGGCCTCCCTGTTCATTACCATATCTCGGAGTTCACTCAGACTCACGTCCATTGAGTCAACGATACCATCCAGCCATCTCATCCTTGGTCATCCCCTTCTCCTCCTGCCCCCAATCTCTCCCAGCATCAGAGTCTTTTCCAATGAGTCAGCTAGCTCTTCGCATGAGGTGGCCAAAGTACTGCAGTTTCAGCTTCAGCATCATTCCTTCCAAAGGAATCCCAGGGTTGATCTCCTTCAGAATGGACTAGTTGGATCTCCTTGCAGTCCAAGGGACTCTCAAGAGTCTTCTCCAACACCACAGTTCAAAAGCATCAATTCTTTGGCGCTCAGCCTTCTTCACAGTCCAACTCTCACATCCATACACGTCCACAGGAAAAACCATAGCCTTGACTAGACGGACCTTAGTCCATTATATAAATGTAATCAAACAGTAATTTCTCTATTGTGTCTGCCTGTTCTCACTCAATATTTTATTTTTGAGATTTATCCATGCTGTTAACTATAATTACAGTATATTTGTTTTCATTGCTAGAAAGCAGACTTTTTATATCGCAGGTATATACAATAGATATTTCATGTTTTTTAGGCTCTATGGTTTCTGTTGCAAATACTCAGTTCTAATATTGTGGCATGTTACAGCATGAGAGCAGCAATAGACAATGTGTAAATGAACAGATGTGCCTATGTTCTAATAAAACTTTATTTACAAAATCAGATGGTGGCCAGATTTGGTCCATGAGCCATAGTTTCCCAACCCATGCTGTAGAGTATTCTATTGTAAGTGTACTTACAGTGTACTTATAATACCACTTATTTATCCAATCAATCCACCCTAAAGGAAATCAGTCCTGAATATTCACTGGAAGGACTGATGTTGAAGCTGAAACTCCAATACTTCGGTCATCTGATGCGAAGAACCAACTCATTGGAAAAGACCTTGATGCTGGGAAAGATTGAAGGCGGGAGGAGAAGGGGACAACAGAGGATGAGATTGTTGGATGGCAACACTGACTCAATGGACCTAAGTTTGAGTAAACTACAGGAGTTGGCAATGGATAGGAAGGCCTGGTATGCTGCAGTCCATGGGATTGCAAAGAGTTGGACATGACTGAGCTACTGAACTGAACACTGGTTAAGGATGCTAAGAAACTTTTAGAACACATCTTTTGATGCATATACGTATGTATTTTGTTTATGTATATCTTGAATTATGTAGTTGCAGGGTGATAAGAGAAGCTTATGTTGATTGGATAGAAACTATCAAACAACTTTCCAAATTTATACCCACCAGCAATGTATGAGTTCCTGTTGCTCCACTCGTCTGCCAACACTTGGTATTACCAATTTTTAATGGTGGTGTAAGGATGATTTACTCCTTATATAGAGATGATACTGAAATTTAAATCTATAATAATAAATTAAATTTCCATGGAAAGTATTATTACACATTTAAGTTTAAACATTTAATTTTAGTTCCTCTGTAGTTCCCCGCTCAGTTTCGCATTCACAATCACAAATCTAACCCCAGACACCAACTGAAACAACAAAAGCTGCATTTTCTAGTCCTGGAATAGCCTGTGAATTTATGCTGTACTTTAGAAAAAAGATCTTGAATGGTGTGATTAGAGAAATAGGGAGAAAAAGTGATGCAGCCTATTATCTTGACAAGGATCAGTTTAAACCCTCAGAAACCATTTCCAGCCAGTGCTTTCAAGTGTTAGCTCCAAGTGCAGTGGGATACGCAGAAAGCGTTCATTAGTCAGGCACACCGTGAGTTAAGTCTTTACTTCTAGGAATCATTTCTAATCATTTGTAATTAGAGTAATGCTTTTGAAAATGTTTGCATTGCTACCAAGAGGAGTTGAAACTCTCTCTTCTGGGAAAGTGAGCAGATGGTGTCCCTTCATTTACTGCTTCCTGTTCAGTAGGGAGGACTGAGGGATTTAACAGGTTCTCTCCATCTCTCCTGCCTAGGGTTTTGGGTAGGTGTCTAGTCTGTGGTTATAGTCCTTGGCTCAGCTACTTTTTGTCCAGCTTCTTTTGTTTGCTATCACTTTGATCTTCATCCAACATCAGCGATGCCTTGCTTGGATGACTCTCTCACTCTGGCTCTGACTCTTTTCCTTGGCAGAAGTATTTTTTTTCTTTTGGTTGTAAGAATCTGGCCAGTAATGAGGTGGTAAGCTCATGTCAAAGCAGCAGGAGTTGTCAGTGCTCCTTTCTCTCATTAACTTTCTTGGGCTGTAGCCACAACAGCAAGACTTCAGGGACTGGGAATTTAACCTTCTCCAGCACTGATCACTTTTCCACATGGATTCACATGGCCCCCTAGCCCCTTGGCCCCTTTCACCATCCCCTCCCTTCACCTTGCTTTTTATAGATTATCCTGAACTTTCTGTCCAGTGCTTTCTAGGGCCATCATGAAATAATATGCTTGAAGAATTTCTTTTTTTAGTTAACTGTCTTTTATTCAGTGTTGTTAAATGAAGAGTACTTTCATACAGGTTTAACAAAAGGCACTGAAACTTCATTTAACAGCTGTGGCAAACTATCATGAAATAAGAAAGCAGTTGGTAACCATACTTTGCAACATGATGTCATTTCTTTTAATTCTAGTAGAAGAATGAAAATCTTTGCATCCTACCTAAGGATAATGACTATAAAATATGTACATAATTAGAAATTATACAATGAATATACATAGTATATATTTAGAAAAACTCATCTCTCTAACTAGTTTCCATTCAGCTGATATTCATACTCATCATTCACCACTCAATTCATTCTAAAAGAGACAATATATCAATATAATTATTGGGAACTTTGACCAACTTAATGTGATAATGACAATCATCATAATAATAGAAGAAATACCAACAGTAATCATAATGACAATAAAAGTATTTTTATTGTTTTAGTTATTGTTTCAGATGCCTAGTATGTGTCAGACACAATGCCAGCCAGACATTATGTGTTTTGTGTGTGTGTGTAAAATTCATAAATCCCAGATAAAACTTATAAGATAGCTCTGACCATGTCCAGTTTACAGGTAAAGAAAATGAAGCACAGGCAAGTTTCCCACCCAAAGTTAGATCTATTCTAGATGGTTGAGCTCTTTTTCCAATACACACATCATCCCCTTCCAGTCAGTTTGCTATTTTCTTGGATTTGGTTTCTTCCATGTCATCAATATTCATTTATTATCCCTGATATACATATTCATTTGTAAAAGCATTTCCAAAGTATAGATGATAATAACCTATTCTTGGATTTATACTCATGAGCCCTAAATGTTGGTATCTAGATTCGCATGGTATTTCAAGCTTATTTCGGAATGGTTTCTGTATACTAATGGAAGAGCCACCCTTGCTGGTGCTTTATCTTATTATAGACAGATTTATTTATTTACAGTCACTGATAGATTATACTCTTTTAGAGGATTAGAGGATATAGAGCTAATTGCAAATGTACTATTAGCTAGTTTTAATTCATATTACTTCCACTAATTTTCAATTTGCATTAGTGACTAAGATGATTTTCCATTCTCTGAAACTATATTGACACCAAATTAATATCAATGCAGAAAAATGCCCATGTTGAGTACTACTTTCTTAATATGTGCTATTATGTGCTTTATTGCAGTTTCTCATTTCCTGCTCTGTCAGTTACTCTAATGTTCCTTCATTTTTATTCAATAGATGCAACGGCTCTCTTATATTTGCTGATGAGTGTGTTTCTATCATCTTTCCCCACCAGTGGCCATGGGCTTTTAGTTACCCCAGGAAAATTAAAAAACAACTTCCTGGACACTGTGCTCTTTATCTCTTAATATTCAGTAGTATATGCAGAATGCCAATCTAAGTTAATTCAGCTTTATCAGATATTCTGCTAATGATTTAGGCACTGTGGCAATTCCCTTCAAGACCAGAAAATGAATCCATAAAAAAAGCATATGGGGAGTTTCAGATTAGAAAGATGTAAAATTATAAAGCAAAAATAGAAAACTATAGTCAAAATAACTCTCTTAAGTTGATGAAGATTTTCTTATAAGGAGATGTAGGGTGTTAAAATAGTCCATTTACTTCTGTTCAATAAAACATCAATTAAGCAAATGTAGAAGAAACACTTCATTGCATTTCTATATTTCTACAACTATATACAAGGGATTCCAAATTTTAAAATCAAAACTTTTCAATGGTTAATCCCTTTAATTCACATCTCTAGAGCAAGCTAATCTGTTGCAAACACTGGAGCTAAAGGACTTGAAACAGCCAGACAGAGTGGAAGGAGCCTTGGATTGAGAACAAGAGAGCTTAACTGTAGTCCTTGATTTCTACTCTACTCTTACCTGCAGTTTAATTTTCTGCTTGCTCTGCTGGGTTCTAAGCTCCTTGAAGGTAGAAAGCATATTTTCCCCCTGTTTTGACTCAGGAGTGATGGAGAAACTAAGTAAGAGAGTAAGAAGGGAAGGGAAAAGATAAAGCATAACTGTAGGGGTTGGAGAAAAGGTAGCAGATAGGCTGCAGTGTCAAATCTCTTGGGTTTTTTCCTTCATTGAATAGTCGAGTTACTTTGGTAAGGTATTATAAGACAAAAAAAAAAAAAACCACCCACATTCTTTGTAGTTATAAAAATGTATGTGATATTAAAATATTTTACTATATAAATGTAGAATATAGGAACTTCTCTGTCATGAAAAGGAAACACGAATTCTAAAGGGAAGGGGCTGCATCTGGAAATATTTTCAGTGCCCCATGCTCGCTTGCATCTCAGCAGTGTTCTTTTAAGCTTGGTATTATTCATTCTTAAAGAATTCACAGGGCTTCTTTAATCATCTTCACTAAATAATAACTTTATCATTNACTATATAAATGTAGAATATAGGAACTTCTCTGGGATGAAAAGGAAACACTAATTCTAAAGGGAAGGGGCTGCATCTGGAAATATTTTCAGTGCCCCATTCTCGCTTGCATCTCAGCAGTGTCCTTTTAAGCTTGGTATTATTCATTCTTAAAGAATTCACAGGGCTTCTTTAATCATCTTCACTAAATAATAACTTTATCATTCTCATTGTGAGCTTCTCAGCCAGTGAGGTGAAAAGACATCTAAGAAAAATGGAAAAAAGATCAGATATATTATGACTTACTCTTGAGAGAATAATCTGGAAATCTGAAAAAACAAGCAGCTAAACCAACCCTCAAATTTCTATGCATCTGTCTCCTTAAAATATCTTAGATCCAGAGAGCTCCAACGTTTGCAAGCTCTATTTTTACAAGTATAGGTGTCATCCAACAAGGACCTACTATATAGCACAGGGAACTGTGCTCGGTGTTTTATGGCAGCCTGGACGGGAAGAGTTTGGGGGAGAATGGATACATGTATATGTATGGCTGAGTCCCTTCACTGTTCTTCTGAAACTATCATAACATTGTTTATTAATTTGATATATTCCATTACAAAATAAAAAGTTGAAGTAGAGGAAAAAACATGTGTCAAATTCTTTTTTTGGTTTCACAGAGAACTATACCAATAAAAGTTGCTATGTGGCAAAGCAGGGGTGTGCTCTTTCAGAAATAAATATGTAGAGAATTTAGTAATGTGGCAAGCAATATTTCTGAAGCCTAAATTATAATGCATATTAGGAACCACACGTAGATGTAGGAAAATATATAAAACTCTACATTGATAGAATTTTGCTTTGCTATAATGGATGCAAGTCAAACAATCAAAAACAAATGTATACCACATTTGTATAATGTGATATACAAATTAGACTACATGGCTTCATGGACTATTGGAAGAAAGAAAACACACAATCATTTAAAAATCATTTGAGAAGTGTTTTGTTTCAGACTGGAAATTAAATCACTTTATATACAATGCATCTTTTGGCCTCCAATTCTCACAGTAATAGTTGAGACATAAATCTTGGAAAAAATGTATTGAAACATGAACATTTTTAAAAGATGAAAGTTCAGACTCATGAGTCACCAAAGGTTTCCACTTCAGTGTGTGAATCTGCAAAATAGATTAGGCATGGCAGACCTCTGTTGGTGCTGTTCATAAAGCACTGACATGCCTGGCAGGGCACAGTTTAAAACTGTAATGAAAAACATGCTTCTAGATGTCAGCTCTAAGTATTAAAATAAAAAAATAGATGGTCATAGTATTTACATATACAGACAATATTTCATTGTCTATTAACCTCAGAGTTTTCACTCTTTACAGGTAATTAAAACTTGACCTCCGTTTATTGTCAGTCTAGCTGCAGTTAGATGACCAACCTCTTGTCTGAACCATTATTACTTTGCTATCTTGGATCCAAAATGAGAGAGTCGAAGCTTTATATTTTTAAGAAAATTACCCCAAGTCTTAGATTTATGCTGTATTTTTTAATATGGAGAGACCAAACTGTCTCCTATTTTTCTTTTGGAGCTGAGAAAACTGAAGACTGAGAAATAGAAGTGGCTGAGCCTAAGATAAAATGTATACTTCTGAGAACAAAGATTTTCCTTTGATTTTAAAAGGCTGTTTTCCTAAGATGTCTTTGGTCTTTGTTATTTGGTCTTTGTTAAAAACAAAATTTCAACTCCTTTTAAGGGAAAGGAACATAGTTTTACATTTTTTTGACTGGCTTATTTTCCTCCATTTAATCTGTCAGCATGTAGACAGTTGTTTCAGATATTTAGCGACTTTGATATTGTATTATTTACATTTCTTTTAAATGACAAAAACAAAACACAATATACAGTGATATTTTAGAGTACTGTCATCTCAAATATTCTAAAAAGAAAAGAAAGCCCTTTCATACCTAAAACAAGTGAACAAATTCTGCTTTGCCCTTGCACCTGCTTAAAGGAATTTATTGGGAAAAAATGGAATTGGAGGTATTTGCCCTTTTTATTTAAATCAGCTTAATAGTTCTTAACACCACCTGTTACCACACTGTATAATCCATCTTTGGGTACTAGATTTTCTCCAGATGTTTAGCTTTCTATTGTCTTGGGGATCATGGCTCTTTTAACAGTTCAGTGAATTACAGGTCACATAATTTGCCTGTGCCAAACACACAATTTTAAAATGTTTTATGTTAAGAAAAAAATTACTGGTGATTTTGAAGATTCCAATTTTACATTTTGGTAGTTAACTCATTTGGCATTTCTGAGGACAGATCAATAACTTTGGTAGAAATTTACTGATGTAAACAAACTATCACACAGAGGTTCCACCATGAGTCTATTTGAAATTCTTCCATTTATTTTCCTGAAATTGTCCACTGTTTTTATGCAAGGATAGTGCTGTGCAATTTTAAGTTAATTATACAATTATACAAAAGTGTGAGATAAACAATCTGTTGGTTTTGTCTACCATTTGGCAGTGAAAGCACAATTCAGCAGACAGACTATTTTCACAGAATAATCAATGGCATGACCAAGCAACATACATTTTCTGTGAGTTTTAGCTGGGATGAAACTCAAGTTGTACCTACTTTAAAACTGGACTGTTTCATTTCATGAATAGGAAAAAACTAAGATGACATGAGGAGCCTCTCAAGAAATTAAAGTCATTCTCCTTGTAATTTTATCCTCCTGGAAACCTTATTTCTGCAGGGCAATTATGTTAAGGCCTCATTCGAGAGAGAGTGATTAAGAACATGGATATATGATGCAAACTAGGGTATGTCAGGGTTCTCACTATTTGGTAGTTCTTGGAGAATTAAATCTCTGGACAGAAGACAAGACCCTTATTTTGGTTAATTAGACTTTAGGGTTTGGGATGAGTATATCCCTAACAGGTGGTGTATAAGGGGACTTTCTAATGCCTTCAGTTCAGTTCAGTTCAATCGCTCAGTCGTGTCTGACTCTTTGCGATCCCATGAACCACAGCACACCAGGTTTCCTGGAGTCCACCCAAACCCACATCCATTGTGTCGGTGATGCCATCCAACCATCTCATTCTGTCTCCTCCTTCTCCTCCTGCCCTCAATCTTTCCCAGCATCAGGGTCTTTTCAAATGAGTTACTGAGTTTTAAATTAAATTCAGGCTTTCTTTGGAGTAGGACTGATGAACTAGGCTAACCTATAGAGTCTAATTCAGGTTTAAGATCTGGAATGAAGACAATAGACTTCTTTCAAAGTTATTTTCCCTTTGATGTACCATTAATTCAGCCAACATGTAGAACTTTCTGGAGGCCCCTGAAATTTGATGGCTAATGTTGTTTTAGTGTTAGGAGGATTCCACCAGTTTCCAGGAGCCTCAGGTACTTCTGAGTGCAGTTCACTGCTCTTTATGGCATTAGGCTGTGGGCCATGACAGTCTTCAAGCGACTAATGTATTAGATAATTCCTGGTTGCCCTTCTTTATTCTGTCTCCACCATATTTTTACTGTCATTGAAATTAAAGATGAACATGGTAGGTATATGAGCCATGAAGGTATACTGGCCTTCACAGTTGGTACTAGTGGTAAAGAACCTGCTTGCCAATTCAGGAGATATAAAAGACCTGAGTTTGATCCCTAGATTTGGAAATCCTCTGGAGGAGGGTACAGCAACCCACTCCAACATACTTGCCTGGACAATCCCACGGACAGAGAAACCAGGCAGACTACAGTCCATAGGATCACAAAGAGTCAGCCACAACTGAAGCTACTTAGCATGCATACCTATATAAGTTATTTACTTTGATTTGCAGAAAAATTTAAGATCCTTAACTGGCTTAGACTTCTTATTGCATAAAGACTACCTATTCATAATTAAACAATTAGCTTTCAACTCTGCTATGTTCATTTGTCACCCAAGTTTTCTATTTGAATAATAGTATCTTGGGTGGAGGAAAGAAGCTTCCATGGAAATAAATGATTGAGAAAATAAAAGTATTGTATATGTTCATTTTATATTGTTGTCTAGTCGCTAAGTCATGTCAGACTCTTTGTGACCCCATAAACTGTAGCCAGCCAGGCTCCTCTGCTCAGGCAAGAATAATGGAGTGGGTTGCCATTTCCTTTTCCATTAATTATTATATATATATATATAAACATGCTGTATATACA
>SJYW01042816.1:76545-89639 GCA_006410735.1 Raphicerus campestris
GGGATTGCATTGAATCTGTAGATTGCTTTGGGTAGTATACTCATTTTCACTATATTGACTCTTCCAATCCATGAACATGGTATATTTCTCCATCTATTAGTGTCTTCTTTGATTTCTTTCATCAGTGTTTTATAGTTTTTGATATATAGGTCTTTAGTTTCTTTAGGTAGGTATATTCCTAAGTATTTTATTCTTTTCGTTGCAATGGTGAATGGAATTGTTTCCTTAACTTCTTTTTCTACTTTCTCATTATTAGTGTATAGGAATGCAAGGGATTTCTGAGTGTTGATTTTATATCCTGCAACTTTACTATATTCATTGATTAGCTCTAGTAGTTTTCTGGTCGAGTCTTTAGGATTTTCTATGTAGAGGGTCATGTCATCTGCAAACAGTGAGAGTTTTACTTCTTCTTTTCCAATTTGGATTCCTTTTATTTCTTTTTCTGCTCTGATTGCTGTGGCCAAAACTTCCAGAACTATATTGAATATTCAATGAAGAGCAACCAGTTGGAGTGGTTGGAGAACATCAGTGTGAGAAGAGGGAGGTAGTATGCTCAGGCCTGACATCAGCAAAGGAATGAAGGGGAGCACATGTATGGTGTGAAAAGGAAAAGTGAGTGTCCTGGTTTGACTGGCAAGTCAGGAAGAAATGTGGTATTGATGAGAAGTAGGGTTCAGTTCAGTTCAGTCACTCAGTCGTGTCCAGTTCTTTGTGACTGTATGGACTGCAGCACGCCAGGTTTCCCTGTCCTTTACAAACTCCCAGAGCTTGCTCAAATTCATGTCCATCGAGTCAGTGATGCCATCCAACCATTTCATCCTCTGTTGTTCCCTTCTTCTCCTGCCTTCAATCTTTCCCAGAAACAGGGTCTTTTCCAATAGTCCACACTTTGCATCAGGTGGCCAAAGAACTGGAACTTCAGCTTCAGCATCAGTCCTTCCAATGAATATTCAGAACCCATTCCCTTTAGGATTGACGGGTTAGATCTCCTTGCAGTCCAAGGGATTCTCAAGAGTCTTCTCCAACACCACAGTTCAAAAGTATCAATTCTTTAGCTCCCAGCCTTCTTTATGGTCCAACTCTCACATGCATACATGACTACATGAAAAATCATACCTCTGACTAGATAGACCTTTGCTGGCAAAGTAATGTCTCTGCTTTTTAATATACTGTGTAGGTTGGGCATAGCTTTTCTTCTAAGGAGAAAGCATCTTTTAATTTCATGGCTGCAGTCACCTTCTACAGTGATTTTGGAGTCCAAGACAGTCAAGTCTGTCACTGTTTTTATTGTTCCTCATCTATTTGCCATGAAGTGATGGGACTGGATGCCATGATTTTTTTTTTTTTCACTTTAAATAGTATATTGGTTTTGCCATACATCAACATGAATCCACCACGGGTGTACATGTGGTCCCCATCATGAATCCCCTTCCCTCCTCTCTCCCCATACCATACCTCTGGTTCATCCCAGTGCACCAGCCCCAAGCATTCTGTATCCTGCATCAAACCTGGACTGGTGATTCATCTCTTATATGATATTATACATGTTTCAATGCCATTCTTCCAAATCATCCCACCCTCTCCCTCTTCCACAGAGTCCAAAAGACTGTTCTATACATCTGTGTCTCTTTTGTTCTCTCGCAAAATGATCTTTGTTTTTTGAATGTTGAGTTTTATGCCAGTTTTTCCACTCTCCTATTTCACTTTCATCAGGAGGCTCTTTAGTTCCTCTTCGTTTTCTGCCATAAGGATGGTGTCATCTGCATATCTGAGGTTATTGATATTTTTCCTGGCAATCTTGATTCTAGCTCGTGCTTCATCCAGCCTGGCATTTCCCATGGTGTACTCTGCATATAAGTTAAATAAGCAGTGTGACAATATAGCCTTGAGGTACTCCTTTCCCAATTTGGAAGTAGGATTAGATTATAGCAGATACAATTGCAGACTTAAGAGTTTGGATTTTACTTCATAAACAATGAAGAATTATTGCTGGTTTCCTGGGAAGGTGGTTAGATTTATGCTCAAGTCTATAACTTTATAGTTGTTGGGAAGGTAGACGGGGGAAACAGAAGGACTAGACAGTTGAAGATCATTGGTGTTATGAAATGACTAGCATTATGTGTAGTTATATTAGATCATTGAGACATATAGTTCATGGAGAGAAAAGTCCACTTGAACTCAAGTTATAGTGATAGAATGGCAAAGAGAGAGTAGAAAGGAGACATGCTTTGTGGGTGGGTTTATAGGAACATGAGAGCTAAGTGTAAATTTCAGGAATCTCTTTCAAGTAAGCATCAAGAGATACTTCAGGTATTCTTGTTGAATAGGAATCATGAGATGAACCATAAGAATAAAGCAGAGGGGGATATAATTAACATTTCCCTGTCTTTTTTTTTCTCACTTTAGAGTCAGACTGAAGTTTTCTAAGCTATTGAGTACTCCTGGAAAATGACCAAAATTCCTTCTCTTTGATCTTTACTGAAGAAGAAACCCACCTGCTATGATGCAAACTAAATTTAAGGAATTAAGATGTGTATAAGAGACAGGCACCACCTGTTAAAGNGTTTTCTAAGCTATTGAGTACTCCTGGAAAATGACCAAAATTCCTTCTCTTTGATCTTTACTGAAGAAGAAACCCACCTGCTATGATGCAAACTAAATTTAAGGAATTATTTAAAAGTTAAGACATTGCTGGAAGCTATATATCAATAGAAAAATTAACAATAATATAATTGATCTGCAACATATGAAAATATTGATAAATAATAGGATAATTTAGAAGAAATGGAAATGAGTTTGGGTAACATTTTATACCAAATCATCATTTAGCATCTATAGAGCAAGTGATGATGATGATAAGGATATTTCACAATCTAAAGAATCTATAGGATTGAGAGTCTTATTTAATTGATCCTGATGAAGACTATGTGATTAAGGTATTATCAAAATATTTATAGGTGTGTAAAGTATTTTACAAATACATTTTTATGTATTATTTTAGAAAAATGTTTTCTGAGTATGTGATTTAAAATCATTCTGCATTTCTAAGTTGTGCTATTGACCTTGGGTCAAATTCTTCCCCTAAGGATACATCTCTAATGTAATAATGCAAGTCAATGGAGAACATGATTCAATTACCAAAACGTTTTTAACAAATGCCTTATAAGATTATATTTTTGGAAATGTGTTATATCTGTAGTTAAATTATTTTCAAAAAAGTCATTTACATTTGTTTTAAGAGGATACTTTTTTCATTAAGATACACTACTGAAAAATCCAAAGACAACATGCTTGGAGAACTTAGGTGTATTAAATTATACGTGGTCACTTAGGGAATTGCTCAAGGAAATACTAACAGTAACAGTATAAGCCCATAGGTATCATGGAAAGTTACACCCATCTTGTAAAAACAATTGTTATTAATAAAGCCTTATTGCAAACTACAAAGAGCTTTCAAAGTATTTTCCACTTGGATTGCTGTATTGTATTACAAGTCTTAAAGATTCAGTTGTTGGTTTAGGAAATTGAAAATAAATGACAAAATCCAAAGTGTAAAGTTCTGCAACAACTATTTAGGTTTGACTGATCCCTGTTATAAGAACATAAACTAAAATAAGACATATGTTGATGAGTTTATTTGAATACAGTAAACCAGACAGAGTCATGTGAAAAATATAACCTTTTTTTCTTTTTAACTAAAAATATTCATTTGGCAACAATCCTGTAAAGGCTTATGACTTCTTATCTCACCATGTTGACCTTTATTTATCTCCTGTGTTGTCATTTCAATTTTTAAGTTTTAGTCCTGCCTTCCCAGAATAATTGGAAGTGCCTTGATTTTAAGAAACACACTTTAAATTTCTTTAAACATGAAGAGTTTCTATCAGGGTAAGTATTNTCTCACCATGTTGACCTTTATTTATCTCCTGTGTTGTCATTTCAATTTTTAAGTTTTAGTCCTGCCTTCCCAGAATAATTGGAAGTGCCTTGATTTTAAGAAACACACTTTAAATTTCTTTAAACATGAAGAGTTTCTATCAGGGTAAGTATTTAATAAATCTGTAATGCTTAATTATAAATTCTTTATCATGTATTTGAAAGTTATTAAAGATTTCATTTGAATTAACAGCTAACGTCTGCTGAACACTGCCTTATGTACCAGGCATGTGTTTAATGTGNGAATGATGCTAAAACTGAAACTCCAATACTTTGGCCACCTCATGCGAAGAGTTGACTCATTGGAAAAGACTGATGCTGGGAGAGATTGGGGGCAGGAGGAGAAGGGGACAGCAGAGGATGAGATGGCTGGATGGCATCACTGACTTGATGGATGTGAGTTTTAGTAAACTCCGGGAGTTGGTGATGGACAGGGAGGCCTGGCGTGCTGCAGTTCATGGGGTTGCACAGAGTCAGACACAACTGAGCAACTGAACTGAATTGAGTAGAGGTGATGAGATTTCAGTTGAGCTATTTCAAACCCTAAAAGATAATGCTATNGTTTTAGTAAACTCCGGGAGTTGGTGATGGACAGGGAGGCCTGGCGTGCTGCAGTTCATGGGGTCGCACAGAGTCAGACACAACTGAGCAACTGAACTGAATTGAGTAGAGGTGATGAGATTTCAGTTGAGCTATTTCAAACCCTAAAAGATAATGCTATTACAGTGCTGCAGTGAATATGCCAGCAAATTGGGAAAACTGAGCAGTGGCCATAGGACTGGAAAAAGTCAGTTTTCATGCAAATCTCAAAGACAGGCATTGCCAGAGAATGTTCAAATTACCATAAAATGCACTCATTTACATGCCCGCAGGATTATGTTCAAAAGCCTTGAAGCTAGGTTTCAACAGTATGTGAACTGAGAACTTCTAGATGTACAAACTGGATTTAGAAAAGGGAGAGGAACCAGAGATCAAATTACCAGCATATGGTGGATCATACAAAAAACAAGGGAATTCCAAGAATAAAATCTATTTTTACTTCATTGACTATGCTAAAGCCTTTGGCTGTGTGGATCACAATAAACTGTGGAATATTCTTAAAGAGATGGGAATACCAGACCACCTTACCTGCTTTCTGAGAAACCTGTATGCAAGATAAGAATCAACAGTTAGAACTGGACATGGAAGAATGGACTGGTTCAAAATTGGGAAAATAGTATGTCAAAGTTTACCACCCTGCTTATGTAACTTATATGCAGAGTCCATCATATGAAATGCTATGCTGAATGACTCACAAGCTGGAATCAAGATTGCTGGGAGAAACACCAACAACTTCATACATGCAGATGATAACACTTTAATGGCAGAAAGTGAAGAGGAACTAAGGAGCTTCTTGATGAAGGTGAAAGAGGAGAGTGAAAAAGCTGTCTTAAAATTCAACATTCAAAAAACTAAGATCATGGAATCCACTCACATCATTTCATGGCAAATAGATGGGAAACAATGGAAACAGTTTCAGATTTGACTTTCTTGGGCTTTAAAATCACTGTGGATGATGACTGCAGCCATGAAATTAAAGGGTGTTTGCACCTTGGAAGAAAAGAGATAACAAATTTAGACAGTGTATTAAAAAGCAGAGACATCACTTTGCTGACAGAAGTCCATATAGTCAAAGTTATGGTTTGTCCAGTAGTCATGTATGGATGTGATATCATGAAGAAGGCTGAGCACCAAAGAATTGATGCTTCCAAACTGCAGTGCTGAAGACTCTTGAGAGTCCCTTGGACTGCAAGGAAATCAAACCAGTCAATCCTAAAGGAAATCAACCCTGAATATTTATTGGAAGGACTGATGCTGAAGCTGAAGCTCTAGTACTTTGGCCACCTGATATGAAAAGATGACTCATTGCAAATGATCCTGATGCTGGGAAAAATTGAGGGCAAAAGGAGAAGGGGATGACAGTGGATGAAATGGTTGGATGGCATCACTGACTCAATGGACATGAGTATGAGCAAACTCCAGGATATAGTGAAGGACAGGAAATTCTGGTGTGCTGCAGTTCACGGGGTTACAAAGAGTCGGAAATGACTTAGCAACTGAACAACAACCACAGTATGGCACCTCAGCTTCCACCTACCTTTGTAAAAGTCAGCTAACATTGACCTCTTTGCCTCATGTGTTAACTGGTGAAATCTGTTTATCTCTATCTTAACAGTTGGTAAGGCTGACCAAATGTGAATATGCTATGGACTTTGAACAGAGTAAATATTCAGCTGGTGGTATTTCTTATTATATGTCACACTGAAATTATTCTTTCCCATTCTTCATTCAAAACTCTTATTTCTTCTAAAATTCTTGTTACACTTAGAAAAACTAATAGGTCATGCACACTCAGAAAGTTGTTGGCTGGTTATTTTAATCTAACGTTTTGACTTACAGAGTTTAAGAGAACTGAAACAAAGTAAAAGAATTTTGTATGTCATATATAAATACTCCTCGTGGTTTCTCTGGTCACCCTGTGTTAGTGCTCTCTGGAAGAGAAGAGGGATAGAGAGTGGAAAAACCTAGATCTGGTTAAGGGTCTCTTCCTGAGCTTGCCTGAGACTTTATGCATTCTTCTTATGTCTAACCTGGCATACTACTGAGCATACAGGAATGAGAATGGTAAACAAATGTGTGTGGAATTCAATCACAAATGCTAGCTTAATGAAAAATCTTAATGAAGAAGATAGTTTTCTCTAACTGAGAATTCATGATTATATAAGCTACAAAAGAATGAACTTTTGTGGAGGGAGGGGACATGAGTGCACCTGTGACTGATTCTTATTGATGCTTGACAGAAAAAAAAATTCTGTAAGGCTATTATACTTCAATTTAAAAATAAATTAAAAAAGAATGAACTTGAATATAGTATAGAGTGATAAAATAGGGTTTTAAATATTTTATATTGTATTTAATTAAAAAAAATTTTTGACCATGCCATGTGGCATGCAGGATCTTAGTTCCTCCAGCAGGGATCAAATTCTCACCCCCTACCCTGAAAGCATGGAGTCTTAACCACTGGACCACTTGGGAAGTCTAATATTTTATATTTGAAATCATAAGAAAACAGTTGAATTCTAGTGGCTGAATTTTCTATATCTGTCTCAGTATAGATCCAATTCTCAGAACTACACAAGGGATTTTTATATGGATATGTTAATATATTCTTCCCAAGGTATTTCCTAAATAGATTTTTTCTTTCTTTAGCCCTTGGAAACTTTCTAAGTTTTGAAGTGTTTTCACAATGACTATTGGCAATATCCACTGAATGAACGTTTCTCCTGTTACNACAAGGGATTTTTATATGGATATGTTAATATATTCTTCCCAAAGTATTTCCTAAATAGATTTTTTCTTTCTTTAGCCCTTGGAAACTTTCTAAGTTTTGAAGTGTTTTCATAATGACTATTGGCAATATCCACTGAATGAACGTTTCTCCTGTTACTTAATTGTTTATTTTGAATCGCCAGTTTTCTTTAGTGGCTTTCAGTGGACTGCTTTGCTTGTATTATAGGCTTATACTCTGGATATATATTTAATAATGTTTTAAATGCCATATTATTTCCCTGAAATTTTCCTAAGCCATCAAATCTGTTAGAATCCTTCAGTGTCAAACTTGATTTTCTTATCTTCTGCCATCCCTCTTCCAATATGGCATCATAAAATATAAGCTGCAAAATACTTTACTTCCCACAGTGATTAAAACTTTATTTTACATGTCACGTCTTTTCAGGAATCTCCCATCATCTTCCTCCACAACACACACATCCAGCCAAGTATATAAAGCATTTCTTCTTAGATCTCTTCCCTATTGGAGCTAATATTTGTTGAAAATAGGATGTGTAAGATATTGGGCTGGGGACGTTAACTGAATGCATTATGAGAGTTTCCTCACAATCATCATATGAGGGAGGGACATTACTGACTTCAAGTTGTAGACATGGATATTAGGTCTGAAAAGACTAAGCACCATGTATCTATGAGATCACTCCTGAGCCATGGCTATCTCATCTCTGGTCATATGACTCTGAGGACCACAATCTCCACATGAAATAACTCATCTTACTGCATTTAATGTTCTTGACTTAGTTTTCAGCCATGCTTCTACGGAGTAAAAAATCTATGTCCCCTCTGGCTAGACACAAAGCTAGAAATGTCAGAAAGAGTGAGGTTGATTAGCCTCTAGGATACAGNCCACAATCTCCACATGAAATAACTCATCTTACTGCATTTAATGTTCTTGACTTAGTTTTCAGCCATTGCTTCTACGGAGTAAAAAATCTATGTCCCCTCTGGCTAGACACAAAGCTAGAAATGCCAGAAAGAGTGAGGTTGATTAGCCTCTAGGATACGGACTGAGCTATTTCCATGAGCGGGTCTCTTCTAAGGATGGGTTTGACTGACGGTCAGGTGACCAGATCCAGGGACATGATACAGATATGAGTGGAGAAGAAAAGTCATTTATCCTCCTCTACTGGGAAGGACAAAGTAAGCAAGTTACAAACTTCAAGCTAGAAGACAGAGAGCAAACTGCAACAGACACGAGTAAGTTTTCTCTCCACTCTTACTAATATGAGAGGAAAAGCAGCAGTGTCTCTCTCCCTCTCTAGAGTAAGGACTGATTTTCAGTGCTTGCAGAAAAGGTGTCATTGAGAAGATTCTGTGTTTCTCACCACTTGCTCCAGTTCTTCATCCACATAGGCTCCAATCATCAAATTCCTAGTTATTTTTTATGCTCTGTTCTAAAAGAGCTCTAATTTGACTCCCAGCAGAATAAATATTCGAGAAAGCAGTAGTTTCAAAGACTCTGAATACTTATGATTACTCAGTTTAAATATGAAAACAATTTTGAATTAGCTCTTAATTGTTTTGAATTATTTACAATCAGTTGAATCAGATGCTGTCACTATTCAGACATTTGAGACAGTTGAATTTTCCTAACAATTCTGAACCAATTTCAAACAAATAAAGTTAGAATCAATTAACAAGGACCTAAAAATTTTTGATAAATCAGAACTCGATAGGTTCTTTGAAATTCATTGCTGATCTATTTTAGCAGAATCCTGACTGTATTACCCTATCACTCCAACTCAGTGTTTTAATTACTATCATATTAATTTTCTTAAACTGCACCCTTCCTTGAGGGCATATGAGGTACTGAATGCTGTGCTAAATGCAGATAACATTCTTGCCACTCATATCGTAAGTTTTGATCATTCATAAATTACAGAACCAGAGTCCAAAATTATTGCCTCATTAAATGTTTCTGACATTCTGAACTCAGTTTTAATATTCTTATAGCTTTATATAAATCTTTTTATGTTTTCTAGCTATTCTGGTATACTTTCCATTCTTTCAATACACCTGAAACTTCTTTCCTTTGAACTCACAATTTGATAAACTTTCAATAGGAGCATTTATTTTGGACTCATCAAAGTTGCCCTTAATGTAAAGAATATTAGTTGTATATTTGTGCTGCCTGCCATTAGTTTCCTCTTTATTGTTCTTTTAAAATTTATTTTTAATTGGAGGATAACTGCTTTACAGTGCTGTGTTGGTTTCTTCTGTGCATTGATATGGATCATCTATAAATATGTTCTTTAAATTTTTATTAGAGTATGGTGATTTTGAACGTTATGTTAGTTTCTGCTATACAGCAGGAGAGTGAATCAGCTATACATATATCCATTCCTTTAGATTCTTTCCCACATATATCATTACAGAGTACTGAGTAGATTTCCTTGTGCTATACAGAGGTTCCTTATTAGTTATCTATTAGGTAGCACAAGTGGTAAAGGATCCACCTGCCATGCAGGAGACACAAGAAGCATGAGTTCAATCCTTGAGTCAGGAAGATCCCCTGGAGTAGAGAATGGAAACCCACTCCTGTATTCTTGCCTGAGAAATCCCATGGAAAGAGGAGCCTGGCAGGCTACATACAGTCCACGGGGCTGCAAAGAATTAGAAATGACTGAGCACACACACACACATTTTATCTATAAATTAAAAGACACTCCTTGGAAGGAAAGTTATGACTAATTTAGATAGCATATTCAAAAGCAGAGACATTACTTTGCCAAAAAAGTCCATCTAGTCAAGTCTATGGTTTTTCCAGTAGTCATGTATGAATGTGAGATTTGGACTGTGAAGAAAGCTGAGCGTTTTCTGATGCTTTTGAACTGTAGTGTTGGAGAAGACTCTTGAGAGTCCCTTGGACTGCAAGGATATCCAATCAGTCCATTCTAAAGGATATTAGTCTTGGGCATTCACTGGAAGGACTGATGCTAAAGCTGAAACTCCAATACTCTGGCCACCTCATGCAAAGAGTTGACTAACTGGAAAAGATTCTGATGCTGGGAGGGATTGGAGGCAGGAGGAGAAGGGGACAGTAGAGGATGAGATGGCTGGATGGCATCACCGACTTGATGGACATGAGTTTGAGTGAACTCCAGGAGTTGGTGATGGACAGGGAGGCCGGGCGTGCTGCGATCCATGGGATTGCAAAGATTTGGACACGACTGAGTGACTGAACTGAACTGAACTGATAGTAGTGTGTATTCCTCTTCTTTTGGTAACATATCCTGAGTTTATTCTGGGGAAGCCTCATCTGCCACATTCGTAATCCTTTTCTGCGATAATAATCGGTTCATGTATAGCACATGATTCAATCACAGCTAATCCGAATTAATTTAGGATCTAGGCTGGAAAGAAAGGTGCTATCTAATATTCTTTATTTGAACTTGGGAGAATATGGTTGGAGTTACTCTCAATGAAGAAAATGTCTATTTGAGGAAATGGATGAGAGTTGGCGNGAGTTTATTCTGGGGAAGCCTCATCTGCCACATTCGTAATCCTTTCCTGCGATAATAATTGGTTCATGTATAGCACATGATTCAATCACAGCTAATCTGAATTAATTTAGGATCTAGGCTGAAAAGAAAGGTGCTATCTAATATTCTTTATTTGAACTTGGGAGAATATGGTTGGAGTTACTCTCAATGAAGAAAGTGTCTATTTGAGGAAATGGATGAGAGTTGGCGGGGGGATACCCAAACATCCCAGTGACAGTGCTTAAAACCTTGCATCAAAGACTTTCCATTATAGGAGTCAATAATTTTATCTTACCATTTTTTTTCTTCAAAAGCCAATTTACATTGCATTTTCTGTCATTTACTTCTATTTGTCTCCTCCATTCAGAAATAATTTATTCTATCCTGTAGTTTTACAGAGATAAGAGTAAAGAGCAGTACTTATGAAGAAGGTGGGACTTAAATCATCCTATACATTCTATACTCTTTCTCCTTATCCACTCAAGAAAAATTATTTTGGCTAATATGTTTTCATGAAGAGAATATATATATATGTATATATATATACACACCATATATATATCACATGTCTATTTAAAAATAAGCATATCTAAATTACACAAATTACTGTTTTTCCTAATAAAAAATACAGATATTTTGTGCATGCTAAAAAAAAGTCGAGTGCTAAGAGATTTTTTCTTAACTTCATATCAAATGCAAATCCAGTTAATTCTGTCATACACTAGAAGTACAATGAAAACAGATTTTTTAATGGATNTCTGTTTTTCCTAATAAAAAATACAGATATTTTGTGCGTGCTAAAAAAAAGTCGACTGCTAAGAGATTTTTTCTTTACTTCATATCAAAGTGCAAATCCAGTTAATTCTGTCATAGACTAGAAGTACAATGAAAACAGATTTTAAAATGGCTTCTATGGCCCTATGTGTATAAAGCATTTTAAGAATGTCTCTTAGCAATCAGAATCTTTCCTGACCTTATATTAATGCTAGAGATGACCTTTACATTATAGTCACAGCTTCACCGGTGATGTCTCAGTCTATCTGCTGGGGCCACCAAAAGAAAGCCAGTAAAGAGAATAGTTCCCAGGAACTATGTTCACCCACTGTGTGTCAAAATAGAAAGCATTAAGGTGTCATCTACAAACAGATCACCTTCTATACAAGGGGCAGAGACTGATTTTCTGGCATAGTGTATTTTCTTCATACTAAAAAGAATTGTACTGCTGCTGCTGCTAAGTCGCTTCAGTCATGTCCGACTCTGTGCAACCACATAGATGGCAGCCTACCAGGCTCTCCATCCCTGGGATTCTCCAGGCAAGAACACTGGAGTGCATTGCCATTTCCTTCTCGAATTGTTGTACTACATGAAATTTAAAAATAAACTTGTTTTCTTCTTATGAAACATTTATTTGAAAAATCCCAAACAGGCTGTTGCCAAGCAAGAATACAATGATTTCTAAACTTGTTTTCAATTTTGTGTGTGTATGGAAACAGGTTTACTCAATGATTGTTGTAAATTTTCTTGAGGTGATTCTTTACATGTTGTTGACAGGGAAAGTTTTCTTGATTAAAAAAAGAGAGGACATATGTATGCATATAGCTGATTCATTTTGCTGTACGTTAGAGACTAACACAACAGTGTAAAGCAACTATAGTTCAATAAAAATTTTAAAAATATATAATAATTCTCTTGTGTTTGTGTGTGTAGGGCATCTATGTGATTATGTTTATACATAGTTGAGCTAAGCATGGAAATCTTGTTTTTATTCATTCACTAAGTAATGTCCTAGTGGTTTTCCCTACTTTTTTCAATTTGAGTCTGAATTTGGCAATAAGGAGTTCATAATCTGAGCCACAGTCAGCTCCTGGTCTTGTTTTTGTTGACTTTATAGAGCTTCTCTATCTTTGGCTGCAAAGAAGAGAATCAATCTGATTTTGGTGTTGACCATCTGGTAATGTGCATGTGTAGAGTCTTCTCTTGTGTTGTTGGAAGAGGGTGTTTGCTATGACCAGTGCATTTTCTTGGCAAAACTCTATTAGTCTTTGTCCTGCTCCATTCTGCATTCCAAGGCCAAATTTGCCTGTTACTCCAGGTGTTTCCTGACTTCCTACTTTTGCATTCCAGTCTCCTATAATGAAAAGGGCATCTTTCTTTGGGTATTAGTTCTAAAAGGTCTTGTAGGTCTTCATAGAACTGTTCAACTTCAGCTTCTTCAGCATTACTGGTTGGGGCATAGACTTGGATTACCGTGATATTGAATGGTTTGCCTTGGAAACGAACAGAGAT
>SJYW01042816.1:108126-129381 GCA_006410735.1 Raphicerus campestris
TAGGACTCATGCGAATTTGATGTTACATTCTTTGACAATTATTTGGTTAGTGTATTCAGTACTAAACTTTAGGTTCCTTGAGAACAAAATCCCTTTTGTTCAGTGTTGTTAACCTTTCGATTTCCTGGCTGTTTGCTCACCATAATATTAACACCCAAGAAAGTGCTAGGCACAAGTAATCAATAATTATTTGCATAAAAATAAAACATTATTTTAAATTATATTATTCATCATTTCTTCATCTAGTTGGATACTAAAGGACTTAAAAAACAAGTTTGGAAGAATTAGTGGCAGAGTACAAAGCACATGAATAATCATGTTGGGAAGAGCATAGCATATTAGCATATTTGTATTTAGTGATTTCAACCACTGCAGAGAACATTCTACCAGTGGACACAATGGTCCACTCTCTAGATATCAGTTGACTTTTCTTTCCCTAGTAATCCCAAAATATGATCAATGGGTTCATGCACAAAATGAATATGGCTTCAGAAAAGGGTATTATAAGTGGGTTCTACAACAAACATCTCCATTTGACAAAGCTTTTTTTTGCCGCTAATAGTGCCCTTGTTGCCATTAGCAAAGGCCAAACCTGAATTCTAACAGACCATCTGTCCATCTAATAGCAAAGTGACTACACCAGACATTTTTTTCATGGAGGGGTCTTCACAAAGATCTATATTTCTACTTTTTTTCCCATCTGTTTCACTATTGCTAACACTGCCATCTTTGGACTTACTAAAGACTTTATTCTCCACTATGGTATTCTAAATCATGTTGTTTTGACTAAATAACTCATTTGGTTTTTTTTTTAAGCAACGGATTTATACCTATAATAGTCACTGCTCTTACAATATACCCTACTAGAAGCGGTTGGCTTTGTAGAATAATGGAACAATGAAATAACTTGCTAAAGGCTCACTGACAGCTGAAGAACAAAATTTTGCAAATTTGGGCACTCTCTTACAAAATTCAGTGCATATTTTGAACCAATAGTCTTCCATGACCAGTCTAGAATTTAACAGATGGATTTAAGAATGTTTTCTCTCTCTTATGAACTCAATGTCACATATGTCTATTTTTTACTTCCTGTCTGAACGCTTTGGGTTCAATTAGTTTAAAATGTTAGTTCAAAAGAAGAAATAATTCCAATATGGGAAAAAAATTAGTTTTGATAATGAAAATTATTATTGCTACCTTATAATTTGGGGCTTTTGAGGTAAACAGGCAAAGTAAGAAGATATTCTATTATGTTACAATAGATGCCAACTATTAAGGAGAGAATTCTGTGTAGGGTCCAATAGACTATCTGGGAATTGCCTTAGTACTTCAATGCTCAAGTAAAAGTTAATAGAAGACTACATGTGAAAAATGAAGGGAAGAATACTTAGTGATTAGACCTTGGGAAAGAAATATTTAGGTTGCTAGGCCATCTCAAACTGTGGAAAATCCTGGACAAGACAGATTAAAGGAATGGATAGTGGAAGAAGGAAATCAGAAATGTTAAACACCATCTTATGATCAATTACTTTCCTCATTATTTTAAATAAAGAATATTGAGGATGAAATTGTGACTGAAACAGAAGAATAATTAACATTCTCCAAAAATAGTTATGGTGCTAAGGCTATTTTTAGGACTCTTTTTCTACTTTCAGGGGGAAAAGAATGAAAGTATCATCATTTATATAAAGAATAGTTGCACCATGTGAGTAGAAATATGCTGTTGCATTATTGTTGCTATTCAAAGTTTAAATATGGCAAGAGAAAGTATGGATGTAATGTATGAAAGTAATCCAAGGGTTGGGAGCTACCACACACTATTAGTTCATGTTCAACCCTATCATGCTCTTCTCTCTTCTAGACTCTCCTTTGTACTGACAGGCTAAAGACAGCAAATTACATTTCACATACTCTCTTGTCAACTAGGTTCTGTTTGCCTTCTTTAAGGGAGACCCAGCACCAGATGAAAAGGCTGTCAGCAGCTGCAGACTCTTCCCTTCTGGCAGCAGTAGGTGAATGTCTGGCTCCTGCAAAAGCACTGGTGGTTCCAGACGTTGTGCCAAATTCCAAAGGTAGCAAGACTATCTTTGAGACAGTCTACCTTTCTATTCTTGTTCCCAGTACTGTAGAGTGCTACTCTCAAAATATGAGTGAGGAGTCCTATAACTCCTCTGCTCAGAATCTGCCATGTTCACATACACCAAAGAGGATAAACCTGATAAATGACCTGAAATGTAAAAGGGTTATGTTGCAAGCAGGAGGTTCTCCCTCCCCCACCAAAAAAGAAAAGAAACAAGAAAAGCAGTTCTGTGAAATTGATTATTCTGATGCTACAAGTAGAATAAGGTTCTAAGCAGCCACTTGAATTGCTGTGCACAGTATGCTTTCATTATTATTCTGCCCCCCCCCCCAAATTCTTCTCATACACAAAGAAGGAAATTAGGACAATACCAAACAATCAGCCTAAAAGAGTATATTTTTATTTTTGGAGATGCTTTCAACAGCTAATGAATAAGACCACTAATTTGCATCAGGGCAGATTGTCACTTGTATCCTGGAAACCACCCTTAAAATATATTTTCAGAGCTTGTATTATACTGTGGTACTCAGGTGAATAAAAGAAATGAATTCAGTAGTATACATCTTAGCAGCCTTAACACTACACCACCATACATTTCCTGCCCCCTCAAAGAGCTAGCACAAGTTTGGCATTTCTAAAAGCCATAGATTATTATAGAGCCATTCTCATCACAGTCCTCAATTAGCAATGATGTTCTATACATGATAAAGGTCATAAATTCTATGTATATATGCATACTAAAATATGTTGGTTATAATTTTTTGAAAGTAGTTAATCTGCTAGATAAAACAATTTTTTGAACAAATATCTACTGCTTTATGGCTGAAAATTTGGATTTCAAATTTGGGAATATGGATGGAAAATGAGGATGCTAAGTCTCCTAACAGTTGGCATAAGGAGAACCTAAACAAAGCAACTTACATCACCATAAGGTATTTTTCCTTGTCCTAACCTTTTCTGGGCTATACACTGTTACACTCTCTAAAAGTCATCAGTGGCCTAGGTTGTTCTGGTTCAGTTGCCAAATAATTGTGTTTGACTCTTCATGACCCTATGGACTGGAGCATGTCAGGCTTCTCCATACCTTATCATCTCCCAGAGTTTGCCCACGTGCATGTCCATCGTTGATGCCATCCAACCATTTCATCCTCTGTTGCTCTTTTTTCCTTCTGCCTTCAGTCTTTCCCAGCATCATGGTCTTTTCCAATGAGTCAGCTCTTTGCATCAGAAGGCCAAAGTATTGGAGCTTCAGCTTCAGTATCAGTCTTGCCAATGAATATTTAGGGTTGTTGAATTTCTTTTAAGATTGACTGGTTTAATCTCCCTGCTGTTCAAGGGACTCTCAAGAGTCTTCTCCAACACCACAGGTTGAAAGCATCAATTCTTCAGCACTCTGCTATCTTTATGTTCCAACTCTCACATCCATACATGACTACTGGAAAGACTTTACGATATGGGCTTTTGTCTTTACCATATATATATATATATATTACATTTATACTATATTAAAATATATATATATATAAAGCCTTTACTATATAGACCTATACTATATATACTATATATAAAAAGCCTTTACTATATGGACCTTTTTCAGTAAACTGATGTCTTTGCTTTTTAAAACACTGTCTAGGTCTGTCATAGCTTTCCTGCCAAGAAGCAGTCATCTTCTAATTTCATGGCTGCAGTCACCATCTGCAATATTAGAGCCCAAGAAGAGGAAATCTGTCACTGCTTCCATCCTTTCCCTTTCCATTTGCCATGAAGTGATGGGACTGGATGCCATGATTTTAAAAAAAAAAAATTTAGTTTTAAGCTGGCTTTTTCTTTCTCCTCTTTTACCCTCATCAAGTGGTTCCTTAGTTCCTCTTCACTTTCCGCCATTAGAGTGGTCTCATCTGCATATCTGAGGTTGTTGATATTTTTCCCGGCAATTTTGATTCTAGCTTGTGACTCATCCAGCCTAGCATTTTGCATGATGTGCTCTGCGTGTAAGTTAAATAAATGGGGTATTAATAAACAACTTTACCGTATGGCTTTCTCAATCCTAAACCAGTCAGTCGTTACAGATAGGGTTCTAACTTGATCCACACACAGCTTTCTCAGGTGACAGATAAGATGGTTTGGTATTCCCATCTCTAAGAGTTTTCCACAGTTTATTATGATCCACACAGTCAAAGGCTTTGACTAGTCAATGAAACAGAGGTAGATGTTTTTCTGGAATTCCCTTGATTTTTCTATGATCAAATGTTGGCAATTTGATCTCTCATTCCTCTGCCTTTTCTAAAACCAGCTTGAGCATCTGAAGTTCTCAGTTCTTATAATGCTAGGTTAGAAGTTAACAAAGGTAACCTGGTCTTGAACTAGTTTATGTGTTATCTAATGGCCAGTGTTGGTTTAATCAGTAAAGGCCTAAATGAAATACTTTTGGTATCTTGAACTGTTGGGCTGTGTGGACTAGAGGGAAGAAACCAGAGGCTTAAGAGCCAAAAACCAACTGACATGTCACTATTTAGAATAGGACCATGGTTTCTGTTATATAAAACATTTTTGTCTCTTTCTCTCTACTTGACTCTCCTTCCCTCTCTGGAATGTGAAGCATATATATTAGCAATAGGGATAAATGCACAGGTAGTTTGTCCTACTTTTGCAGATGCAGGCATGTGGCATGGGTGTACTGCTATGGATGACTCTGCCAGAAGACTGTTGTTCTCACTCCTCTAACTAAAGTTATTTTGAGCTGAGTAATTAGAAATCTTCTCAGCTGGTTGTTTTCTTTATTCAGAAACTAGGTTTGAAACTACTAATTTTTTTTTCCCATAGAAATTCCCCTCATTAAATGCCTGACTGCTTGTACCATTTAGCAAATATTCTCTGCTATTGAAATTGAACAGAACCCATGAGTTCCTCTGTCAAGTTTATGATAATGTCCAAAACTTTACTTCTTTCATGTTCTGCACTTGTTCCTCCTCAGGATTAAGGAGTATCAAAGAAAAGAAATTGAAATCAATGAGGATATTGTAGGCCCTTCCCCACAAATACAAAAATCCTCCATTTCTCTTGTCTCTTGTTGGTAAAAAAGCTGAAGTCTCCCAGGCTCCCTAGTCACAAAAGAGTAGGTTCAAATAGTCAGTGATTAAGATAATAGAGTTACAGAATCTTTCAATGTCTGACACACATTTCTGAGTTGCTTTACAGATACAATAACTGCCACCAGAGGAAAAGAAGCTTACTGCAAGGTGACCATGCTCTAACCCTGACATAAGCTACTCCGTTTTGAGCAGTACTGAATCTATGACCACACAATTCCAAAAACTGGTCTCAAGAAAATGGGATGATTAATATTATTGCTTATAATATTCTATATTTTTGTGGGTATCAAAATAATTGTAGCTTGCTCTATCCATATATGTAAGCAGGCAGCTAAAACCATCAGCAAAGAGATGATATAAGCCCAAGTCAACACTTTCCACTTTAAAAATATGATTCCCTACATCAGCAGGAAGTTACAGAAGATGTATCTTCACCTATGATTCCATAGAAATGGAATGGTGTCTGACAAGTAGATCTGTAACCAGCTCTTTGCAGGAAGCTCACCTCAGCAGGAGACTCTTTTGTCTTGTCACTTCAGCAAAGCTATATTGTAACTACCATTTTAAACCAGGTACCCCACGCTCTACTAATCTCTGGCCCAAGCACACTTTTCAAATATTTTGATCACACAATACCTTGCCTAGCCTGTTGGTTCTTTCCATAGACCAAAGAAGTAGAAATAAAGAATAAGTAATTAACAGATGACCAGGTCTCTTTATTAGTTCCCCCTTCAGTAATCTTGCAAACAAATTGTGTGAACAAAATAGCATCTAAAAAAAGATCAGGAAGAGTCACAAGGCTTCATGCTGTGGGAGCTGGCAATGCTCTGATCCCCTATCTCAATGATTAATTGAGATTATTTTCCCTTTTCCTTTGAAAAACATTCACAGCTGCACAGAAGCTTCAGATCTGGTCCTGGGGCATGAATCTGCTTTATCTCCAGAGTGCTAACTTTCTGATTAAAGCAACCTTTCTGTTTTTACCAACACTTGCTTCTTGAGTATTGACTTCTGAGTGATAAGCAGCCTGACTGGAGTTGGGTAACACTGCCAAGTTTTGCAACAAAAGGCAACTGTAAGAGAAAATGCACATGTATTATTCAAAGGAAGGAAGAACATCTTTTCTTCTCTTAAACCAAAGGAGGACCTAACGAAGACTGTTTAACCAAATTTAAGTCAAGCTCTTCTGAGCCATTTTTTGGACTGGGCCTTAACCTATGGACTCTAATGTCAGTCTCTGCATTGTCCAAGAATCCCACTAAATAAGTTTAGCCAAACTCTTCCATCTTTGGGATCTGACTACGCTTGCCTGCTTTCAGCAAGAATTCTGTTGACCAAGTTAGCAAGATTCCCCATTCCTGATGCCTCCTCCTTATAATTTTCTATCCACAGCCCCGCACCCCAACCTTATGGCTCTTTGGCTATAAATCCCTACTTGTTCATGCTGTATTTGGAAGTGAGCCCAGTATCTCTTCTTTCCTACTACAAAACCTCATTGGTAGTACATTGGATAAGAACTTCCTGATCAGCTTTAACTAGTGTTCTTTAAATAATATAGAAGAAAATGCAGGTGCCAAAGGAGAAACAAGGGCTTTCCCAATAGAGGGAACTGCCATTGTCAAAGGATTAAAAGAAAATTAAAATATTTCAATCCTGTTGGACACAATGTGCTTCTTGTTTGCCTATTGTCTAGTAATTAGCATAATATTCAGGTCATCTGCTAAATTAATAAAATAGTGCTAGTATTTTATTTTAGAGTCAGATACACCTGGTTATCATTCTAGCTCTGTCACTTTCTACTCCACATTCTTCAGTATATTATTTGACCTTTTAAAGATTGAATATCTTATTTGATAAGTAAGCATGATGACAATATACTTCTAACAGACTTGTTGTGAGGATTAAATGAGATAATATATATAAAGAGCATAATGTAGTGCCTAGGACATAGTAGGTATCCAATAAATATTAGCTATTTTGATTTTGAATATTAATAATAATTAAGTACTTGACACGTATTCTGTTCTGAGTTGCTTTATATTTTACATAAGACATTTCCAGGAATCCCTTTTTAAAAAAATATGCTAGTTAATACCCTATTTTGAAATTAATGATCTCATGGATAAAGTGTGTTTGATTTGTTATATATTCACACATAATTTTTTCAAAATAAATCACCTCATAATTCTCTCTCAATAAATCATAGTCAAAATTTATTTCCTTCTAAACATGAAAGTCTCCATCTTGAGTCCAGGTAACATTCTGATATTTTATAGGTTATCACAAAAATCCAGTAACTTCTGACAGATAAGAATATTAATGTGGCAAAAATTTAATTTTCTATAATCTTAAGAAGAAAATGTGTCATAGAAGGGTCTATTTAATTAAATACAATACTATTTAATTCAATACAATTCATAATACAAATATTCTGTTGAACCATAGGAAATCACCACTGACTGTCAAAAATCATAAAATATCAGCAATTTCACATTTTAAAGTAAAGAGTTATAAAATATGTTTTTTATGAGTAATGTGAACTACATTTCCTCTTTTGTGTGTTCTGATTCCAAAAGGATAACACACTTACTTAGGCCCTGTATTTGTCCATGCCAAACCTAGAACTATCATAGATTAATGCCAATGCATATGAAGGCAAGGCACTGTATGAGTGGGATTTCTGAATATAAATGACAGAAATCACTTCAGTTCCCTAAGCAGAAAAGGAATTTCCTGGAAGGATGCATCATGGAATAGAAAAGAAGTTTGGAAAATCTGGCTTAAGGAGGGCCAAGACCCTAATACTTGTCAACTTCAAACAGAACATAGTATGGGACTCTCTGCCATCTCTGACATTAGCTGATATGCTACTTTACTACATCTATTAGAAATAATCTCATCCATATAATAACTCCCCCACTTTGTCTTCTGTAATGGGAGACAGAATCCAGCTTTATATCTAACTTGTTGCTGTTGTTCAGTCACTAAGTTGTGTCTGGCTCATTGTGACCCCATGGACTGCATCATGCCAGGCTCCTCTGTCCTCCTCTATCTCCTAAAATTTGCTCAAATTCATATACTTTGAGTCAGTCAGTGATGCTATTTTATCTTCTGCCCTCCCCTACTCCTTTTGCCTTCAATCTTTCCCAGCATCAGGGTCTTTTCCAATGAGTCATGTTTCACATCAAGTGGCCAATGTATTAGAGCTTCAGTTTCAGCAAGAGTCCTTCTAAGGAATATTCAGGGTTTATTTCCTTTAGGATTGACTGGTTTGACCTCCTTGCAGTCCAAGGGACTCTCAAGAGTCTTCTTCAACACCACAATTCAAAAGCACCAATTATTTGATGCTCAGCCTTCTTTATGGATCAACTTTCATATTATATATAAATAAAAGTTTGAAAATGCAAAAACCTCTTCAATCTGTAATATTATGTAACTACTATAATGAATTGTATAGGAACAGATGTAAAGAGGGTCTAGCAAATGAACTATGTGCATGTGCCCAGCATACAAGCATATTTCCTATTTGACAGGAATTAATGACAGATGCCTTCTTTTTGGATCTACGAGTTAGTCTATAAAGAAGACACCTATCTTGTTAATTCCTGTCAAATAGAAAGTCTGTTTATCGTTGTCATTNTCCTATTTGACAGGAATTAATGACAGATGCCTTCTTTTTGGATGTACGAGTTAGTCTATAAAGAAGGCACCTATCTTGTTAATTCCTGTCAAATAGAAAGTCTGTTTATCATTGTCATGTCCGACTTTTGCAACCCTGTGGACAGTATCTTCCAGGCTCCTCTGTCCATGGATTCTCTAGGTAAGAATACTGGTGTGGGTTGCCATTTCCTTCTCCAGGGGATCTTCCTAACCCAGGAATCAAATCCAGGTCTCCTGTACTGCATGCAGATTCTTTACCAACTGAGCTACAAGGAAAGCCCAGTTTTAATTACATCTCCCTTTACTAACCTGACCTGCCTCTTGAGAAACCTATATGCAGGTCAGAAAGCAACAGTCAGAACTGGACATAGAACAACAGACTGGTTCCAAGTAGGGAAAGGAGTACGTCAAGGCTTTATATTTCACCTTGCTTATTTAACTTATATGCAGAGTACATCATGAGAAACGCTGAACTGGAAGAAGCNTGACCTGCCTCTTGAGAAACCTATATGCAGGTCAGAAAGCAACAGTTAGAACTGGACATAGAACAACAGACTGGTTCCAAGTAGGGAAAGGAGTATGTCAAGGCTTTATATTTCACCTTGCTTATTTAACTTATATGCAGAGTATATCATGAGAAACGCTGAACTGGAAGAAGCACAAGCTGGAATCAAGATTGCTGAGAGAAATATAAATAACCTCAGATATGCAGATGACACCATCCTTAGGGCAGAAAGTGAAGAGGAGCTAAAAAGCCTCTTGATGAAAGTGAAAAAGGAGAGTGGAAAAAGTTGGCTGAAAGCTCAACATTCAGAAAACAAAGATCATGGCATCTGGTCCCATCACTTCATGGCAAATAGATGGGGAAACAGTGTCAGACTTTATTTTGGGGTGCTCCAAAATCACTGCAGATGGCGACTGCAGCCATGAAATGAAATTTAGACATTTGCTTCTCGGAAAAAAAATTATGACCAACCTAGACAGCATATTGAAAAGCAGAGACATTAGTTTGCCGACAAAGGTCCATCTTGTGAAAGTATGGTTTTTCCAGTGGATGTGAGAGTTGAACTAAAGCTGAGCACTGAAGAATTGATTAGGGACATTAAGTTTAACAAATCCCCAAAATAGACTTCTACTTCTAGCCAGCTCTTACTGACAATACAAAATTATCCAAGCCATTTTTTCAAAATGGTGCAATCTATGTGACTTTGACTTCAGATTTATTCAAGTTGACTTTGACTTCAGATTTTTCTAAGGGAGGATCATCATAAAAATAATATGAAGGAGAAGAAATTCACTAAGTACTATGTATTTGTAATCCATATTTCTCCAACATAAATCAGTCTAGGAGTAAAGATAATGTACTAACAGGAGTAATGAAATAGTACTTTTCTGTTTGTGCCACTATCCATAACATTTTAGGAGCTTCAGTTTCCCTTCAGTTCAGTTCAGTTCAGGCACTGACTCTTTGTGNATAATTCTAGAGTTAACAGATTTACTTCCTAGGAGGAAGAATAAACTATGTCTACTTCATCTTCCCAGAAGTCCAAGTTCAAAAGGATATTTTTAAAGTTAGTGTTATGCCTGTGTGCTCAGTCATGTCCAACTCTTTGTGATCCCATGGAATGTAGCCTGCAAGGCTCCTCTGTCCATGGAACTTTCTAGGCAAGACTACTGCAGTGGGTTGCCTTTTACTGTTCCAGGGGGTCTTCCTTACCTAGGGATTGAATCTGCATCACTTGGCCCTACATTGGTAGCATATTCTTTACCATTGTGCCACTTGGGAAGCCCATTATTTTATACTGACCTTTAAAATATAATTTCTATTAACTCTTAGTAAGGGCTAAAAATTTTTCTAAACAATACAGAAAATACTGTTAATTGTGCTCTTCAGTTCTGTAAGCAAGTATCACTTAAATTCATGATGATGATCATAGAATATTTAAATTAAATATATTCTCAATGATCACTTAATCCTTCAAACCTCACATTTAATAGTGGTTCTATGATTGGAAATGGTTATTCTCTGGTGGCTCAGAGGGTAAAATGTCTGTNTGTAAGCAAGTATCACTTAAATTCATGATGATGATCATAGAATATTTAAATTAAATATATTCTCAATGATCACTTAATCCTTCAAACCTCACATTTAATAGTGGTTCTATGATTGGAAATGGTTATTCTCTGGTGGCTCAGAGGGTAAAATGTCTGCCTACGGTGCGGGAGATCTGGGTTTGATCCCTGGGTCGGAAACATACCCTGGAGAAGGAAATTTCAACCACTCCAGCATTCTTGCCTGGAGAGTCCCATGGGCGGAGGAGCCTGGCCGGCTATAGTCCATGGGGGTCACAAAGAGTTAGACACGACTGAGCAGCTTCACTATGTAACATTATATATGATTAGAAAACAGATTCTTAACACCTAGAAAGTAAATGACTACTTAGTTATAGAGTAGCAAATCTTGTCAAATTTAGTAAACACTTAACTCTTAAAATTACAAAAAGATACCCTAAGTATATTTCATAGTTAAATGTTCAACTCTGCCTTCCTGTTGTAACTCTTCAATTATCTTTTTTTACAAATCAAAGTTAAGAAAATAAATATGACTTTATCTGTTTTGGGGTTCCTTTTTTAAAAAACAGACTTACTAAATATAATGAAAATTTGGGGAATATATCACACCATAAATTTGAGATATTAGGATAGCTAAATATATATCTATGTATATAATTTACTATATAACTTACAGCCTTTATTGGTTATATTTATGAATGTTATTTTCTCTTTCTCTATGTCACAAATCAAAATAGTTCAATAGATACATAACTCATATGTTCCCACTTCCTCACCCCTACTACAGTCCATTTTCTAAAGAGTGATAAAAAATACAAATCAGATTATTTTATTCCAGCCCTGCTTAAAGCTATACAATAATTTAAATTCACACTTAAAACACAAACCCCTTGCATGCCTTTAAACTTCACATGATCTCTATCTTGCCTCCTCCTTTGACCTCACTTTTCTCCCATCCTCAGTCTCCCAGCTCTCCACCCATGGTTACTATGTTTCATCCATATTTGTCTCTTTCTGTTCTTGAACACATCTAGTTTCTATTTCATAGTTTTTGCACAAACCATTACCTCTCATTAAAGTACCAGATTAAATGTCACTTATAGGCCATCACATCGTCTTTTTCCACAGCATTTAGCATGGTTTAAAGTGTCTTCTGTGTTTGTTTATCTGTTTTCAGTCTATTTCCCTGATGAAAATGCAAGCTCCATGAAAGCAAAGAGGCATCTATTGTCACTATAACTTCCCATGCCAGTAATTTAATATAATACTTAATATTAAGTGTAGTTAATTTATTAAAAGAATTATTGTATACTAAAGACTGTCATGCTGAATTATTTGTTATTCTATCCTCTTACAATAGGAGATATTAAAAATCTAAGATCTTTATGTCTTGACATTTCTGTAAATTTTGAGTACTTATGTGTTTCTTCTATTTTTTTCTCAGGTTCACTGCTTATCTTTCTGTTGACAGGGAGCATTCTTTGAATAACCAGTACTCCCAACCTACTGCTCATCTGCTATTATTTTGAAATCAAGAAAAGGATATTTGGTATGAGTTAAATGTAAAATAAGTCTTCCCTCGTGGCTTAGATAGTAAAGAATCTTCCTGTAATTGAGACCTGGGTTCAGTCCCTGGTTCAGAGAGAGGCCCTGGAGAAGGGAAAGGCAAAGGTAACAACATTTTGAATGAGAATCAAGGCAATGCTTGTATAAGAAAAGTATTATACAGGTTTTATTTATTATATTTTGGGGCATCTGTGGTTGCAGCACTAAAAAGATTTTTTTTAAATAGACTTTTACTGAATATATACAGAAAAAGACCCAATTCACAAGTGTCAGCTTGATAAAATTTTACCAAGCGAGTACATCCCCAAGTCCATAGTCCAAAAGTAATCTATAACTTGAAAGACTTCTCTTGCTTCTTCTCAGTCTTGATTTACTTGGCTTTTCTGGTTCAACAGGACCTTTGTGAGATGTATCTGTATTGTTGCATGTAATATTGCTGTATAGTGTTTCATGGTATATGTACACCACCGTATATTCATCCTCTGTACTGTTGAGAGACATTTGGGTCCTTTATAGGTATTGGGTATTGGCTGTGAAGATCCTGATTCACAGATTTTCATGTTTCTCTAAGATTATAATGAGGATATAAATTTATAGATTTAGTTATGGATTTGTTATAGATGCAGCAAAATCGTTTTCCAAAATGGTTATGTTAATTTACACTCCCGGCACAGAAGTGCATGAGAATATTAGTTGCTCCACATTACTGACAACACTTGGAATTGTCAGTGTTTTTAATTTATCATTATAGTCCTTGTGTAACTACATCACACTGTTTTATTTTTTTAATTATACAAAGAGTTGGACATGACAGTGACTGAACTGAACTGAACTGTGGTGGTTTTTGCCATACACTGACATGAATCAGCCATGGGTGCACATGTGTTACCCCATCCTGAACCCCCTCCCATCTCCCTTCCCACCCAATCCCTCTGGGTTGTCCCAGAGCACCGGCTTTGAGTGCCCTGCTTCATACATCAAACTTGCATTGGTCATCTCTTTTATGTATGGGTAATATACATGTTTCAACATTATTCTCTCAAATCATCCCACCTTTGCCTTCTACCACATAGTCCAGAAGTCTGTTCTTTACATCTGTGTCTCTTTTGCTGTCTTGCATATAGGATGATCATCTTTCTAAATTCCATATACATGTATTAATATATTGTATTGGTGTTTCTCTCTGTGACTTACTTCACTCTGTGTAATAGGCTCGTTTCATCTACCTCATTAAAACTGATTCAAATGTGTTCTCTTATAGCTGAGTGATATTCCATTGTGTATATATGTACTACAACTTCCTTATCCAGTTATTTGCTGATGGACATCAAGGTTGCTTACATGACATAGGTATTGTAAATAGTGCTGCAATGAACATTGGGCTACATGTGTCTCTTTCAATTCTGGTTTCCTCAGTGTGTATGCCCAAAAGTGGGATTGCTGGGTCATATGTAGCTCTATTTCCAGGTTTTAAGGAATCTCCACGCTGTTCTCCATAGTGGCTGTACTAGTTTGCATTCCCACCAACAGTGTAAGAGGGTTCCCTTTTCTCCACACACTCTCCAGCATTTATTGTTTGTAGACTTTTTGATGGCTGCTATTCTGACTGGGCTTCCTTGGTGGCTCAGAGGTTAAAGCGTCTCCCTCCAATGCGGTAGACCCAGGTTCAATCCCTCGGTCGGGGCGATCCCCTGGAGAAGGAAATGGTAATGCACTCCAGCATTCTTGCCTGGAGAATCCCATGGACAGAGAAGCCTAGTAGGTTACAGTCCACGGGGTCGCAAAGAGTCGGACACGACTGAGTGACTTCACCTCACCTATTCTGACTGGCATGAGATGGTGGCTTATTGTGGTTTTGGTTTGCATTTCTCTGATAATGAGTGATGTTGAGCGTCTTTTCATGTGTTTGTTAGCCATCTGTATGTCTTCTTTGGAGAAATGTCTCTTTAGATATTTTCCCACTTTTTCACTGGGCTATGTATTTTTCTGGTATTGAGCTGCATGAGCTGCTTGTGTAATTTGGAGATTAGTTGTCAGTTGTTTCATTTGTTATTATTTTCTCCCATTCTGAAGACTGCCTTTTCACTTTGCTTATAGTTTCCTTCATTCTGCAAAAGCTTTTAATTCTAATTAGGTCCCATTTGTTTATTTTTGTTTTTATTTCCATTACTCTGGGAGGTGGATCATAGTGGATCTTGCTGTGATTTATGTCAGAGAGTGTTCTGCCTGTTTTCCTCTAAGAGTTTTATAATTTCTGATCTTACATTTAGATCTTTAATCCATTTTGAGTTTAATTTTGGGTCTGGTATTAGAAAGTATTCTAGATTCATTCTTTTATAGGTGATTGACCAGTTTTCCCAGCACCACTTGTTAAAGAGATTGTCTTTTATCCATGGTATATTTTCGCCTCCTGTGTCAAAGATAAGGTGTCTATAGGTGCATGGATATATCTCTGGGTTTTCTATTTTGTTCCATTGATCTACATTTCTGTCTTTGTTCCAGTACCATACTGTCTTGATCACTGTGGCTTTGTAGTAGAGCCTGAAGTCAGGCAGGTTGATTCCTCCAGTTCCATTCCTCTTTCTCAAGATTGCTTTAGCTCTTTGAGGATTTTTGTGTTTCCATACAAATTGTGACATTGTTTGTCCTAGTTCTGTGGAAAATACTGATAGTTTGATAGGGGTTGTGTTGTCTATAGATTTCTTTGGTTAATATACTCATTTTCACTATATTGATTCTTCCAATCCATGAACATGGTATATTTCTCCATCTATTTGTGTCCTTTTTGATTTCTTTCATCAATGTTTTATAGTTTTTTTATATATAGGTCTTTTGTTTATTTGGGTAAATTTATTGCTAAGTGTTTTTTTTTGTTTGTTTGTTTCAATGGTGAATTGGATTGTTTCCTTAATTTCTCTTTCTGTTTTCTCATTTTTAGCATATAGGAATACAAAGGATTTCTGTGTATTAATTTTATATCCTGAAACATTAATATCATTGATTACCTCTAGTAATTTTCTGGCGGTGTCTTTGGGGTTTTCTATGTAGAAGAACCTGTAATCTGCAAACAGTGGAAGTTTTATTTCTTATTTTCCAATCTGTTTTCATTTTATTATGCTAATGTGTGTATCGCTGGTCAAGATAAACTGTTTTTAATATGTTTACTGGCAATTCTGATTTTTTAAATAAAGTTCCTATTCAAGTATCTTGCCTGTATATTTTTTTAAATATTGATGCTCATACACACATGCATATATATTGGATATAAGTCTTTTGTCAAATGGTGCTCAGTCACTTTAGTCATGTCCAACTTGTTGCAACCCACCAGGCTCCTCTGTCCATGAAATTCTTCAGGCAAGAATACTGGAGTGGGTATCTTTCTCCTTCTCTAGGGGATCTTCCCAATCCAGGGATTGAACCCAGGTCTCTGGGTAAAGGAAAATTCTTTACCATCTGAGCTACTAGGGAAGCCCTTTCTGAGAGATAATGCATTTCAAACAAGTTCTACCATCCTATGATGTCTTTTACCTGTCTTAATGGTGTTTCCTGATGGGCAGAAATTTTAATTTTGGTGAAGACAGTTTTATTGCTTTTTTTTTTCCCTTTTATGATTAATGAGTTTTGTGCTGTGCTACCCCAAAGTCATAAAAACATTCTCCAATGTTTTGTTTTAGACAGCTTAAAGTAAGAGCTTTTAATCAGTTCAATTCAGTTGCTCAGTCATGTCTGACTCTTTGTGACCCCATGAACTATAGCAGGCCAGGTTTCCCTGTCCATCACCAACTCCCAGAGCTTGCTCAAACTCATGTCCATCAAGTCACTGACACCATCAACCATCTCATCCGCCATCATCCCCTTCTCCTTCTGCCCTAATCATTCCCAGAATCAAGGTCTTTTCCAGAGAGTCAGTTCTTTTCATCAGCTGGCCAAAGTGTTGGAGTTTCAGCTTTAGTATCTGTCCTTCCAATGAATATTCAGGACTGATTTTCTTTAGGATGGACTAGTTGGATTTCCTTGCAGTCCAAGGGACTCTAAAGAGTATTATTCAACACCACAGTTCAAAAGCATAATTCTTCAGTGCTCAGCTTTCTTTATAGTTCAACTCTCACATCCATGCATGACTACTGGAAAAACCATAGCTTTGACTAGATGGACCTTTGTTGACAAAGTAATGTCGCTACTTTTTAAGAGAGCTTTTTAAATCTAGGCCTATTATCTACCTCAGGTTAATTTTAATGTTTGGTTTGTAGTATATGTCATTCATAAAGAAAACGTCAACTAGGCAAACCATAATCAAATTGCTAAAATATAATGAATACATGTAAAATTACAACTTAGAAATATTTATGTTTTGGATGGTGACCTTGAATTAGAGAAATTATAATTATAGCATTCCTCTTTTTCTCAAATGGCTTCATATTTGACCTCAGAATTTCAAATGAAAGTTTAAGATAGAGAAATATATATTCAGTTTTTTGAGAAAATACCTGCCCAATTTTCAAAGTGGTTGTAAAAATTTTTACTCTTAGTAACAATGTAAAAAGTTTCATTTTCTCTAGATTCTTGCCAAGAGTTTTCAATTTTAACTAATGTATTGGATATTTCATTATTGTTTTACTAGCTCTTTGATAATTAACAATGTTGAGTTATTTGGGGGGTACTTATTGAAAAGTCATATATGTTTCTTTATGGAATGTCTGTTCAAGTCTTTTGCCCAGTTTTAAAATTAGGTTTTACTAAATAGTTTGAACAATAGTTGGCATTCTCAGTCTTAATACTCTTGAAAGGAAAAAAGGACAGACAAAATAAATGACAATACTGGTACAGTTGGCTCAGATGGTAAAGAATCTGCCTGTAATGTGGGAGGCCTGGGTTGGATCCCTGGCTTGGGAAAATCCCCTGTAGAAAGAAATGACAACCCACTCCACTATTCTTGCCTGGAGAATCGCTTGGGCAGAGGAGCCTGGGGAATTAGTCTATAGGTCACAAAGAATATGACACAACTGAGTGACAAACACTTTTATTTTCATAGTAGACTCATCATCATGGAATCTAGTTGAAGGTATCACAGGGAGATGATATTTGGGCAGAATCAGAGAATTCAGAGTCAGCGTTTAAGCCAAGAGATTAGCTGTTATTTACTACTTGAACATCAGTTTATTCACAAAAAGTGAGTGTGTGCATGCTCAGTCCTGTCTGACTGTGTGACCCCATGGACTGCAGCCCACCAGGCTCCCTTGTCCACAGGATTCTACAGGCAAGAATAGTGAAGAGGGTTGCTCTGTCCTCCTCCGTGGGATCTTCCTGACCCAGGGATCAAATCTGCATCTCCTGCATATCCTGAATTGGTAGGCAGATTCTGCAAATCCACCTGGGAAGCCAAAAAGGTGAGGGTCTAGCTTAATAAAACACAGCATTCCTCTTTTCTCTCAAATCATCTGAAGCTTATTAGTATTTAACTTTTAGACGTTTGGCTTTTAAAACATTAATTATTGTCTTTAAACATTTAAAGATTATTTCAAAGCAACATTTAGTAGCTGCTAATAAGGGTTCATAGAATTAAAAAATGTAAACTAATGAAATATATATTTCTTGCCAAAATTGAAAATGAAACCATTCCCTTCATATGTTCCACTACTTCATCAGGTTCTCATACACATCTTTTGTTTTTCTTTTAGGATGAGAAGTGAAATGATACAGGTAGCATAATTAAGAAGTGGAGAATTGTGTGGTGTAGTTATAAAATACTCAGGAGCTTGAAGTTCAAGGACATGTGGTGTGAGAAGGGAATGGAGGCAACTGAATAGAATTATAGATGTACAGGGAACCTAGGTTGACCTCTAAGGTTATAAGAAAGTTTTTGAACATCAAAATTTATTGGTACTTTTTCATACCTAATACTGACATTTCTTTTAGATTCCAGAATGCTGCTCACACACATGAAATCAGAACGAGGATCCCACAGTAGTATTCACACACACTTCTCTAAAAAATACCCTGATTAACACTTAATGTCCTCGATTTTCCTTTAAGTTTCATTAGGGCCAGAATGCTTACCCTTATTTGATATCATTGCAGTAAAGAGAGAATATCAAATTCCCAGATCACATTACTGCCTTTGCCAGAACAGAAAACTATCACAATAAAAGAGAAAAACCCAAGGTTGGCTATTGTACGCAAGTGTGAATGGGAGTTTTATTATTCTGCTTCTTCATTTTCAGTCCTTTATTGTTATCAATTATCCATCATAAGCTAAAAAAGAGATGTTTACTGAAATATGTGAAGCTTCAGGATGTAACTGAAGATAAATGCTAAATTATATATAATGTAATCTGTCTGCATAGAGGAACAACATTGTAGATTACATTTTCAACTATTCCATGCAGTTGTCATCAACAGAAAACAACAGAGTTAGACATGAAGTTAAACCAGCGTCTGCCAATTTTGTTATTTCATGTGCTCTTTTCAAAACAATAACTCTGGAAGAAATCCAAATGGAGACTCAATTCAACACACTCTGTATTCCAAAGGGTTTGTGATAGGACCAAAAGTATAACAAATGTGACTGGAGGGCACAACATTCTAAGAAGAAAAAGATGATACATTTCACATAAAATATGAGCTGAGTATAACTAGTGGGGAGCAAATTATAGTGTGTTCATGGATATTTTGATAAATAAGAACACAAAAACATTATAGCATACTAACTATAAATTGAAGTTTTACTATCCAATTTAATGTCAACTTAGACTTTTTTTGCACTTAAGTATTACATTTTACTACAACTAGCATCTTAACTTGCTGCTTTATTTTCCTTTACTTAGAAGACTTCTCTTGTCTTTTCACTTATAAAAAATGAAATTAAGCTATATATACTGGTCACATGATAAACACACCAACAGCTATTTTTACATAGAAGTACGACTGTTTCATAGGCAAAATGAGCATTTTTTGAGGTAAAAGAATGTCATTTATTTAGGTTCATGTTTTTCATCTGTACTACTTCAAAAGGAGGCAAAAATATAAACTTCTCACCTTTTTAATGAATTCTTTGTGCATGAGATGAGCACAAGGCTGGAGATTTTAGAGGAATTTTCCTACAGATGTACTGCAGATTGACCGCAAATGTTGGTTAGAAATATTTGTGTTTGTGTGCACTCACCCATTAGTATGTGTGCATGAGTGTGCGTGTGTACAGCATTCAAACCATTTTGCCTTGCACCTCTCTGAAATCTTAGCTTTAAGGATAAAAATTCAGTCCAAACATGAAACATGGAAATGGAAAGAGAGGATTTAAGTTGCCTTCCTTCCAAATTATGTTTGTCTCACCATAAAACTGGCACTGATATTTTCTTTTCTAACAAAACACAAGTATTCAATGAGGTAAACTTCTATGGTATAATAGGAAGCAGCTTATTCTTCCCTCCACAGTCTTCCGATCTTGTCTCAGATCTCCCTTCCCTTGTTTCTTCACAGCAACTCAAGCACATTACTCAGATTTCCAGTATCTTTCAGATATTAGAAGTGTCTTAATTTCAGATACTAAAAAGTCTGGCCCATTCTATATCAAAACATTAATTTCTCCTTCCATTTAAACACCACCCCAATCGAGTCCTGGCTCAGCAGGTAAAGAATCTGCCTGCAAGGCAGGAGACACAGGAGATGCAGGTTCAATCTCTGGGTTGGGAAGATCCCATGGAGAAGAGAATGGCTATCTACTCCAGTATCCTTGCTTGGAGAATCCCAAGGACAGAGGAGCCAGATGAGCTACAGGCTATGGGGTCACAAAGAGTTGAACATGACTGAGCCAGTAAGCACACACCAATCTAGTCTATCCCATGGCCAGGCAAGCAGCAACAAGAAAATGACATGAATTATTTATCCTTTTATTTTTGTCCTACCCAGGTTTTATAGAGCTTTAAACATTTAAAATTTGGGGAGATACACTCTTTATGAAAAAATAAAACAAACAATGACTATTAATTTGGTCCCTGGCTTTCTTAGGAGACCTGTGCTAGTGAGGGGCTCTGAAGTTTGGGCTCCATCAGCTTCAGGGTAAACCCATACCTGCCTGCACTGTGTCCGTCCTCTCTTCCTCTTCATCCTCTTGGTTCTTCTAAAAAGTAAAGCATAATGAAGGTCAGAGAAGAAGAGTAAAAGTTAGAGTAAAGGTTTTTTTTTTTTTTTTTTTTTTTTTAACTAAGTGGGATAAGTGGGAATTCTTTCTTGGCTAGCACTAGCTGGTCATTACTCTCTCATGGCAGATGTCAAACTTGAACTTCCATGAAATACAAGGTCGGATTCTTTATGAACCACCCCTCTCTACGCACCCCACGGTGGTCTCCATTATTGTATATTCTCTGGTGAGAATGTGGCCATCCTGAGCTGATCTTTTGGCCATCTTGTGATTTTGCTCTGAGCTAGTGTCTCCTGCAGGACACCACACTAGACCCTCGCCACGACAGTAGCCTTTTCTTACTGGGGTGGGGGCAATATTTTCAAGATGACTGCAGACTAGCTATCTTCCACAGCATACGCTTGATTCAAGGGAAAATTAAACCCTCTTGCTTGTCAAACTGCAGAATTTTGGCTTGCTTCCATTGTGACTTCTCTTCACCTCACCAGTGTAAGGATACTCTAGGCTTTCTCCCAGCTCCAGAAGTTTCAGTGTGAGAGCCAGGCTGGCTTCTTTGATATGAAAACTCTAGGCCAAATCCTCCTCCCAAATACTTTCTACCCTGGCAGAGGCAAGGGCCCCATCTATGGGTTTCTGAGCTCAGCAAT
>SJYW01042816.1:144864-158679 GCA_006410735.1 Raphicerus campestris
GATAAAGGACAGAAATGGTATGGACCTACCAGAAGCAGAAGATGTTAAGAAGAGGTGGCAAGAATACACAGAAGAACTGTACAAAAAAGATCTTCACGACCCAGATAATCATGATGGTGTGATTACTCATCTAGAGGCAGACATCTTGGAATGTGATGTCAAGTAGGCCTTAGAAAGCATCACTGCAAACAAAGCTAGTGGAGGTGTTGGAATTCCTATTGAGGTATTTCAAATCCTGAAAGATAATGCTGTGAAAGAGCTGCACTCAATATGCCAGCAAATCTGGAAAACTCAGCAGTGGCCACAAGACTGGCAAATGTCAGTTTTCATTCCAATCCCAAAGAAAGGCAATGCCAAAGAATGCTCAGACTGCACAATTGTACTCATCTCACATGCTCTTAAAGTAATGCTCAAAATTCTCCAAGTCAGGCTTTAGCGATACATGAACCATGAACTCCCTGATGTTCAAGCTGGTTTTAGAAAGGGCAGAGGAACCAGAGATCAAAATGCCAACATCTGCTGGATCATGGAAAAAAGCAAGAGAGTTCCAGAAAAACATCTATTTCTGCTTGATTGACAATGCCAAAGCCTTTGACTGTGTATTGGTAGGGTTAATATCATTAAAATGTCATACTACCCAAAGAAATCTACAAATTCAATGCAATCTCTATCAAAATACCAATGATATTTTTCACAGAACTATAACAAATAGTCCTAAAATTTGTATGGAACCATAATAGTTCCCAAATAGCCAACACAATCCTGAGAGAAAAGAATAAAACCAGAGGCATTATGATCCCAGACTTGAAACTATACTACCAAGCTATAGTAATCAAAACAGTATGGTACTGGCACAAAATAGACACATTGATCAATAGAGTAGAATAGAGAGCCCAGAAATACACCCTCACTCATATGGTCAATTAATCTACAATAATTGAAGCAAGAATATACAAAGGAGAAAAAAACAGTTTCGTCAACAAATGGTGTTGGAAAACTGGATAAGTACATACAAAAGAATAAAACTGGATCATCTGCTTATACTGCATACAAAAATAAACACAAAATGAATTAAAGATTTAAATGTGAGACTTTAAACCATAAAACCCCTAAGAGAAAACATATGCAGCAAGCTCTTTGACACTAGTCTTAGCAATACTTCTGTGCCTACGTTTCCTGAGGCAAGGGAAACAAAGGCAAAAATAAATAAACGGTACTATATCAAACTAAAAAAGCATCTGGAACTAAAACATCAACAGATAGAAAAGGCAATCTATTGAATGGGAGAAGATATTTGCAAAGGATACGTCCCATCAAGAGGTAATATCCAAAATATTAAAGAGAACTCATATAATGAATGCTAAAAACCCAAGCAATCTTATTAAAATATGGGCAGTGGCCCTGAATAGACATTTTTCCCAACAAGATATACAGATGGCCAACATGCACATGAAAAGTTTCTTAACATCACTAGTCATCAGGGAAATGAAAGTCAAAATCATGAGATACCACTTCATATCTGTCAGAGAGGCTATCACCAAAAAGGTAGGAATTAGCTAGTACTGACAAGAATTGAAGTGGGAACCCTTGTGTACTGTTAGTGGGAATGTTATTTGGTGCAAACAATTTATAATGGGAAACTTTATGGAACTTCTCAAAAAAACTAAAAATAGAACTATCATACAATTCAGCAATTTCACTTTTATCTAAAGGAAATGAAAACACTAATTCAAAAAGATATGTGTACCACTATGTTCTTTGCAGCACTATTTATAAAAGCCAAGATATGGAAGCAACCTAAGTGTCCATCTATAAATGATCAGATAAAGAAGATGTGGTGTATATACACAATGGAATATTATTTATCCAGAAGAAAGAATAGGGGACTTCCCTTGTGGTCTATTGGTTAAGGTTTTGCCTTCCAGTGCAGGGGGTATGTGTTTGATCCCTTGCTGAGGAACTAAGACCCCATATGCCTCAAGGGGAAAAAAGAAAAAAAACAGAAGCAAGACTGTAACAAATTCAATAAAAACTTAAATTAAGAAAAAAGAAAGAATAAAATCTTGACATTTCCAATAACATGGATAAACCTAAAGGGTATTATGCTGAGTGAAATAAGACAAATATTATATGATTTCACTTATATGTTTAATCTAAAAAATAAGTTAAAAAAATCCAACCAGAAACAGACTCATAGATAAAGAGAATAAACATATGGGTTGCCAGAGGGGAGGGGAGACAGACAACATAGGTAAAGGGGATTGAATTTTCCAGCCACAAAATAAATAAGTTAGAGGGAGGTAGTATATACTTAGGGATTAGAGTCAATGATACTGCAACAACTTTGTATATGACATATGGTAACTGGGCTAGTGTTGATGATCATTTCATAATGCATGAAAATATCAACACACCTAAAGCTAACATACTTAGTTGAAACTGTATGTTAAGTATAGCTCAATTGAAAAACCAATTCAGTGAGGGAGGCAGAAGGAGGGAGGGCAAGTTGTTTAATAAGAAAAGAACTTTCAAGGCCATGTATTTAAAACAGTTTATTCAGATTTTTATGAAGGGGATCCCATCTATCGGGACACAACAATAACATTTAATGTTGTAATCTTAAAATGACAATTTTATATGAAAATACTATTTATTGGACTGTCTTGGTGGTCCAGTGGTTAAGAATCTGCTTAACCACACAGGGAGCACAGGTTCAATCCCTGGTCTGGGAAAATCCCACAAACCACAGAGCAACTAAGCCCATGAGTCACAACTACTGAACCTGCACAGCTAGAGCCCAAGCTCCACAACAAAAGTTACTGCACTAAGAAGCCAGCACACCACAGCTAGAGAGTAGCCCCTGCCTGCCACAACTAGAGAGAAGTCCACATGCAGCAGCAAAGACCCGGCACATCCCCAAATGAAAATAGATAAATAAAAAATTCAAAAGAGAAATAAAATACCACTTATCAAATAGATTATTCTTAAAAAAAATAATGCAGCCTGATGGAAGTGCTGAACATGTGGAAATAAAGTTTATATAGAAAGGTTAGATTGGTGCCATGACAGATAAGGTTCCAAATGTCAGATGAGGAGAGTGAGTGATAGCTTATAGGCAGATTGAAACCCTATAAAATGTTTGAGCAGACAAAGTGAGGGAGAAAGCAAGGGGAGATTGGAAGCAGAGAGACTAATCAAATAATTATTAAAATATTTACAGAAGAACAATGAGGGCTAACATAGTAGCAATAAGGAAAAGAAAGAAAAGTGTGGATTTCATAGATAATGGAAGGTGGAATGTAAAGAACTTGANGCAGAGAGACTAGTCAAATAATTATTAAAATATTTACAGAAGAACAATGAGGGCTAACATAGTAGCAATAAGGAAAAGAAAGAAAAGTGTGGATTTCATAGATAATGGAAGGTGGAATGTAAAGAACTTGATGGCTAATCTGATGTGTATCACAAAAGTATAGGCATTATCTATACAGGTACTATTTCAGTCCAACTCTCAATGACAGTGTTAACTTGAATTGAAAATTTTACTTATTTCCACTCAGTCCTGAGACCTCACAGATACTACTGTGTGAAATCTACTTGGAAGTGGAAAATCTACGGATCCTTTCTTCACATTGTATTAAGAATACTTATGAAAGAAAAATTTACCCCAGCCTGAAATTTCCAGGGATGTCAGAAGTTTAGAGACACAATAATTTGTGCAACTGATGCTGGTAACCATCACATTCAAACAATGGTCTGGCACATATGGGAAACCAGTCATCCTCATNTGTATTAAGAATACTTATGAAAGAAAAATTTACCCCAGCCTGAAATTTCCAGGGATGTCAGAAGTTTAGAGACACAATAATTTGTGCAACTGATGCTGGTAACCATCACATTCAAACAATGGTCTGGCACATATGGGAAACCAGTCATCCTCATTGCTTCCATTGCACTAGGGAATGACAAAAGAAACAAAATATTCTTAACATGAAAAATTTCACGCTTTCTAGAGGAAGATGAACAGCTTTTTGACTGAAAATAAAACCTAAAAAAATATCTATCCAATTATAGCAAGAAACTGGCATAGTAGAAAACATAGCATAACAAATAAATAAACAAAGGTGATCAAAACATAATCAGAATAGAGGAGCAGCAAACAAAGACAGGAAGGGTTATGTTGGGGACACAGTAACATAATTGGATTCGTCTGCCAACCAGAGTAATTAAAATGGAGACACTCAGTTCCTTAGTTGCTCTGCAACCCCATAATATGTTTGAGATTAACAACCCTTGAATGTTGCTTTTACTGCCATATTATTCGAATGTACAATACATATCTCTTGCCATTTTCAGAACACACAGAGGTTTCTGCAGGGCTGAGACAATTTAGAAGAGAGAGCCTGACTTGTACCCTCCAATCATGTTTCCCTTGCTGCCATGGATATCTTGGCCAAATTTAAACTGAAAACAAATGAAAAAAAGAGGAAGTAGCAAGCTTTTGCAGGGATTTAAAGCTTTACCTCCCCTATTTTGGAGAAAAACAAGTCACTTCTCTGCAGCTTTGCAGAGCCACTTCTCTGTTTTTGGCAGCATTTGTGTGTGTGAGAGAGAGAAAGAAAAGAGGGAGGAAGAAGGGAGAGAGAGGCAGAGAGAAAGACCTCTCCAGTGACTTGTAAAAAAGAAAGATATAAATGATAGATATAAATGCATAGATATAAAATGCATTGTTGGCTCAAGCTGCTTGGAGAGGCTGACTTATCTGTGAGGGACCATCATCTTCCTTTATGCTAGCCCACTACACATGCCTAAAAACACACTGTGTCTCAGATCTGAGCTGTATCTGTATGTGGAGAGGTTGTGGGAGCTTGGGTCTCCTCCCCACTATGTGGCCTTGCCTGGCTGATACCCACAGGTAACCACAGCTGGCTGGCCATGCCAACCAGCTACATGCAGGAGACTGCACACCCCGACAGCCTCTCTGCTGCTGAAAGGCTGTTCTGACTATGTACATGGCATTCTCAGCTGCATTCCTGCTGCTGCAGTGTGAGGAGAGTTCCTCCAGGCTCTGGTGTAGGTGCCCATCAGGAGCCATATATGGGTATGGCTCTTCCTCCATAGGAAGTGCATGCTAGTCATTAATATTATATCTTGTCTCCAAAGATGTTCCTGGTCCCTTTATATATTAGTTAACTGATCTTCCAACTCAACCGAGAGGTAATGATGAGGTTAACATAAGCACTGAGCTTCATACCTAATTTCTTCTATTAAAGGAGAGGGAGGCAAATAAATGCTAAAGTGAAAGTGAAAGGGAAGTCGCTCAGTCGTGTCTGACTCTGCGACCGCACGGACTGTAGCCTATCAGGCTCCTCTGTCCATGGGATTTTCCAGGCAAGAGTGCTGGAATGGAATGCCATTTCCTCCTCTAGGGGATCTTCTCGACCCAGGAATCGAACTCTGCTGCATTGTAGGCATACGCTTCACCGTCTGAGTCACCGCCAAAAAAGTAAATAGGTAATCTCAGTGATACTTGGTATGCTACCCAGAAGAAAGCAAGTTGGGAACCTGAGTTTTCTGGCTTAAGAGGTTCTTATAGGTCTCAGCATAGTGATGGTACTAACAAATAGCTTGGGGTTGAAGGAAGCTTGAAAGGGTTTAAAGAGAAAGACTAGGAAGACTGTGATATTTTACTGTTTCATCCCTCTTAAAAAACCAAGCCTGCTGACAACAGCTCAGGGCTAATTCAGACTGAAATGCGGTGAAACAGAGCCTCTTAGATTACCTGCCTGGCTAATCAAAGACAAGGGGAGAAGACCAGAGGTCAATTAGTGATTATTCTTACTGCAGTGTAGACATCTGTCCTTATAAGGTCCAGGATATGGTGAAAGAACAGGAAACTTCCATTTTGAAAAATGACTTAAATAATATATCAACCACATTTTGGTATTAAAATAACAGACGTTCCTAAGGCAAATCTCTGGTCTAAGCATGTGGGAAATCTTAAAATTCATGCTTTTATCATTCATTTATTCAAAAGATGTTAACAGCAAGCTTTGCTGTTATATCAGTCACTGCTGAGTTGTATAAGTGATGATCACTGTTTTCAGAGGGTTATGGACTGGTTGATCAGGTTGGTTGGATAATGCTTAAGAAAAATGGGAGACTATAAGCAGAGGTGAATGTTGTTGGGCTAATAAAACATTAGAAGTATTGACTGGAGAGAACAAAGATGGATTTCTTTTTTAAAGACAGAAAGATATATCCCTCCTCATCTCCTAAATTAAACTGTTGCAATTTTTAAAGGACTAAGTGAGATTACAGTAGTGAGGGAATCGATCGTAATACAGCTTCATGAGTGGTGACCCTAAATATGTTATCTAACCTGTACTGAGCCTCAGTTGTGTTTGACTCTTTTGTGACCCCATGGACTGAAGCCCAGCAGACTCCTCNGTGTCCAGCTCTTTGCAACCCCATGAATCACAGCACACCAGGCCTCCCTGTCCATTGCCAAATCCTGGAGTTCACTCAAACTCATGTCCATCAAGTTGGTGATGCCTCCAACCATCTCAACCTCTGTCATCCCCTTCACCTCTTGTCCCCAAACTCTCCCAGCATCAGGGTTTTTCCAGTGAGTCAACTTCCTTCTCATGAGGTGGCCAAATTATTGGAATTTCAGCCTCAGCATTAGTCCTTCCTTCCAATGAACACCAAGGACTGATCTCCTTTAGGATGGACTGGTTAGATCTCCTTACAGTCCAAGGGACTCTCAAGAGTCTTCTCCAACACCACAGTTCAAAGGCATCAATTCTTTAGTGCTCAGCTTTTTTCACATTCCAACTCTCACATCCATACATGACCACTGGAAAAACCATAACCTTGACTAGATGGATCTTAGTCGGCAAAGTGATGTCTCTGCTTTTTAATATGCTATCTAGGTTGATCATAACTTTCCTTCCAAGGAATAAGAGTTTTTAAATTTCGTGCCTGCAATCACCATCTGCAGTGATTTTGGAGCTCCCAAAAATAAAGTCTGACACCATTTCTACTGTTTCCCCATCTATTTCCCATGAAGTGATGGGACCAGATGCCATGATCTTCGTTTTCTGAATGTTGAGCTTTAAGCCAAGTTTTTCACTCTCTTCTTTCACTTTCATCAAGAGGCTTTTTAGTTCCTCTTCACTTTCTGCCATAAGGATGGTGTTATCTGCATATCTGAGGTTACTGATATTTCTCCTGGCAATCTTGATTCCAGCTTGTGCATCTTCCAGCCCAGTGTTTCTCATGAAGTACTCTGCATATAAGTTTAATAAGCAGGGTGACAATATATAGCCTTGATGGACTCCTTTTCCTATTTGGAACCAGTCTGTTGTTCCATGTCCAGTTTTAACTGTTGCTTCCTGTCCTGCATATAGGTTTCTCAAGATGCAGGTCAGGTGGTCTGGCATTCCCATGTCTTTCAGAATTTTCCACAGTTCATTTATTTTATTTTATTTTTGACAATCTCTTATAATTTTATTTTTTGTTCTTTATTTTATTTTTTATTATTTTTTAGATACTTTATTCTACTTTACAATGCTATATTGGTTTTGCCATACATTGACATGAATCAGCCACAGGTGTACACGATCTCCCAATGCCAAATCCCCCTCCCACCTCCCACCCCATACCATCTCCCCAGATCATCCACAGTTTATTGTGATCCACACAGTCAAAGCCTTTGGCATAGTCAATAAAGCAGAAATAGATGTTTTTCTGAAACTTTCTTGCTTTTTCCATGATCCAGCGGATGTTAGCAATTTGATCTCTGGTTTCTCTGCCTTTTTAAAAACCAGCTTGAACATCAGGAAGTTCATGGTTCTCATATTGCTAAAGCCTGGCTTGGAGAATTTTGAGCATTACTTTACAAGTGTGTGAGATGAGTACAATTGTGCGGTAGTTTGAGCATTCTTTGGCATTGCCTTTCTTTGGGATTGGAATGAAAACTGACCTTTTCCAGTCCCGTGGCCACTGCTGAGTTTTCCAAATTTGCTGGCATATTGAGTGCAGCACTTTCACAACATCATCTTTCAGGATTTGAAACAGATCAACTGGAATTCCATCACCTCCACTGGCTCTGTTTGCAGTGATGCTTTCTAAGGCCCGCCCATTTGTCTTCACATTCCAGGATGTCTGGCTCTAGGTGAGTGATCACACCATTGTGATTATCTGGGTCATGAAGATCTTTTTTTGTACAGTTCTTCTGTGTATTCTTGCCACCTCTTAATATCTTCTACTCTTAATATCTTCTGCTTCTGTTAGGTCCATACTATTTCTGCCCTTTATCAAGCTCATCTTTGCATGAAATGTTTCCTTGGTATCTCTAATTTTCTTGAAGAGATCTCTAGTCTTTCCCATTCTGTTGTTTTCCTCTATTTCTTTGCATTGATCACTAAGGAAGGCTTTCTTATTTCTCCTTGCTATTCTTTGGAATCTGCATCAAATAGGAATATCTTTCCTTTTCCCCTTTGCTTTTCACTTCTCTTCTTTTCACAGTAAGGCCTCCTCAGACAGCCATTTTGCTTTTTTGCATTTCTTTTCCATTGGGGTGGTCTTGATCCCTGTCTCCTGTACAATACCATGAACCTCCGTCCATAGTTCACCAGGTACTCTGTCTATCAGATCTAGTCCCTTACCAACCTAGACAACATATTAAAAAGTAGAGAGACTATTTGCCAACAAAGGTCCATCTAGTCAATGCTATGGTTTTCCAGTAGTCATGTATGGATGTGATAGTTGGACTTTAAAGAATGCTGAATACTGAAGAATTGATGATTTTCAGCTGTGGTGCTGGAGAAGATTCTTGAGAGTCCCTTGGACTGTAAGGAGATCCTAGAAGTCCCTCCTAAAGGAAATGAGTCCTGAATATTCATTGGAAGGACTGATGCTGAAGCTGAAACTCCAATACTTTGGTCACCTGATGTGAATAATGGATTCATTGGAAAAGACCCTAATGCTGGGAAAGATTGAAGGGGTAGTAGAAGGGGATGACATAGGATGAGATAGTTGGATGGCATCACCAACTCGATAGATGTGAGTTTTAGTAAGCTCTGGGAGTTGCTGATGGACAGGGAGGGCTGAGTGCTGTAGTCCATGGAGTCGCAAAGAGCTGGACATGACTGCAGTTTAACTGAACTGAAAGTGTCTTTACTTTGTGAAAAATCCCATCAGGATGTGCTTTTATGACTGGTACACTTTTTTTTTGTATGTATGTCATATTTCAATAGATATTAAAACAATCGCTTCAATGAGGTTTAATTTCCACCCTTCCAGATTCCCTGATTTCACCCTGATTCCCACAAAAGGCATATTCATGTTAAACCTATTTTTACTGTTTATCAGTAAGAGAGATAAGCTAAACAAATTCACTCAGTATTATTTGACATATTATACCTCTCATACACAGTATTTACATTTTAAAAAGAGGACTTCCAAGAAATATGCTAAATACAGAGCTGTGAATTATTAAAAGTTGGCTTACATTAATCACTTAGGAAAATAATTTCAAGTGAAAACCGTTTGACTTTCCTCATTATACAGTGTATGATAGGACATATTCTCTTGACACACACAAATCTATATTATAAGTGTCTAAGTTAACAGCAAAAAAAAAAAAAAAACAGGAAGGGAAAGATGCTGAGATCTGAGAAAAAACTGAGTATCTATGATCAGTCTACAACAAACATTTCTTGGCTTTTAGTTTGCATAAAGCACTAAAATGTACTGGGGATTCAATAGACAAAACTTATCCTGATACAGACAAAATATACCATCATAAAGTTTACCATCTGGTAGTAGACCAGATTTAATCTGGTAGGATTAAATTTTAAACTAGGGAAACTATTAATGTAATTATAGAATATACACAAGTTAACACAGTTCTGTTACTTTCTGACTTTGTGAAGTTCAGAAGTTCACAAGTTCTGTGCATACGTTTCCTCCTATATAAAAAGGAATTAACTGTACCTACCTCATAGGACTGTCATGAAGATGAAATGAGTTAATATTAATAAAGTAGTTAAAACAAGGCTTGGCATGTTGACATTTACACAGCACATTTCATCAACATAAAACATATTGTTTATACATATATATCTACTCTTTTTTAGATTCCTTCCTGTTTAAGTCACCAGAGTACACTAGATTCTGTGCTAGATTCTCATTAGTTATCTATTTTGTATATGGTATAACTGATTCACTTNATAAAGTAGTTAAAACAAGGCTTGGCTTGTTGACATTTACACAGCACATTTCATCAACATAAAACATATTGTTTATACATATATATCTACACAGCACATTTCATCAACATAAAACATATTGTTTATACATATATATCTACTCTTTTTTAGATTTTCTTCCTATTTAAGTCACCAGAGTACACTAGATTCTGTGCTAGATTCTCATTAGTTATCTATTTTGTATATGGTATAACTGATTCACTTAGCTGTACAGCAGAAACACACACTGTAAAGCAACTATACTCCAATAAAAGTTAATAAGGCAAAAATAAAATAAAATATGCGGTTTAACATTTTGGAAATTTGGCTTTCAGAATCAGTGGTGCACTTACTTAAAAGAAGTGAAAGATGTGTGAAAGACAGCACTGTCTATACAAGCTTGGACTTAGACTTGGTTTGTCTGTTCTGGTGGCTTGATTAGATACTATTCATATCCATTTGAGGAAGAAAATAGAATGTTTGCTAGTATCAGAAAACCTTAGTTTGAAGCTTTCTGGTAACTTTTATCCATACAAATCTGCCAGTGAGGAAGAAACTTGGAGCAAGCTTATAGAAGAAAGCAGTGATTTGGAGTTTGAAGCAAACTTCTAGGAAGCACTGAACCACAAAGGCTTCAGATGCCTTTAAAAAAGATCATGTATAGAACAGTCTTTTGGACTCTGGGGGAGAGGGAGAGGGTGGGGTGATTGGGGAGAAGGGCAGTGAAACATGTATAATAAGAAATGAATCGTCAGTGTAGGTTTGATGCAGGGTGCAGGATGCTTGGGGCTGGTGCACTGGATGACCTGGAGGGATGGTGTTGGTGGGAGAGGTGGGAGGAGGGTTCAGGATTGGGAATACGTGCATACCCATGGTGGATTCATGTTGATGTGTGGCAAAACCAATACAATATTGTAGAGTAAAAATAAAAATAAATAATAATAAATAAATTAAAAAAAAAGATTATGTGGAACTGATTAGTATCACATGGATATTGACTTCTGGAGTTGAAAGTAATTGCAAGTTGGATTCTGAATGTGAACATTTTAGGCAATTTATTCCATTTCAAAAAATTTTTATATGTGCATAAGAGGACTAGATGGTAAAATAGGTCTATTCTGAAAGAGCTCTTTCAATAAAAGGAAAATGAAAATTCTGAATCTTATGAAACATCATTTAATAGCTTAATTGGCATCATATTTTCTTTTCTAGTGGTATCACATAAAATAAAATGCAGCACCATCAGCAGCATCTTAGATTCAATGAAATATGATAAATTATAATTAACTAGGTGAAATGGTGGCATGAGTGCATAAAAGGGGAAATAAATTTTCTTGAGGAAGAATTAATCTTTGAAGTAAGATCTGAGGAAGGGACTAGGGTTGAGGGGGTGGCAAGGAAGAAGAGCATCCAAGACTGAGAGAATAGTATGTGCAAAGATCCTATGGCCAGAGGAAACATGGCAATCAGAAAGGGATTAAGTATGAAGAGGTTGGTCACATTGCAACCCCATTTCAACTCATTCTCAAGATTTACTTTCCTTTTAGTTGAAAGCAGACTCTTTATACATATTGAAAATATATTCAATTTTTAGAACTCTTATCTTGGTTTGGAAGCTAATATCTTTTTTTTTGTTTCATATATCATTTTTATTTTTAACTGAAAGGGGAAATCTACACTTATTACAGGAAATATATTTTGCACTAGCTGTTTTAATGCATGAACACAGGAGTTTATTCAATATCATTTTATTATGACAATTTTTACAAAATTGAATATTATTTGATTATGAAAAATAATGTAATGAATCCAACTGCAAAATAAGAAACCTGATTGAATCACTGTACAATACAAGTTAAATCATAATGAAATAATTTGAGTTTAATTTGAGTGTAATAACCCATTACATCTTCACATTTTTTTTTCTTTTTAATACAGTAAGCTAATTATCTTTTTAAAACCTTTTATAATAACATTTATAAGGTCTAGAAAAGTATTCTGTGCTATGAACTCAAAAACCACTTATAATAGAAATATGCATTTAGGATAAATTTAATAAATTGTAGATGAGGAATTACTTTAATGTATTTTATTATAATGTTAAATAGGGTCATGTTTATTCTTTTTATTTTCAAATTTACCACCTATCATTTTTAGTAATTTTATTTTAATAATTTTTATCTTATGTTCTTCATTTTTCCTCATTAATTTCTCTGGTGATTTGAACAGCAAATAGCCTATTTTAACATTCCTAGACCTTTCACTTAGAATCTTAAAACACAAATCAGGCTCCAGTTATATTTTCACAACTTTTTAGCAGTGGTTGATTTCTCTTTTTTATGAGGACGTTTTATTATTTTTTCACTGCTGTCTTTCTAATTTTTGAATTTTATTTCATATTAACTGATATTTTGACTCACTATTTTTCCACTTGCAAAATTTTCCCCCAAAACTACTTTACCTTTATCATAAAGTTCTATTAGAATTCCCATTACAAACTTGACTTTCTTTAGTCTTTTGACTTTTCCGAAACATAAAGATGATAACAGATATTAAATCTGCATAAACAGTCTGGCAAGTGCTTTCTAATTTTTTGCAGTATCCCCAGGTGAAAAAAATTGACTACTTATTTCAAATAATTTGTCTTTATCATGCTTTTCATTGTCTTGTTCCATAGTTTATGAACCTGTTGGTACTGCTCATAGAGGTTTTTGGCATTTATCTGTGGTACATTTTAGTAAAACACACTGAAAAGATAGGAAAATGAGTAAATAACCATTGACATGAAAGGGAAAGATATGCCCAACTGAATGAAGAGTTCCAGAGAATGGCAAGGAGAGATAAGTGTCAGGAAGCATTTAACAGGAGGCTTCCTGTGTGCTGGAATCAAGATTGCCAGGAGAAATATCAATAACCTCAGATATGCAGATGATACCACCCTCATGGCAGAAAATGAAGAAGAACTAAAGAGCCTCTTGATGAAAGTGAAAGAGGAAAGTGAAAAAGTTGGTTTAAAGCTCAACATTCAGAAAACAAAGATCATGGCATCCGGTTCCATCACTTCATGAAAAATAGATGGAGAAACAGTGGAAACAGTGTCAGACTTTATTTTTTTGGGTTCCAAAATCACTGCAGATGGTGACTGCAGCCATGAAATTAAAAGACGCTTAGTCCTTGGAAGGAAAGTTATGACCAACCTAGATAGTATATTCAAAAGCAGAGACATTACTTTGCCGACGAAGGTCCATCTAGTCAAGGCTATGGTTTTTCCTGTGGTCATGTACGGATGTGAGAGTTGGACTGTGAAGAAGGCTGAGAGCCGAAGAATTGATGCTTTTGAACTGTGGTGTTGGAGAAGACTTGAGAGTCCCTTGGGCTGCAAGGACATACAACTAGTCCATTCTAAAGGAGATCAATCCTGGGATTTTTTTGGAAGGAATGATGCTAAAGCTGAAGTCCAGTACTTTGGCCGCTTCATGCAAAGAGTTGACTCATTGAAAGACTCTGATGCTGGGAAGGATTGGGGGCAGGAGGAGAAGGGGACAACAGAGGATGAGAT
>SJYW01042816.1:167729-180584 GCA_006410735.1 Raphicerus campestris
AAAGAGCCTCTTGATGAAAGTGAAAGAGGAAAGTGAAAAAGTTGGTTTAAAGCTCAACATTCAGAAAACAAAGATCATGGCATCCGGTTCCATCACTTCATGGAAAATAGATGGAGAAACAGTGGAAACAGTGTCAGACTTTATTTTTTTGGGTTCCAAAATCACTGCAGATGGTGATTGCAGCCATGAAGTTAAAAGACGCTTAGTCCTTGGAAGGAAAGTTATGACCAACCTAGATAGTATATTCAAAAGCAGAGACATTACTTTGCCGACGAAGGTCCATCTAGTCAAGGCTATGGTTTTTCCTGTGGTCATGGATGGATGTGAGAGTTGGACTGTGAAGAAGGCTGAGAGCCGAAGAATTGATGCTTTTGAACTGTGGTGTTGGAGAAGACTCTTGAGAGTCCCTTGGGCTGCAAGGAGATACAACCAGTCCATTCTAAAGGAGATCAACCCTGGGATTTCTTTGGAAGAAATGATGCTAAAGCTGAAGTCCAGTACTTTGGCCGCTTCATGCGAAGAGTTGACTCATTGAAAGACTCTGATGCTGGGACGGATTGGGGGCAGGAGGAGAAGGGGACAACAGAGGATGAGATCGATGGATGGCAACACTGACTCAATGAACGTGAGTCTGAGTGAACTCTGGGAGATGGTGATGAACAGGGAGGCATGGTGTGCTGCAATTCATGGGGTCGCGAAGAGTCGGACATGACTGAGTGACTGAAATGAACTGAACTGAACTGAACTTCCTGTGTGCTGTTTTGGATCTGTTAGGAATCCTCTGTTCCTTATTAATTCCTTAATATTCAGGTATTAAGAGGAGAGGCAAGCCTCTCTAGGGGCTGAGGGATCCAGGCATTTCCAATACGGTGATAAGTACCCTCTTCCTTCTTGTGAACCATATGGTAAAAGTGATTATTTACAACTTTCTCTCTTTAATATGGATCGCCTATGTTTTGTAAGTCTGGAATTTTAATCTTTATCTTTGCTGTGAATAACTACAGTATATATGCCCACATCATGTTGATTAAACACTTTTGCTCCATCAGAATTTTGGTCCCCGTGTCTGTCTTTCTCTTTCTTTCTCTCTCTCTCTGAGGCTATTTCTTTGGAGCACAGAGGCTCTCTGAATTCACTTTCCTGCCCAGGCTTCTAAGACCCTCTTGAGAAGGTGCTCTGTGCCTTCACCCCATTGAAAGGGCACCTGAGGCCTCCATGAACAGAGCAAGCCCTGTGCCAGGGGCTTTATTAGCTTTCTGCATAAACCAAGTAATATCAGCCTCTTTCTCTCTCCTTTACTTTCTTATCAGTCGACTCCGGACCACCACATTCTGGTTCATTAAAGGACCTCAACAGATAAGAAGGCTTTCTAAAATGAACAATGCCAAGAAATAAAGGAAAGCAATAGAATGAGAAAGACTAGAGATCTCTTCAAGAAGACTGGAGATATCAAGGAAACATTTCGTGCAAGGATGGACATGAAAAAGAACAGAAACAGTGAAGACCTTACAAAGCAGAGAAAATTAAGAGGTGGCAAGAATACACAGAACTATACAAAAAAAGGTCTTAATAACCTGAACAACCACGATGGTGTGTTTACTAACCTAGAACTGGACATAGTGGAGTATGAAGCCAAGGGGGCCTTAGGAAGCATTACTATAAACAAAGCCAGTGGAGGTGATGGAATTTCAGCTGAGCTATTTAAAATTCTAAAATATAATGTTGTTAAAGTTCTGCACTCAATATGCCAGCAAATTTAAAAATCTCAGCAGAGCCCACAACACTGGAAAAAGCTAGTTTTCTTTCCAATCCCAAAGAAAGGCAAGGTCAAAGAATGTCAAACTATCATGCAATTGAGCTCATTTCACATACTGGTAAAGTTAATGCTCAGACGCCTTCAAGCTAGGCTTCAGTAGTACATGAACTGAGATGTATAAGCTAGATTTAGAAAAGGCAGAGGAACCAGAGATCAAACTGCCACCATTTGTCAAATCATGGAGAAAGCAAAGAAATTCCAGAAAAAAAAAAAATCTACTTCTGGTTGACTATGATAAAACCTTTGACTGTGTAAATCACAACAAAATGTGGAAAATTCTTAAAGAGATGGGAGTACCAGACCATCTTACCTGTCTCCTGAGAAACCTGTATGCAAAATAAGACACAATAGCTAGAATCAAAAATGGAACAACTGACTGGTTAAAAATCAGGAAAGCAGTACAACAAGGCTGTATACTGTCACTCTCTTTATTTAACTTCTATGCAGAGTACCTCACATGAAATGTTGGGCTGGATGAATCACAAGCTGGAATCAAGATTGCCAGCAGAACTATTAAGCCTCAAATATGTAGATAATACCACTCTAATGGCAGAAAATGAAGAGGAACTAAGGAACCACTTGATGAGGGTGAAAGAGAAGAACAAAAAGCTGTCTTGAAACTCAACACCAAAAACACTAAGGGCTTCCTTTGTGGTCTAGTGGTTAAGAATCTGCCTGCCAATGCTGGGGACATTGGTTTGACTTCTGGTCTGGAAAGATTCCACATGCACAGAACACCTAAGCCCCTATGCCATAACTACTGAGCCCATGCACTGCAACTACTGAAGCCTGCATGCCTAGAGCTTACACTCTGCAACAAGAGAAGCCACTGCAAATAAACCGACACATAGCAAAAAGAGCAAAAAGAGAGTAGCTCCCACTCTCCGCAAGTAGAGAATGTCCTCAAGCAGCAATGAAGACCCAGCTCAGTCAACAATAAATAAATAAATAAATAAATCTAAAAAATAAAAAGCACTAAGATTATGGCATCTGGTTCCATCACTTCATGGCAAAGAGAAGGGGAAATAGTGAAAGCAGTGACAGATTTTATTTTCTTGGGCTCAGAGTCACTGTAGACAGTGACTGAAGCTGTGAAAGTAAAAGATGTTTACTCCTTGGAAGAAAAGCTAGGATAAATATAGACAATCTCTTACCAACAAAGTTCCATATAGTCAAAGCATTCATTTTTCCAGTAGTCATATATGGATATGAGAGCTGGTCCATATAAAAGGCCAAGCCCTGAAGAATTGATACTTCAGATTGTGGTGCTGGAGCAAACTCTTGAGCGACCTTTGGACTGTAAGGTGATCAAAGCAGTCAATCCCAAAAGAAATCAACCCTGAATATTCAGTGTAAAGACTTGCTGAAGCTGAAGTTCTAATACTTTAGCCACCTGATGTGAAGAGCAGACTTATAAAAGATCTTGATGCTGGTAAAGATTGAAGGCAAAAGGACAGGGGGGTGGCAGAGGATGAGATGGTTAGCATCCTGACTCAATGAAAAAAACTGAGCAAACTCTGGGAGATAATGGAGGATAGAGGAGCCTGGTGTGCTACAGTCCATGGGGTATCAAAGAGTTGGACATGATTTAGCAACTGAACAACAACAGCCACATATGGTTTTGATATCAATAAGTATTTAAATCACAGAATACCCTTTTTTAGTAATATACATATTATCCTAGAAAAATATCTAATTCAGGAAAGTTGGTGATGCAGGTTTTGTTCCAAATAACTTTAGTAATTAAGAGAAATCAAAATTTGTAGGTGCAATGTCATCATCACATGAATTGGTAAGACTCACTGTAAAGAAATATGAACTTGAGACCATTTAATTAACTTCTGGGTCCAGGAGCCCTTGTCCCCTCACTAGTGTTGCCATGATATATTTACTATAGGGAACACAGATTCATATTATACTAATCTCATTTAAGAAAAAATCAATCATGTTCTTTTTTGCTCTTTATTTCTTGCCTTTAATAAGATGGTTTTTTCTTAACCAACCAACATGGAACTATCCCACTAGCCAAAGATCCCTGATTATTCTTACTACTTTCATTTCAGGGAATGTACTTTCTTCTTCAAGAACATTTTTAACACTTGATTTTTATTTTGGAATTATATTTGCCTTGGGATTATATCCTTTTCAAACCCAATCTTCCTATTCTTTATTTTGGTTTATTTCTGGTTCAGCTTTTCATGGGATACTCAAGGCAAGAATATTGTGGTGTTGGAGAAGACTCTTGAGAGTCCCTTGGATTGCAAGGAGATNGCCTTGGGATTATATCCTTTTCAAACCCAATCTTCCTATTCTTTATTTTGGTTTATTTCTGGTTCAGCTTTTCATGGGATACTCAAGGCAAGAATATTGTGGTGTTGGAGAAGACTCTTGAGAGTCCCTTGGATTGCAAGGAGATCAAACCAGTCCATCCGAAAGGAAATCAGTCCTGAATATTCATTGGAAGGACTGATGTTGAAGCTGAAACTCCAATACTTTGGCTACCTGATGCGAAGAGCTGACTCATTTGAAAAGACCCTGATGCTGGGAAAGATTGAGGGCAGGAGGAGAAGGAGAAAACAGAGGATGAGATGGTTGGAAGGCATCACTGACTCAATGGACATGAGTTTGAGTAAACTCTGGGAGTTGGTGATGGACAGGGAAGCCTGGCGTGCTGCAGTCCAAGGGGTTGCAAAAAGTTGGACATGACTGAGCGACTGAACTGAACTGAACTTGTTTAATTATAATGTGCTCTTCATCAAATTTTTCACTGAGTAACATATGGCATGCTTTCTTTTTTTTCTTTTTTTTTTATTTAATACTTTATTCTATTTTACAGTATTGTATTGGTTTTGCCATACATTGACATGAATCAGCCACAGGTGTACACGATTTGTAAGGTTATCTGTCTATTAATGTCTCATGCGACTGTAAACTTAGATACACAGAATTTTAAGGCACATAATTTTCTTCACCAAGAATAGTGTAGATACTGCCAAATCACTGGAAATTTGGTTAAAGTAGATATTTGAAGCCAATTTGATTTGTGACTTCCATTAAGACAAATTTTTATCTCATTCTGGTGTCTATACATTGAATCAAAAATTTAACCATGGTAAACCTAACACTTCTCCAGGATTGTAAAAAGTTAGATTAATTCAAGAGTACTGTGTGCTATAGTGTTTATTTTTGTCATTAATCTGTGGCACTGAAATAGAGTTGCCCTCTTACTAGCCTCCTGCCTCGTTAGGCTTTATCTCTTTAGCTACACTGATGGCATCATTTCATGCTGTATCTCAAGTACATTGCACAACACTTGATATGACTTACTTCTAAATAAATACTTTTGAGGACATGAGTAAGCGAGTACATAAAATTCCCCTTCAAATTCCAGAAAACAATACAATTCCTCTAACTTAGCTTCAGTACAAGTCAGTAGACAGATATAGGAAGAGGAATGAGAATTAAGAGTCTACATATTTTTAATTTTATAAAAATTAAAAATTGTGATAAATATTAAAGTATAGTTCCAAAATAAAAATACATTGAATTCTAAAAATGTTAACTATGATAAATGAATTCTATTTACCTTACCTTTGTTGCATCTGTTGACTCTTTCATGGATGTTTACTTCATTTTGTGGTTGGCAACTTTTGATACTATGATTATGTCCAGTGGGCATTGTGTTTTCTGGGAGTACCCTGTGTTTTAGATGTAAGCATACATATGGTTTTAAGTTTGCTTCTGATAGAGACAAAATTTACTCTCAAATGTTGAGAATAAAAATTCTAATCTTCTAGCTATATGTGGAGTTCCAATTTTCCCCAATTCACTCTCTTCCTCTAGAGGTGTGGAAAGATTGAAAATTTCAAAACCATATTCCAGAAGAATAAGCAGAATACAGCTCATGTTTCCTGAGTTTATATGGAGGTGTCATGCCTTTCAAGGTATGGAGGATCTCTTCTTGCAACCTTATTTGTGCATCAAAACCTGTGATCCAACCCCATAAAACTTAAATGTATTTTGGAAAAGCCTGGGCCCATCACAAGTTCCACTCTGCATTAACTTTATTCTTAGTACATTAATAGCATTTGATAACTTTCTTTTCATTTTTATCTTTGAGCTCAGCTCTATAATAGTTAATAGTTTTCACTTACACAGCGTTCCTATATATTAATGCTTTGAGAAGAAATTCACTAACATACTGAGTAAATATATATTCGTCTTTTCATCCTCAGTGCCTTCTCAAGTCTGTGGGCCATAGTTGCTCCTCAATTGTCTTCTGAATTAATTATTTAATTCATGAATAAAGCAGACAGGGAATATCTTAAGTGCTGATGTTCACTGGAAGGGATGGAAAATAAGCAACAAAAGAGCCTGTTTTATATGATGAGGAAGAACTGTGCTACTGGAGAGAACTCTTGACAGTCCCTTGGACTGCAAGGAGATCAAACCAGTCAATCCTAAAGGAAATCAATCCTGAATATTCATTGGAAGAACCGATGCTGAAGCTGAAGTTCCAAATCTCTGGCCACCTGATGTGAAGAGCTGACTCATTTGAAAAGATCCTGATGCTGGGAAAGACTGAAGGTGGGAGGAGAAGGGGGCGACAGAGGATGAGATAGATAGCTTCAGTGACTCAATGGACATGAACTGGAGCAAATGCTGGGATACAGTGAAGGACAGATGAGCCTGGTGGCTACAGTCCATGGGATTTCAAGGAGTTGGACATGATTTAGGGACTGAACAGCAACAACAATGGGAAGTATGAGAATATTTAAAAAGCATACAACAGAGCACTAAGGAAAAACATTTGTGATTTGCAAAATTTGCCTAAGACATGGCTTTTGTGAGGAAATAAAAGTCACCATTATGAGTCTAGGAACCTAGTTTTGCTATGTTGACATTTTACTTTTTTGTTATATTAAATTTCTATAGCTTTTCATGAAATACACACTATAAAAATTCTGCCAAAAATGAAGGAAGATGTCAGTGAAAATAAATAGTGAAAAATGCCATCTAATGCAAATTTCTGGTAGCAAATTCCTCTCCATGACACCCCCAGCTTGACAAATTTGGATCATACTGCAGATGCATAATTTTTTTGGCAATAACACCAGTTTTCTCCCAAATAGAAGCTATGTGTTTACCACTTTCCAGATGTACAACTCCCTCTGGTTAATTCTAACAAAAATGGTTTTCATTGTTCAAAAAAAAGAAACAATTTGAACAAGTTTCTTTGTGTCTTTATTGTTTCATTTGATAAAAGGCAGTTTATCTACCCAGCACATGCACTGCCTCCTCAGAGTACCTTGTGGCAGCCTAGCTTTTTTTTTCTTTTCTTTTTTATCTGCATTTGCTAAATTTAGTATGAATGGTAGGATAATCCTTGCTAGGAAAGTGGATTATAAAGATAAAGGAAAGAAGCATTAAGTTCTTTCCCCAACCAGCTCCAAATGTGCCTTTATGCCTATAATATCCCATAAACACCAGGGCAATTGCGCCAGCTGCTCTTGACTCTCAGAGGGCATGATATTTCCTCTCATTCTGGCACCAGCCACAACCCCAAAGGAAAGAAACGCTCACAAGCCAGAAGCAGACAGGCGGGGCTTACACCAGAGCTACAGATAAACATTAGGACCTGATAGCTTTCTACAAACAGTCAGTTCTTATAAAAATAAAAATGTGANGGGGCGACAGAGGATGAGATAGATAGCTTCAGTGACTCAATGGACATGAACTGGAGCAAATGCTGGGATACAGTGAAGGACAGATGAGCCTGGTGGCTACAGTCCATGGGATTTCAAGGAGTTGGACCTGATTTAGGGACTGAACAGCAACAACAATGGGAAGTATGAGAATATTTAAAAAGCATACAACAGAGCACTAAGGAAAAACATTTGTGATTTGCAAAATTTGCCTAAGACCTGGCTTTTGTGAGGAAATAAAAGTCACCATTATGAGTCTAGGAACCTAGTTTTGCTATGTTGACATTTTACTTTTTTTGTTATATTAAATTTCTATAGCTTTTCATGAAATACACACTATAAAAATTCTGCCAAAAATGAAGGAAGATGTCAGTGAAAATAAATAGTGAAAAATGCCATCTAATGCAAATTTCTGGTAGCAAATTCCTCTCCATGACACCCCCAGCTTGACAAATTTGGATCATACTGCAGATGCATAATTTTTTTGGCAATAACACCAGTTTTCTCCCAAGTAGAAGCTATGTGTTTACCACTTTCCAGATGTACAACTCCCTCTGGTTAATTCTAACAAAAATGGTTTTCATTGTTCAAAAAAAAGAAACAATTTGAACAAGTTTCTTTGTGTCTTTATTGTTTCATTTGATAAAAGGCAGTTTATCTACCCAGCACATGCACTGCCTCCTCAGAGTACCTTGTGGCAGCCTAGCTTTTTTTTTCTTTTCTTTTTTATCTGCATTTGCTAAATTTAGTATGAATGGTAGGATAATCCTTGCTAGGAAAGTGGATTATAAAGATAAAGGAAAGAAGCATTAAGTTCTTTCCCCAACCAGCTCCAAATGTGCCTTTATGCCTATAATATCCCATAAACACCAGGGCAATTGCGCCAGCTGCTCTTGACTCTCAGAGGGCATGATATTTCCTCTCATTCTGGCACCAGCCACAACCCCAAAGGAAAGAAACGCTCACAAGCCAGAAGCAGACAGGCGGGGCTTACACCAGAGCTACAGATAAACATTAGGACCTGATAACTCTCTACAGACAGTCAGTTCTTATAAAAATAAAAATGTGAAATATAAGATGATAGTAGATCTAGACACAAAAATAGGTTTTTTGATTTTTTTTCACTATATTCTCCTGATATTTCATAAACATGATATTCAGGACTCTCGGCAATGATGTATTAAATGGCAATAAGTCAGAGTAAAAGATTTAACTCCCTGCATGGACTGATTGATAGCTTACTCCCTTCCACCAACATGGCTCCCTTCTATGATGTTACTACACTTTTGTACATCTAAAAACAAGATATTGGCCACCATAAAATAGGTGTACATCCTGCTTCATTTAATGGTTTTGTTTCATTCTATCAAAGGGTAAGACTGGACCTTTTCTTAGCGTTAAACACGGAACAAAACTATACTGCCAAGAAAGACTGGAAAGTGCTGTCCTGAGCATCAGTATCCCAACATTCAAACATGGACTGCAAATTACTGTGCTACTGTCTGATATTGAAAATAAAACAAAAGTAACAAACAAAAACAGGAGTACATCATTCCAAGCTTGAGGAGATACTAGAAAACTGCAATGCCTGCAGCTGGAACTGATCAACAGAAAGGAATCGATTCTGCTCTGTGACAGTGCCCAACCACACATCATTGCACAACCAATGCTTCAAAAGTTGAACAAATCCACCATATTCACCTGACCTCTTGCCAACCAACTTCCACTTCTTCAACCATCTCAACAACTTTTTGCAGGGAAAATACTTTCACAACCAGCAGGATGCAGAAAATGTTCTCTAAGAGTTCATCGAATCCTGAAGCACTAATTTTTACAGTACAGGAATAAACAACTTTTTTCTCAATGGCAAAAATGTGTTGACTGTAATGGTTCCTATTTTGATTAATAAAAGATATGTTTGAGCCTAGTAATAATGATTTAAAATTAAGGGTGTGAAAATGCTATTACTTTTGCACCAATAACATTTTGCACTAATAACATTCTGAGATGTAGTACAAAAATACAGTACAAGCAAATCCTAATATCGATTTAGAATAGAGACATCACATGGGAACCATGGAATTTAACCACACAGGGACAAAGGTTAATGATAGTGACCTGCTCCCAAATGGCTTATATAAGTGCATATGATCAGAACCTTCAGTCATCATCATTTTATTAGTATTATTATCATAGCCCATATAAACAACAGCAGGAGAAAGGGTGCAAAGAAGAATTTGGGAAGACCTACATGCCATTGGTGAGACTAGGATAAGATAAAAATGTTCCTACATAAATTGTCTGAGCAGGGGAAGGCTGGAAATAGGAAGAGATAAGTGTGATAAAATTGCTCATATAGTCTGGAAAGAGGGCTTAAAAATGCATTTAGAATCGTTCTACCCATTATGTACTGTTTGACTAGAATATCAAGTCTTTAGGAGCTGACCATAAATAATAATGATACCAATAGCACTTTTATAGGAAAAGGAGAAATCTGGATGCATGCATGGGGTGTAACATGGGATATATGTTCCTCCCTTCAGCTATTTTCTCTTCTTACTCTCTTCTTAGAGACTCTATTATTGCTTTCCATTCAACAATTACCTAATTACAAAACACTGGTTTTCAGCGTTTACATCAATTTCGAAAGGAATGTGTGACTTTTAGTTTTTTGGCCTCAGATACTCCAATTGGAATAAACTGTACCAAAACTTGATGGCTTAAAAACCAACTTTCATTATCTCACAGTTTCTGTGGGTCAGGGATCTGGGTACACTTAGCTATGGATGTGAGACTCAGGGCTTCTCACAAGATTTTAATCAAGGTGTTGGGCAGAGTTTCAGTCACTTCAAGGCTCAACTGGGGAAAGACCTGCATCCAAGTTCACTCCCATGGTTGCTGGCAGGATTTACTTCTTTGTGGGCTGTTGGGCTGAGACCTTAGTTCTTCACTGGCTTTTATCTACAGGCTGCCTTCAGTTTCTCAACACATGGTCTATTCATATTGCAGCTCCCATGTGACAGTCAACTTTCCAGGAAGCAGGTCGGCCATGCAGGCCTTCCAGATTTGGGCCTCCACTCATGAGATATAGAGGCAAGGTAGTTTAAGGCACTGGGAAAATAAGAGGTTAAGGGCAATATAGCAGCAGACAAGGATGAACTCCAGTGAAAGGCAGGCCTTTGGGAATGAGAAGGTCCGGGAGCTGAGAGTTCACATGTTTGGTGAAACCTTTGCGTCAATGTTGATGTCATTACAATTGGTGGCAATAACTGGAGTGCACAAAGACTGTGAGAATCAAAGGAAGGGTCAGAAATTCAAGACAGGGAAACAACATAACAGAGGAAGCAAAAAGACTCCCTGATCTCTTTGGAGTCCTATAGTACCTGGAGTGTGAGGGATGATGCTGCCTCTGTGGACTACGGAGTGGTGACCTCTAGGAAGGACCAAGTTAATTTCAGTCAAGGAGGTGGAAGGCTCCATTCACTGAGTTTTCTGTGGATATAGAGGAGTTTCTTTATCATAAAATATTAACTTCAGGATTCCCCAAATTTGTGGCCAACATAATAAAAAATGTTATAGCAAATACCCCTCCTTCCATGCTTTGCCCCCTCATTAAATATGTATATATAGTTCCTAGCCTCTCAGTAAAATCTCACATATACTCCTTTATTTCAGATTTTGTTTTCTGGGAATTCCACAACCATTATAAAGGGAAAAGGAAACATAAAACGTTTTTATCCAAAAGATAAATATATGTGTGTGTCTATCTATACACACATAATATCTATTTGCACACATGTGTGTATACAAACATATCAGGAAGTACTAAGATTTACGATATGAATTATCCTAATTCTAGTCATCACCAGCACAACAACCATCGTCATCGATCTGCTTCTGAGACACACAAGAAGTTAATAGGTCATACAATTTAATTCTGGGATGCTTGCAAGTAAAGCTAAATCCATACTGAAGACAGAAATGAGAATGTTCATATTCACACAGTTGACATTGATTCATTAAGGTGATGAAATGTTTTCTTCCCTTTAAATTTGCATATTCTGCTCACAAATTCCCAAGGTTACCAGAAGTCTTTTAAGATATCCTCAATATTCTCTATATAAAAAGCTGAGAAGTGATTTTTTAATGAGAAAATATTATAACAATGAGTAGATAATTTATGGGCATCNAAAGCTAAATCCATACTGAAGACAGAAATGAGAATGTTCATATTCACACAGTTGACATTGATTCATTAAGGTGATGAAATATTTTCTTCCCTTTAAATTTGCATATTCTGCTCACAAATTCCCAAGGTTACTAGAAGTCTTTTAAGATATCCTCAATATTCTCTTTATAAAAAGCTGAGAAGTGATTTTTTAATGAGAAAATATTATAACAATGAGTAGATAATTTATGGGCATCCTAGGTGGCGTAGTGGTAAAGAATCCACCTGTCAATGTAGGAGAATTCAATCCTGGGTCAGGAAGATTCCCTGGAGGAGGAAATGACAATCCATTCTGATATTCTTGCCATGGAAATCCCATGGACAGAGGAGCCTAGCAGGCTACAGTCCATGAGATCACCAAGAATTAGACTCAATTCAGCAACTAAAGAACAAAATACAAAACTTATAATTAGAGTAAAAATATGGTTCAGAAAATGGATTAGTTACCTAGGACTCATAAAAATATTGAGTTACTTACAACAAGAATGTACTCTCTCACAGCTCTGGAAGGAAGAAGTCTAAGTTCAGTTCAGTTCAGTCACTCAGTTGTATCTGACTCTTTGCAACCCCATGGACTGCAGCACGCCAGGCCTCCTTGTCCATCACCAACTCCCAGAGTTCACTCAAACTCATGTCCATTGAGTCAGTGATGCCTTCCAACCATCTCATCCTCTGTCATCCCCTTCCCTTTCCACCTTCAATCTTTCCCAACATCACGGTCTTTCCAAATGAATCAGTTCTTTGCATCAGGTGGCCAAAGTATTGGAGTTTCAGCTTAAACATCAGTCCTTCCAATGAATATTCAGGACTGATTTCCTTTCGGATGGACTAGTTGGATCTCCTTGCAGTCCAAGGGACTCCCAACAGTCTTCTCCAACACCACAGTTCAAAAGCATCAATACTTCAGCGCTCAGCCTTCTTCACAGTCCAACTCTCACGTCCATACATGACCACAGGAAAAACCATAGCCTTGACTAGATGGACCTTAGTCGGCAAAGAAACGTCTCTGCTTTTGAATATGCTATCTAGTTTGGTCATAAGTTTTCTTCCAAGGATTAAGCATCTTTTAATTTCATGGCTGCAGTCACCATCTGCAGTGATTCTGG
>SJYW01042817.1:0-11100 GCA_006410735.1 Raphicerus campestris
ACAGCAACTTCTTTACTCAGTCTACCAATTCAGATGCTAACCTCATCCAGAAACACCTTCAGACACACCTAGAATAATGCTTAACCAAATATTTGGACACAGTGTAGACAGGTGGACAAATAAAATTAACCATCACACTAAGCCAGTTCTTTAAATGGCAGTTGCCGGGCTGCCCTGGTGGCTCAGTGGTAAAGAATCCACCTGCCAATGAAAGGTTCAGTCTTTGATCAGGGAAGATCCCGCATGTTGTGGAGCAACTAACTAAGCCTGTGAGCCAGTTACTGAGCCTGCACTTTAGAACCTGGGAGCTGCAACTACTTGAGCCCACGTGCCACATCTAACGGAGCCCATGAGCCCTAGAGCCCGTGCTCTGCAACAGAAGAAGCCACTGCCACGAGAAACCCGCGCACCGCAACTAGAGAGTAACCTCTGCTCTCTGCAGCGAGACAGAAGCCCTTGTGGAAGTGAACACTCAGCACAGCCATAAGGAAATGTTTTTTAAAAAATGACTGTTGCCTACCCACACTTTTTTCTCTAGCCTTTCCATTCTATTTCCTTCTGACTACTCCTCTGCCCCAAACATACATGTCCATACGACATTTTGTTCATGCTTCTACTATGAAGAAGCACTAATTTTTAAAACTTTCTACTTACCCTTTTGTAATATTTGGGTATTCATATTATGCAGGTTGATGATGAGCTCCATTGACTTACATTAAAGTCTGAAAGTGTTTCAGGCTGTGTATTTATTTCTGATACATACCCCATCTTTATTCTGTTCCTTTCTTTCTCACTGCTGCATGCTATATTATCAGCCTCTCTCCTCCTAGTTTAAGGCTTTGATTTACAATGATTTTTCTTAGGGACAAGAGACTTTCACACACAGAAGATGCATGTGTCTGTTTGGACTGATACTGGGTAGGATTGAAATGTTTGGTGTTTACAGTCAGCTACATCTTGTCTCCATCAGTGTACTGCTGTGTCTGGAACCCTCAGAATCCTGACTCATTCCATGAATGAAAGAGAAAATATTTCAATTCTGTGTTTTACTTTTCTATCTTAAGTGAAAAAGAGTCATAATCTTAGTTGTTCTTTACATCGATCTCTGGATTTCACCCAGTTCATCTGCCAAAACTTAATGGATCTGTTTGCTAGAGAAAATACGGGAAAAGAAGAAACATTGATCATTTCTAAATATGTTTTCAAATACTTATTAAAGGTCTAGTGGGTCCAGGGCCTTGCCATTGAGAACAAAAAAATATTATATAGAGGCATGGAGAGTTGTTGATGAGTATCCAGGAGGGCTAAAGTTATTATTCTTTATTTTTTTAAAAAACACCTTGTTCTTAAGTCCCACAAAGAGAAATAAAACAAGGTCAACAATTTATTGAAAGTAGTCACCATATTATTATTAAAACTCTTGAAGAGTCCTGTTCAACTAAACATCAAATGTAACATGCTTTCACATATTAGCCATAGAAACTTTATCAGAGGAAATACTTTAAAAAGAAGACTTTCTAAAATCTCAGACATTTTGATTCCTGTGTTAGATTGTTGTTGTTCAGTTGCTCAGTCGTGCCCAACTGTTTGGACCCAGCAGACTGCAGCACGCCAGGCTTCCCTTTCCTTCACCATTCCATGGAGCTTGCTCAAACTCATGTCTGTTGAGTTGGTGATGCCATCCAACCATCTCGTCTTTTGTTGTTAGATTAAGACACATTTTTGTCCAGAATAGTGAAAATAGTACTACCAATGTATGCTCAAGACATTTTGGCATATGTGTATTTTAATTGAACATTGGAATAAACATATTCATTAGGAAATTAAGCACTTTACCTGAAGATTTTTAGATCGATTTGTTTAGGAGTAGATCCTTTAACTTTGTCAGTTTCAATCAAATTTGCATCATTTAAAGGGGGATGACTTAAGCCTGATGAGGGTTATTTGCTCCATCCACAGGTCCTCATCCCCTTGCTGCTTCTCTCCCAATAACACCTCATCTCTGATGCATAGGCGCTTCCACTGCCCTCGTTTTGTCAACTAGGAGTGGTCAGCAGTGTGTTGAACATACATCTGTCTGAGAAAATTGTACTATGAGGAACTTCCTGTTATATGCATGATCATAAAATTCCAGATTTTAGATTCAATGTAGATAAATAATAATGTGAAAGAGACTTATATTGACTTTCCTGGCATCAGAATAACTGTATTTAGTACTTTTCTCATGCTAGGAAGATAGATGACTGTTGAAAGTCAGTTTCCTCTGAATAGAAGTGTAGTGGGGAGTGGAGTCAGAATCAGTAGTGGATAATAGAAACATGAGGTTTACAATAGAACTTAATATATTACTTAAAAACTCAAACCAGCATGAGAATAAAACTAAGACACACAGAATTTGTCCTCTTGTAGAGCAACAGTTGTTAAGGTAGTAAATTGCAAATACTACCCAACTGTGAATCACTCCTCCCTAGTAGAAGAGGTGCCTATTCTTGACTTAAAATAATATGACATCTAGTCTCATAGTTCTCAGCTTTGTGTACCATATACATAGTGAAACAAAGCTGATTATTTTTAAACACTCTTTTGGTATTAATTCCTTTCTTTTTTTTTTTGAAGTACAGTTTTTACTTTGAAGTTGACAGTGTTCAAAGCATCAGTTACAAAGCGCAGAGAAGACTATTATATAACATGTCCATGAGACATTTCCTACTCTATATCAGTTGTCACATTCTTAGCTATATCTGAGGTCAATTAGCAATGCCCAAGATCTTTCTCAATAAGAAACTGGAATGTGAGCAATGTACATTTTATGATGCAAGATACGTATATATTGAATACATATACATATTCATTTACATATGTGATTTTTTTCTTTCATTTAATAATTTTTTCTTGCAGTTACAGGGGGCAGCAAAGGGAACTTGGGCTGGGATTTGAAGGACCTTGATTATAGTTCAGACTGTATTAACTATTAGCTAAGACAATGGCAACCCACTCCAGTACTCTTACCTGGAAAATCCCATGGATGGAGGAGCCTGGTGGGCTGCAGTCCATGGGGTCACTAAGAGTGGGACACGACTGAGCGACTTCACTTTCACTTTTCACTTTCATGCATTGGAGAAGGCAATGGCAACCCACTGCAGTATTCTTGCCTGGAGAATCTCAGGGATGGGGGAGCCTGGTGGGCTGCCGTCTATGGGGTCACACAGAGTCAGACATGACTGAAGCGACTTAGCAGCAGCAGCAGCATGTGATCCTGAGTAATTTTCTAAATACTTCCAGGGCTCAAAAATGCCCTTTCTAAAATAAGGGGGCTAATAGAAGTTCTTAATCTCTTTTTTGGTTATGAGCTCCTATATATGATGCATAAAATCTATAGATACTCTCCCTAGAAAAATTCATGAGTGCATATTTGCACTAAATTTTGTATGCCTTTGAGGAAGGTCCGTGATTTCCTAAAGTACGTACATGGATTTGAGGATAAGAATAGCTAGACAGAACCAGTTTTGAACTTCATATTTCTATATGATAGGGTTCCTCAAATCACCTTTTGGTCAGGAGAACTTGTTAGTAATTAGAACTTATTAATGAGTTCTTTGTTGCTTCCTGACATCAAACCTGTGGCTTGGGGTTCTTAAGAACGATCTTGCAGCTAGAGCTTAGTGCCCAGTCTGCTAAGAGAAAAAATCATGTGTGAGTCCACACATCTCTGGATCATCTGTGGAAAACAGAGCACTGACCCAAGTTTCTTAAAAAAGCCAGAAAATCTGACCTGATAGCAACTCACACGGAACAGACTTGGCGATTTTACTTGACCATAACCTCACTTCGAGCCAACAGTGTGACATAATTTCTAAAACTGGCCATATGAGCTCCTGTAGCCTTTAAAGAAGTTGAATTTCCAAATCCTGATTTTTGATTTGAATGATCAAATCCCAGGGCCCAATATAAGACATGTTATATTTATAATTTAGAGGCAAGTCATGGGAGAAGGCAATGGCACCCCACTCCAGTACTCTTGCCTGGAAAATCCCATAGATGGAGGAGCCTGGTGGGCTGCAGTCCATGGGGTCACAGAGTCGGACATGACTGAGCGACTTCACTTTCACTTTTCACTTTCATGCATTGGAGAAGGAAATGGCAACCCACTCCCACGTTCTTGCCTGGAGAATCCCAGGGACAGCGGAGCCTGGTGGGCTGCCATCTCTGGGGTTGCACAGAGTCGGACACGACTGAAGCGACTTAGCAGCAGCAGCTTTTGTTCTTGGAGAAGGAAATGGCAACCCACTCCAGTGTTCTTGACTGGTGAATTCCAGGGATGGGGGAGCCTGGTGGGCTGCCGTCTATGGGCTCCCACAGAGTTGAACACGACTGAAGTGACTTAGCATGGGGATCATAATTCAGTGGATCATTGTTGAAGTAAAAATAAAATTAAAGGGGAGGGGGGAGGATGAAGAAGGATCTAGAAACTTTGCCATATGAGGAATGATCACAAAGACCAGAAGAATTTCATCGCTATGTCATCAGGAAAGAGACAATTTTGAAATATCTTACTCGGGGTAACTTTGGAAGCTGGAACTAAGCCAGCAGCTAGATTTAATTTCAGAGTGAGTAAGGGCTTTCTAATAACCCAGAGTGTGAACATATGAGACACACTCCTTTGTAGCGCAGTGTAAAGCAAGAGAGGACGAAGAGACTGCATGACCACCTTGCCAGGAAGATTCTGGAAGGGATCCAGTTTGAAGGTGGGAGTGAGGACAGTGATCGGTGAGACAGAGGCCTTGATGAAATCTAAAATAAATTTGTCTATGAGATTCTATAACTCTAGACATATGGGGAGGGGAGATGGCTTGGGAGAGAGAGTAGAAAGAGAGTATGGTCTTTTCTGAAGTTATAAAGACACCATGAAAGAGCCTCCTGCTCAGTCACTGTGGGCGTCAGTCTGGCAGTTGTCACTCACTGTGACAGTTGACAGATTCCCCAGCAGAATAGTTGCCCTACAGAATGAAAGGAGGTATCATAAATAGAGCCTGGTAAGACACTCAGAGTGCATTAAGTGGAAATAAGCAGAAATAGTAGCCATACTGCCACACACACAGTGTATATTTCATTTAATCTTCACGACAGCCCTGCAGCAGAGTCACTGATGACATCATCATCCTCATTCACAGAAAGAAAATACAGGTGTGGAAGATAACATAGCAAGTAGTAGTAGAGCTGGAACTTGAACTCAATAGTCCGAATCTATAGGTCATGTGATTATTTATATCAGATCACTACCTCAAACAGATTTGTTACTGAGACAGGTCCACAGTCTTATTTAGTCTTTACCAGGTTCAAGGGGCTCCTCTGATGGCTCAGCAGTGAAAATACGCATACAATGTGTATTGCATTGCAGGAGACCTAGAGATGTGGGTTTGATCCCTGGATTGGGAAGATCCCCTGGAGGAGGAAATAGCAACCCACTCCAGTATTCTTGTTGAAAAAGTCCCATGGACNATACAATGTGTATTGCATTGCAGGAGACCTAGAGATGTGGGTTTGATCCCTGGATCGGGAAGATCCCCTGGAGGAGGAAATAGCAACCCACTCCAGTATTCTTGTTGAAAAAGTCCCATGGACAGAGGAGCCTGGTGGGCTACAGTCTAAATTGTTGCAAAGAGTAAGACACGACTGAGTGTGGACAGAACAAAGCAAGGTTCAGGAACCATATGTTATATGTCCACAGTGATGTGCGGTAAAGATTATTTATAAGTCATTGAACAAATATTGATAGAGCACTCTCATAGTCCAGGCAGTAGTCTAGGGTTGGGGATATAGCAATGAGCAAAATAGACACAGAATTGCCACTTACATGCCAGTGGAGAGAAGCAGTTAATAAAGGACATTTTATAGTCAGTTACATAACAGTAAATACTATAAACATAGCAGGAAAGTGGGTCGGAAATATTGGGCAAGCAGCTTTAAATTGACACATAGGTGAATTCCCATTGAAAGGCAATATTTGAAAGGTGGAGTTGGGGTCCTCCTTTGACTTAGATAAATTTGAATTTTCCATCAGCTTTTCATGGAGGTGCTTGGGAACCTTGGAGAAACCCCTAAGAGCAGTCAGTACAAGTTGCTACTTTAACCCCACAGTTTCCAGAACTTAAATGGACATGAAGGTAGTAGATTAATTAGAATGTGAAAACAGAAATAAATGTCGCATTCTGTCCTGGAATTACTCATCCATCCTAAAGGCCAAAGTCCTTGGCTTCTGTGTCCTTGCAGCTGAGCTAAGTGTGGGAAGAATAGGCCATCTGCTTCTGGCTAGTGTGGCAGGAGGAAGTGGACATTTCAGGCCAAGCCATCAGTGACTCCTGGGGAAACTCCAGACATCTCTTGAATAAATAACATGCATTCTTGTGAGGTTTGTAGTGAACTTTGCCAACAAGGAAGATCTGACAGGATGTCCAGTGTTTTGCTAACTACCTCCATCAGTTATTTTTGCTGCTGGAAGTTTTCCCACACACAACTAAAGCTTTGAAGAGATAAGTGCTTTTTTTGTTCTCTTTCTTTACATATGTGTGACTTTAGGCCAGAAAATTTCTCACCCTTAAGCTTTATTTTCCCTCCTTGCTGCTGAAGAAAAGGCATAGGAGCCATGGGACAGTAAGATCTTTTGTGTAGATTGATGAACTCTGAGCTCTTTGAGGGCAAAAAAACATGGCTTATTCATAATTATATCCAACCCCGAAACTATCACTATAACTTAAATCTTGCAGGTAGGCAATAAATATCTGTTCTAAGTTGAATACATGAGATTCTTCCACATGCCTATTTTATTTTATTTATTTATTTATTTATTTTTTGTTCTCCCCACGTGGCTAGTTACTTTCTCATGATGTCTGGCACCGTGTCATACTTAGATTTGATTCACTGTTTCCCAAGTAAATCGGAAAATTATTTAATTATCAATTATTAATAATGAAAAATTGGGAGTGAGGGCAACATGGTTTACAACTTTGTTGGCACATGCCTATTTTAGGAATAATGGACTCACAAAGATATCAAGCCTCTTAGCCCAACAAACATAAAATTCAACAACTGCAACTTTTATTTTAAAATAAGTAAGCAAATCTAAACACTAGATTATTTTTCATTTAATTCAGGAGTAGAACAAAAATAACCAAGTAGCAAGAATTAAAGTTTACTTCTTAGTATCTGTGGTTCTTAGTATTCATTTTCTCTTCTTAACAAAAATTTTCTTTACAGAATGTGCAAGAAAATCAGTAGAAAATGATGGTTAGGGAGGAAATTAACAGCAGTTAACCCAAACCACAGAGCATACCATGGGCTTTTTTTAATAAGTGATTTTGTTCTGTTATCTTAGACATTTGTCTTCATATTTTACAGTTTTTCTTTAACACAAAATCTCTCTTATGTTTTGCTTTTTAAAATAGGAATATGAGAATGGAAAGTAAAATTAAAGAGCAGAGACTCATCATTTTGTCTGCCTTGTTTCCTCAGTAACTTCTCATTTTTATTTTTTTATGTACTGAATGAAGACATAAGTCTACACTCCAGAGAAGAATGTCACTTTCATTGGACTGACACGGAAATGTCCAGCTAACAATTCTCTGGGTGAATTTGGCATTTTAAGAAGAATCTGGTAGTAGTTCATCTATGTCTGTGTCAAAAATGTCCATGCTTTAAGAAAAATGAAATGTCATGTTTCTTTGTGCCTTTCAAAAATCACCACCATTACTGCTAATAAAATTAGTCTGTGACATTTCCTCCCCTTTCTTATATAAATAGCTATTCTCATCCACTCTTGACCAGTACTAAGTGGCTTTTCCATGTCAGATGTATTTCTAGCCTTAGGCTTAATGTAGGAATACAGTAGATAACGATTACTTGAATCACTGCAAAATAAAGTTTCTGATGGAAAAAACCTAAAAAAAGAGAAACCAGTGCTGTTAGGTACCATGCAATACTTTCTCTTCTTCAAGGGAAATTTATCAATTGAGAAAACAGAAGCCACTTTGTGCTTTTTAGACATTAAAAACCCGAGACAGAAATTAGGTGCTTATAAGACTTCTGGAAAAGCAGAAAGAAAGCTTACCTCTGGGAACTAGGGTTTGCTGCTTTTGGGGAGTTAGGAAATTGAATGCCTGACAGTAATCACAGCTTCTTCAGGCACTGAGAAAGGTGATTTTTAGGGGACTATGCAACGGCTGCTATAACTTCATGTCTACTGAAGTCCAGCGTCTTCTACCCTAGCCTCCAGAGGACCAAAAATAAGGCTTTTGCCTTTTTTCCCTTGTAAATTTCACCTGCCACGTCTAGAGTGGAAGCTGCTGGTAGTGGTTCTGGGAAATAGTTCCTGGGGTTTCCAGCCTTCTGACTCAGTTGAGGGTACCTGAGAGAGAAAAGGGTGTCGAATTACCAGCATCTTCTATTGGGAAAAACAGAGATTTCTGGAAGTCAGGGAATAACTAGACAGTCCAAGACGAAATTCTAGACAGGACTAATAAACCAGTGGTTTGCACACACTGTAAAAACAAAATTTTAATTATGATAAGGCCCATGGTTTCAGAAGAAGCTAAGTTATGCTAAATTAAATGTCACTTCCTTTATTTGATAAGGCACTATTGATAGGCAAGGATGAGGAAGACATTGCTACTCTCTTGATTTGGAGGAATTATTTTAAAAATGCATCATGTGATCCTTGTGTTTAAGTGTGAACTGCTTGGTCTGATTGCGAGGGAATTCATAACTGTTTAACCTCTTCCCTCTTTAAAAAAGTCATTAGTGGGTTAATGTCAACCCCTTCAGAAGAAGTTCTCAAGTAGTGAGCCACAATGCTCAGAATTAACTCTTTCTGAGGTGAAATGGCCAGAAACATAATTCTCAGAACTGAGAATTACCTGCGGTGAAACAGCACTCCATAACCAGCCACTAGAATGCTGTATAATAGACCACCTACAATTTCAGTATCACTTTCACATATTAATAATAAAGATGTTTCTTTGCACAGTTTTTCACCTTATATAATAAAAGGGCTCCTGTTAGAGCAGATGCTTTTCGTGAGCCAGTGTTTAGCTCCCTTTTCTCCTGGTTCTGTGTAGCTAAGCCCTCTTCCTGGATGAGGCATGAAAGATGGTGAGAGAAAAACTGAACACAATGCATTGTAGTTACGTATATTAGCTCATTCTCTTCTTCCACTTTTCATTTATGTCAGATAGTTAGAGTCAAACTCTAACGGAGAGGGATCAATTTGGACTTGGGCTGAGGGCAGAAGAGGAGCAGGGGAAGTCCATGTTTAACCTGCCATCAAACAGCCCCTCTCTGCTGTCTCACAGTGACTTCAAAATGTGTCCAAAATTATGCTCATTACCTTGTGCCACTTTCCACGCACTTGTCTAAGCCAAAAAGTATCATTATCTTGAATTCTGGCCCCACTCACTGTATCAAAGTCAATGATCAATTCATGTCCTAACCTCCTTAGTATCTCCTTCGATTCAGTTCTGTCGCTCAGTCGTGTCTGACTTTTTGTGACTCTCCCAGATCTCCTATTTATCTCCCAGATCTCCTATTTATCTCCATCCTCCTCTTTCACCACCTTGCTCTAGATCACAGTCTTTGTTCGGTAGCTTTCATGCCACCGCTTCCTGTTTGGGTATACAGAGTTTCTTTTCATCTGCCAGCATCTCGGTTATTTTTTTCCTATCTTTTTAAGAATAATCTTGCCAAAGTGCAAAGGGAGATTATCTCTTTCTCTTTAATTAATACTGTCAATTGTTCCAATTGTCCTTAGAATAAAGTCCAAACATCAACTATGTAATATTAGTCTTGATCTGGCTGTGCTTATCTGTCAGCTTCATCTCTTTGTACTTCAACCACTTTGAAATGTTTACAGTTTCCTGAAACCCTCCTACCTTGCCTCCTTCTCATCTCTTATCTGGTCAATCTGCATGCTTTCTTCAGATGTCACATCCTCTGGGCAACCTCCCCCAATGCCCCAAGACTGGAATTCATTTCTTGTGCCACTCATGCATCCTGTAACACTTACTACATCATTATTAGGGTTACTAGTAAACTCTATAGGGAATGTATCTTCTACATTTTACTCAGCAGCATTTACTCTGGTACCTAGGATATAGCAAGGCCAAATACAAATATACATTGAATAAAGAATGGAACTAGAAGTGTAAACATAATTCTACTCACTGAATTTATAAATCAGGTGCTCTTGAAACCAAGTGGGCCTTGTAGCTTGAGTGTGCCAGGCAGTGCTTTCCCTCTAAACACGAGTGGCAGTGGCCCACCCTGTGGGCAGACTAAAAACATCATATGAGAAGAGTTGCCTTGAGTCTTTTAAATTTGCATTCTGGTAACAAAATAATGTATTCTCCAATCTAGAACACCATGTTGTCTTTCAACCTGTTTTGGAGAGGTTTGGCACAATTATTTCTATAAAGAAATATTGATGCTGAAAAATTGATGCTTTTTAACTGTGGGGTTGGAGAGGACTCTTGAGTCCCATGGACTGCAAGGAGATTCAACCACTCCATTCTAAAGGAGACCAGTCCTGAATATTCACTGGAAGGACTGATGCTGAAGCTGAAACTCTAGTACTTTGGCCACCTGATGGGAAGAGCTGACTCATTTGAAAAGACCCCAATGCTGGGAAAGATTGAAGGTGGGAGGAGAAGCGGACAACAGATGCTGAGATGGTTGGATGGCATCACCCACTCAATGGACATGCTGCGGCTGCTGCTTCTGCTGCTGCTGCGGCNTTGAAAAGACCCCAATGCTGGGAAAGATTGAAGGTGGGAGGAGAAGCGGACAACAGATGCTGAGATGGTTGGATGGCATCACCCACTCAATGGACATGCTGCGGCTGCTGCTTCTGCTGCTGCTGCGGCATCACCCACTCAATGGACATGAGTTTGAGTAAACTCTGGGAGTTGTTGATGGACACGGAGGCCTGATGTGCTGTAGTCCATGGGGTTGCAAACGTTCAGACGTGACTGAGTGATTTAACTGACTGAACTGAACTGAAACAATTATTTACTTTTCTTTCAGTTCAGTAGTTGCCTATCTATCAGTCAACTA
>SJYW01042818.1:0-16771 GCA_006410735.1 Raphicerus campestris
GAAAACATCAAATCAAACCAAGGTGAAATGATCAAAACTGGTTCAGACTTCGTGGGAGAGAAGAATCAAAGACTAGGGTCCAAACTCAAACTTCTACAAGGGCCCGGCAAGTAACAGAAGGACAGGTAGGTATTTGGCAGCAAGGATGGGGTTGGGGGGCACTGAAACAGCACTCACCCACCCCATCTAAAGAGAGGCCACAGTAGGTAAGCTACTCCCACCCAAGACCATAGGCCCAATCTTCCAGTTTACCAAGAGCAACCATCCCACCCACGATTCTCTACCACATGTGCCATTTTATCTTCTTCAAGCACTTGTCAATACCTGAAATCTTTGTGATGTTGTTGCTACTGTGTTTACAGTCTGTCTCCTCCCACTGGAAGGCAAGTTCCCTAAGGAGTCAAGAACTGGCCTTCAATGTTCAACCAGTCATATGCTCAACTCTGGACTTGTCAGGACTGAACCATTTGACACAAAATAAACCAAAATGCTTGAGCTCTTCACAGTCTTCACAGCCTTTCCCCTTGGCCACCTGCCCACCACACCCAAGTCTCTCTCCAGCCTGGCCTCTGGAAAGGGTAAGACCTGGGTTCAAATCCTGACTCTGTTAGCCATGCACTAGCTGTTTGTTCTACTAATAATAATTCTCAACTGCTGCATCTATAAACATGTATATTACCGGATTTCTGGAGGAATTAAGTGAGTCTTTTTTAAGTTGACTCTGAATGTAACAAGCTTCCCTTGTGGTTCAGCAGTAAAGAATCTGCCTGCCAATGCAGGAGACGCAAGTTTGATCCCTAGGTTGGGAAGATCCTTTGGAGAAGGAAATGGCAACCCACTCAGTATTCTTGTCTGGGAAATCCCATGGACAGAGAAGCCTGGGGGGCTACAGTCCATGGGGTTGCACCAAAAATTGGACATGCCTTGGCAACTAAACAACAACATGAATGTAATAATAACACCTGTTTCTTTTAAATTTCCCACAGGTGGATTTCCCCTTCTCACACTCACCTCACTGCCTCCCCAAGACCAAAGCTGCTGACTGTGGGCCCCTCTCCACCTCTCCCTTCTCTCCATCTCCCGAAAATTTGTCTCCTAGTTGGTCTTTAGGGCCAGCTCCATCATTTCTTCCTGGCTGAGGTTTTCTCTGACTTTCCTGAGTCCCTGCAGCCCTTTCTTCCTACAATTAGCAATATTCTGACAGGAACCTCACATACACCGCCAGCTGCCTTGTTGCTGATGTCCAGCAAGTCAGAGGAAAGAGAGGGACTGAGTAGTTCTCTTCCTCACTTTTCCCAGAGTCTAGCACAGGGCCTCGTTCAAAACAGGCATTCACCAAATGGAACTGAACACCTCACAGATATAAATCTGATTGACTGGAAACTACATGAGTGGACACCTTGGGCTCCACCATTGAGAATTAGCCAATTGCATGACAAAATCTCCCACACAGTCAGCTTGTGATTATCCACATTAATGGTGAGTGACAGGGATAGGAATAATCTAAGAACTGTTAATACAAATATTCTCACAATTTTAGGTAATGTAAGTGCAATTTATGTAGTGCTAATAACTCGAGACCAAAATTCTGTCTCTGGCTGCTCTGTCACAGTGCCAAAAATACTTAACAGTAACTTCAGGCTCTTTTGAATGTCAATTTAATTATAACATGAAATTTCACAGAAAGCACTGCACTCTTTGTAACACAGGAGTGCTCAACCATCAGTTCATTAAATAGATATTTCCTGACAGCCTATTATATGCCAGGCATTATAAGGAAAACCATTACCAGCCTGAATTCTATGTTTTACAATTTTGTAATGACTGCTTAGGAAGACCTAGAAAATGTGGGAAGGCCACTGGGGCCAATACCAAAGTCTGTTTTATCAAATAACCTAGTAGTGGTCACACTATCAGTTCTGAGGACACTGTATTTGTTTCCACTGTCCCACACCCAGAGCAGTGGAGCATCTGGCTTCCGGGTGATTAAGAAATGTGGAACCAGCCTTGTCCTGAAGCAGAGTAGGCAGTAACAATAACCATGGAGATCTAAATCCACTTAAACCTTTCTATTCACCCTGGGGTGGTGGGAATAGGTGTGACCAAAAAAAAAAAAAAAAAAAAACTTTTGTTTTTCTGGGTTATTGCTGGAGCATTTTACAGAACGAAAATCCTGCTCACACCCAGGGTCTGGACATTTAGATAAAAATTTGACTTTGGGATTCCCACCAAAAGTCCCTCTTTGCTTTCCACAGATGCCTTCAAAATAATCACTTAGTGACTAAGACTCAGCACTTTCAAAGCACAGGGGGCCTGAGTTCAATTCCTGGTCAAGAAACTAGATCCTGCATGCCTCAGCTAAGACTTGGTGCAGCCAAATAAAAAAATATTAAAATAATAATAATAATCACTTAGAGGTAAGCCTGGGAAGAGTTAGTGACCTCTGACTCAATCACCTTATAAGTGATAGGTGCTTGCCACACTCTCTATCTTTTGTTCACTGATGACCTGGGACAATGGACTCTCCTTCCCCAGCTCCTTCTCATTCACTGCCCCACAACTCTTTCTAGGATCTGTAAGTAATAATCTTGTAACTCTACTTCCTTTGCACGGATATACTGAAACTGTGCTTTCAATCCAAATTACTTAATTGATTACACTTCCCCAAAGTGGGAGCCTGGATGCTGAGGGAGTTACTAGCCAACCCATGTGGGTGGCTTGGGCCCCCTCATTGAACAGGTCATAATCTGTATGTTCTTAATTCAATACACCAGCTCCAACCCCTCAACACAGTAATGAGGTCATTGCGTGTGTGCATGCTAATTCACTTTAGTAGTGTCTGACTCTTTGCAACCCCATGAACTATAGCCCACTAGGCTCCTCTACCCCTGGGATTCTCCAGGCAAGAATACTGGAGTGGGGTGTCATGCCCTCCTCCGGAGGACATTCCTTGTTGGTGGCTCAGACAGTAAAAAATTTGCCTGCAATGTGGGAGACCCAGGTTCGATCCCTGGGTTAGGAAGATTCTCCTGGAGAAGAACATGGCATCCCACTCCAATATTCTTGCCTGGACAATCCCAAGGACAGAGGAGCCCAGTGAGCAACAGTCCTTACAGTTGCAAGGAGTCAGACATGGCTGAGCAACTAACACTTTCAACACAGTAGGGAAGGTAACAAAAAACTGAGCCAAGGAGATGACTTTCATCTTCCCCCAGAACCTGTGCTGTCCATAATGTACCTGTTCCATCCCTTCCAACTGCAAGAGAAAAGAATCCTAAAAAAGTAGGATTCAAGGCAAGTATTTTGACTAAAGGCAAATGTCAGGAAAAGATTTGAAGGGAAGCAGAATATACTATCCCAAAATATGCCTCTTTGGCATAAACATTATTTTAGGCTGGTTATTTTTAAGAAACAGCAGACACAGGAGAAGCTCTGTAAATCAAGCAGAAGTTACTCTTTTGTAAGAGACATTTATACGTATAAGAAATCTCTATTTATAAGGTGTTTCCCTCTCCATACCAGAAAGAGGAGGATGCTCAAAACCGCCAGAACACTTAATCAGTGTAAAAGGCAACGATTTAAATCTGCATACAGTCTTACCCTTTACTGTGCTTTTCTTGACCGCCTCCCATCAGTGGCTCCCCAGTCCCCAACGGCTGATCTTCAGCAGGACAGTTATTTAAGCTGATGGCTGGGTCATTTCAAAGTTACTCAGTTTTCTTTGGTCTCGTCCATGCACACAGAAGACATACCCATTATTAAACACAACTATTAACTATTGATATTATAGTGTTATGGTGTTAAACTTCTATTTGTCTCTTACTAATCTGTCTTTAACCACAGGATGTGTCTCAGCCAAGAATCTTGAAAAGTAGAAGAAAAATTTTTTTTCTTCCTCCACAGATTCATTAACTTTCTCAGAAACAAATCTCATAGGATTACCTATATATTAATTTATTTATTTAACTAAATGGATTCTTTTCCTTATCAAATGTGTATTTTATCAATAAACTGAATGAATGGTTGATAAAAGGCTTGTGTTTAGTAATCGTAAATTCCATTTATGCTTATAAAAGTCTCTACTAGTAAAGTCTTGATAACACAGCAAAACTATGTTTCCAATTCAGACCCTATTACTTCTACATGGTGGTAAACTTCCTAGTTAGTAAGAAAAAAATTACAATAAATCATCAGAGAATCATGCTGTCTCTAAAAACACTTGAATTTGGGTAAGTTCCAAAAATCAAGGGATAGTACTACTTAGGTCTGAGGCAACCAAGTTTCCAGTCCGCCCTGAACCATCTAGGTTTATGCCAATTATCCTGGCATAATTATTAGGTGCACCTATTTTCACTCTCAAAAAATGTCACAGTTTGGACGGTGAGTTACACAAAGCCCTATCTAGAGATAAAAAGATTCCTAAACAATCTTTGACAGAGAAAACGTCAAGATTTTCAAAAACACTAGTGTTAACAGCAGTGCTTTGCACAGTCTGCTTTTAAACTTATTGATTTTGAAAGAGTTAACAAACATTTTAACTTTCACAGCTGTAAAGTAGTAGCACCTGGTCAACTCTAAATATTTAGGAAGTAAATACGGAGCTGTGCCTTGCAATCTATATCTGGAAATCTCCCTCTCCACCTCTATCCCCCAGTCTAGGGACCCAGGAGAATGGCACAGTGATTCAGCATTTCTAAGACATTCATTAAAATGTGCTTGAGGGCAATGAAATCAGGGGAGAAAAAAAAGGTGCAAAATACACAGATATTAAAATCAAAACTTCTTTTATGAAAGCAAAAATAAGGAAACTATACTTTCTCTCTTGCTGAAGCATTTGGAAAGCTGCTGAATTGACATGCATCTCCCATCACTATGTTAGGTAAGTCAGCCAGAGAAAACATATGGAACACTGTTTGTCAACGAGTTCGAGAGAAGCTTCAAAACAGAAGCTCAGGGGAAAATCACAGGACACAAAGGGAAATCTCAGCGAAACCACCGTACAGGAAGAACACTGCTTACACCTGTCCAAGAGCACTGTTCAGGATCTTGCTGATCTCATTTTTGCATCTCCTAGAAGACAGACCATGTCTTGTTCATCCTTGTTCTCTTTATCTCTTATCTCTGAATCTTTAGCATACTACTTTGCATATGAGAACAGTGCAACAAATACTTGTTGAGTCAAACTAATAAGTAGAAACAATGTTTTCAAATGTAATTTTTGCATAAACATTTGTTTTAAAGATAGAAGAAACTCAACCACTAAGGGCTATGGAAATAGAGGTAACATCCTTCCAAAAGCAAGTATGTGCTCCACAGTCAGAAATCTACTCCTCTGCACGTGTACATGAGTGCATGCATGCCAAGTTGCTTCAGTCATGTCCAACTCTTTGTGACCCTATGAACCCTACGGAGCCTGCTAGGTTTCTCTGACCATGGGATTCTCCAGGCAAGAATACTGGAGCAGGTTGCCATGCCCTGCTCCAGGGGATCTTCCCAACCCAGGGATCAAACTTATATCTCTTCGTCTCCTGCATTGGCAGGTGGGTTCTTTACCACTAGCGCCATCCGGGAAACCCATTCCTCTATATGAACGGTGGCTAAAGTTTTAACAACCTCATTATCATAAAATTTCTGATATATTGTAGTCAAACCAAATCCCACCAAACAAAGCAATCACATAACATTAGGCTAGAAGACAGGAGTCAACCATAGCCAACAATACCTGAGTTGTTTAAAAAAAAACAAAAAAGGTCCCCTAAAGTCTTCCTTCATCTCAACTCAAGAAAACTTCTTTAAAATAGACTTTCTGGCCACTTTTTTTTCTTCCTCCAGCACCCTATGCAAAAGGCACTGGTGAGTTTGAGAACTTGTCACCAAACTATAGAAGATCTTATTAATTAGTAGGAAAACCATAAAATTGGCCTCAGTGTCTTTATCAAGAGGAACTTTTTCTTCCTTGAAGACTCACCCACTCCTCCTACCAGCAAGACAAATGGGTAGACAAGATCCAGGAGTCAACCCATCAAGTTACATACAAGCAGCTGGGAAAAGGGCTGTGAGTATAGAGACCCCTGCACCTCAGCTAAGGCGGGAGCAGCCACTTCACAACAACGTGAAGCAAAGTTAATTTCTCCAATAACATCTTATACGAAGGAAGCATTTTCTCAGGAACTTGACCTGTAAATATTAAATATTCAGGCCCCTTGAATTTTATATTGGTGGTTTTACAGTCACGGAAAGTCATCTGATGGCCTTTAAATGTCTAACTCCCCATTTGGAAAATGGGAATAAATACTGTTACCTAAATTTTAGAAAACTAAGGAAAGTAATGATGCAAGCCATCCACTTTTCCTTAAGTTGCAGATGTTTAGAAAATGACTGCTCTTCTCAACTGAACAAGTATAATCTGTAGGTGTTCAGAACCACTTCCCCCAAAATGTGTCACTTTTGTATCAGGATCATTTTGAGCTAAAGGTGCAATCAAGACCCTGAAAATTCAAGAGAAGCCACTGCTCCTCCCTTAACGACTCAGAAGAATTTAAACTGAGGATTTTTCCCGGAAAAGATTTATTCCCAGAGATAAACTTTAGCTAAGTGGCCCCATCTATACAGCCAGCAAACATCTAATTACCAACCATCCACTCTTTTTATCATCTTAGGAATGACCCTCCTGTCCCTGGAAGCTCCAGGGCCCTATGCCATTCCTTAGCTTAAGATGGTATATATGCCTCATTTTATCTTTCCGTCTTTGACCCTCTCAGGTATGCAGGAGCCTCGGACCCTCACATGTATACGTATGAAAGTAAATTTCATTTTCTCTTGTTAATCTAACTCATGTCAATTTAATATTTGGACCAGCTAGAAGAACCTAGAAAGCTAGAAGAAAGTTTTCTTCCTCTCTGACAAGTCCAAAGTAAAATATTTAACACAGAAACTCTATTTTCTGTTGCTAATAAAGAAAAAGGCACTGATAATCCATTACAGAAATCTGCTTGGGGTCCAAAATATTATTAACTCAAATAATGACTAGTAAGCAGGAAAAAAAAAAAAAAAGATCCCTTAAACTCTTTGGATATTATCCACCTTCATCTTCCACTGAATGCTTTTTTTTTTTTTAATCAGTGACACTTTCTGAACCAAAGTAAAGCAACTGCTCACAATGAACAAGACAGATAAAATCTTGAAAGAACTGGTCTCTGAGTTATATAAATTGTTTGTTTATAGTCACCATAATCCTTCAATATGTCATATTATTTACCTACTGAAAATATAACCAAAAAAAGTATTGACTAACTAAAGAAAGAGGTTGTTTAAACTTAATGACTCAATTTCTAAGTGCAAGTGTAGATGTGGAATCTATGGCCCAAAAGCTTCTTATAGCAATTTTCTGGGTGCAGACTGAAAGCCGTTNGTTTATAGTCACCATAATCCTTCAATATGTCATATTATTTACCTACTGAAAATATAACCAAAAAAAGTATCGACTAACTAAAGAAAGAGGTTTAAACTTAATGACTCAATTTCTAAGTGCAAGTGTAGATGTGGAATCTATGGCCCAACAGCTTCTTATAGCAATTTTCTGGGTGCAGACTGAAAGCCGTTTTCATCATGGGAGGTAGAATACTGCACCCTTACATAAAGCCTCACAGATAAAAGTCAGGACTATCAACATATTGGTTTAACTACTGTTCAGTGTTCAGTGCACCTACAAGAAAAATGGACCACATTTCAGCTGTTAAACTTATAAGGCCTTAAGAAAATTCCAATTCCAGTTTAGAGTCAGAAAGGAAAGAGAAACAGCAACCCTATCCAAGTAGATTCCAGGTGAAATCCCTTCAGCTTCTCCCCATCATTAATTGGTTTCCTAATAAAATGCTGCAGTAAAATTTGTAAAATCAGATTCTGGCAGAAAATCAAATCAAAGGACAACTCTTCACAGCAGCCCCTTTTGCATACCCAGTCCCTGCCTACCTTGTTATGTTTTTGCTGGTGTCTTGCCTTTGTGTCAAGAACATGGTAAGGGCTCTCCGAGTCTTGGTTGATGTAATAGATGAGTCTTGAAGGCAGGGTGATTTCTTTCTGCATTGCACGGCTGGAACTGCTATTACTGCTGCTATTCTGTTGCAATGTGTTGTTCTCATCTGCCAGGACTCCCAATTTCTTTTCTGCAGTTTCATTCCAATACGGAGCTGGGGTTGGGGGGAGGACACAAACATAGACAAACACACAAGTACCCTATCAATACATAAGTACTACAATGCATTTTTTCCATTAATTGCAAAAACAGTTTTCTACTTAAAAGCATGTAAGGAGTAGAGACACAGGAAAGCAAGTTATTGCCACAATGAAATGGCCTGGATAGGTTAATAGCCAATAAGGCATATACAACAATGTACTGTTTATAGTCTTAAATCTATACGTCTAAATATGGAGGTGGGTGAGAGTGGACTTGAAGGAAGGGTCATTAAACAAACATGCTCAGTGGTTCTTGACCCTCATCTCCACCCTTTTGGCTTCTGCAGAAGCTTAATGGGACTCCAACTAGCAGTATCCCACTTGAGAGCTAAGACTCCTAAGATAACTTGAGTGTTGAATTCATGAACACTGAATGTTAATTGATTCATTAAACAAAATGGACAATTCCTTTTTCTTTTAACTTTGAGATGAGAAAAAATCCTTTGCCAGAGAGGGATGCAGAGGCTGGCCGCTTTCCAATTTCATTTTCCTGCTACGGCCAGGTTTCTCCTCTCACTGATTTTCCGTCATCAATGTAGTGAACATTACATTATCTTAATTGTTCATGATAATAATAAGCATTTTGAGAAATCACAAGCCAAAGGTTTAGAGCCCCGGTTTCCCTCCCCCACCTATAATTCCAACAGCAGTGAATAAACCCACTAAGCAATCTGAAAAGATACATTAGCACTGTTCTCATCGCATCTTCCCGCATTCGCGTTCAGGCTCCGCCACCCGAGAAAAAAACTTGCTCCCTCGCTGCATCTCCCGTCCACCGGTCTCCCCAAGTTGCACAGAAATCAATTAGAGACCCCGCATCCACTAAATACCTTTCGGCAGTAATTTAGTGACTGCAACAAAAAAATGGACTTCAAAAAGTGAACTGGAGTGAACGCCGGTTTGAGAATGAGAGAAGTGGACAGGCAGGGAGGCTTGGAAAGGCCGAGCCCTGGATGTGTCCGGGAGCGCACGGTCCCGCGCGCCCTTCGCTTTCCTCTGCAGGGCCCGTTGGGCAAGGCAATGCAAAGGGCACCGGGGCCATACCCACCGCTGGGTGCAGCAGCCCCCCAGGCGCGGGGCCGGGACGAGGCGGCGAGTGGAGGCAGCAGGAAAAGGACGAGGAGGAGGCGGCAGGGAGGCGCGCGGGCCAGAGCGCGGATGGGCGCCGGGGCGGCGGAGCCGCCGCTGGGGCCGCTGGAGGCTCGGGCAAGGCTGCAGCCCGCCAGGGGTGGCCGCCGGGAGCTGTTGCCGGGTGGCTTCATGGCTCATAGCTCCCGGGCGCCGCTTGGTGTGGCCAGCAAGAGCGCGGGTCTAGGCTGCAGGGAAGGCTGCGGGCGGAGCCGGTCACGCCGGCTCGCCGCGCATGGTGCGGCCGCGGACAGGGGGTCGAGGCTAGGGGCTGGGCGGCGCCCCCTCCCTTGCTCTCCTCTCAGCCCCTCCCCGGGCAGCCGCTGAAGAGTCCGGGGGTTCCCAGTCGCTCCGCCAACTTGGAGCCTCCCCAGATGCTCCGCCCTCCCTGCGGCGGGCGCGGCAGCTCCAGCTACTGCGGGGGCTGAGGATGCTGAGGCTGCGCGCGGACGAGAGTGGCCCGGGCGTGCTCCCCGCCCTCGAGAGCGCGCCCGAGCGCGGCTCCGCGTCCCGATGCTGATGCTGATGCTGATGCTGATGCTGATGCTGTTCCCTGGCACGGGACGCACTGCGCATGCTTTATTTTGGAAGAAAAAGAAGAAGAGATGGGGGGGTGGGGGACAGCAGCAGAGTGATGCAGCATCAGAGGTGATGGTGGCACCTCCAGAGATGGGGGCGGGGGAGAGAGGACGCTGGCAGTCAGGGATTAGCCAGAGGGAAAAATAAGAGTGTGAGGATTTCCAGGGCAAAAGGATATGGAGGAAACAACCACCCAGAGAAATCGACCTGCCTTTTCCACCGCCCCGTCCTTACATACCCGCTCCTAGCCCAACCCCCTCCTTCTAGTGTAAAACTTAGGCCAAGCCTTTCCTTCTCAATCCTTTGTTTATTTCCTTCCTGCAAATATATGTAAGGGATTGCAGCCGAGAAGGTAAAAATAGCGCTGTTCTTCATTCAGCTCGCCGGCAGCGCCGGGGAACTAAGACTGGGAAGCACGCTGGCGCGTTGCGGGCTGACTGGCCCGAGAACGCCCAGAGGCCTTGCAGAGTTAGACCTCGGGTGCAGGAATCCCCCAACTGGGCCTTCCGCCCTGGCCTCTGTCGCCCGACTAGTGCCCAGGGGCTTTGTGGAAAGCAGATGGAGCTCAAAGGTTCAGAAAGGATGGCTGGATGTACTGGGGAAGGATTTAGAAATTCTGGCGGTGAATAAATAAGGAGATTAGAAACCGAGCGTGTGGCAGCTATCTTGGGAAATCTAGCATTTGTCAACCCTGTGGGTGGGCATGCATCGGAGAGGACGCATTTCAGATTTTGAGATCCGAAATGACTTCTGTAGAGAAAAAGAGATTTCTCTCTCACCGCTGTAAAATATACGGAGGGAAAAATAAATGCCTGAATTGAATGGATTAGCAGCCACTAAATCCGATGGTTTCCGGTTAGGGCCTGTGGCAGATTTTGGCCCCCAGCTCCCATAATACAAGCACTCATTTATTCCCCCTCCCGATCACAGTCTGAGTAATAACAATAGTGTTTTTCTCTGTTATGTGTATTTTAAATGGAGATAATAACATCTACTTTGGGGGATCAAGAATTCGACAATTTTTTTAAAAAGATGTGTAAAATAGATTTTTTTTTTTTTTTAAATGATGTGTTAGGGTTAGTTGGAAGCCACTGTATAGCATAGGGAGTTCCACTCAGTACTCTCTGTTGACCTAGAGATGGGGTGGGATGGGGGAGCAGTGGGAGGCTCAAGAGGGAAGGGATTTATGTATACATATAGCTGATTCATGTCCTACAGCAGAAACTAAAACAACATTGTAAAGCAATTATACTCCAATTAAAATAATAATAATAATAAAAGAAAAGATGTGGGTATATTGCACCATGCAGGACTCTGTGTTAGCTGTCTTCTCCACTATTTAAAAGACAGGGAAGAGGGGGAAAAAGAGAGATGAGACACACTCACAGAGACCAGAGATCTCAGAGCTGTTAGAGAATTAAACACTAATACTAGCTCTTCCTCTCTGTATCAGAGGTAGGATAATTTGTTATCACACATTTACTAATGTGAACTTGTAATTGATGCTACCTCCTCCGAATGTGGGCAGCAACAGTTTTCTGTTTGACTCAGTTTGTGTCCCTAGAACCTAGCATGGTGTCTGTGGCACAGAGAAGGCTCTCAGAAAATAGATCATGAATGACTAGACCAGCCGGTGCTGCCCATAGCAGGAGTCACATGGGGCAAGCTGATGAAACACACTCACCACCCCACAGTTCCTACTTGCAGCCCAGTGCTCTTGGGGATATCCCCCTCAAGACAAGGAGGTCATGGCCAGGTTTTCCCAATTTATATCTGATATATCAATATAATCCTGGAAAAGGGTTTGGGCCAAAGGAGGTAGATAAGGAATGAGAAGGAAAAAGGAAATGAAGGCAATGGATGACCAGATGCAAAGTTCTTTCAAAGCTATCTCTTGCAATCGAGTGACAACCTCTCAAACCCTCTTCCAATAAGTAAAGCCCTGAATCACCCTGGATCAACTGCACACCCACCTGTCAGCAGACACCATCCCACAGACTTGAGAAACGGAATAAGGACTGAATTCCATTTCTAGTAAGAAGCAGGAGTTTTTGCAAAAAGAAAAAAAAGAGACGTTGTCTTTTGCACTATAATCCAAAAACTGCATTTCTTTACAGAACTTTAATGTCTATAGACTCGACTGGAGGCAAGATAATGTATCAGTAAATGAAACTGAATCAGAGAAGGAATAAGTCACTCAGAAAAAAATGTCCCAGGAGTTTGACCTTTAAACTATATATTTAAGGAAAGGTTAAAAACAGAATCAAAGATTCTTTAAGTGGGTAATTTAATTTCGTAGAGTCCTCACTAGGTGGTTTGGAAGTTTTATCATTAGAGAGTTTAGTTCTAAACAGTCTCCTCTGCTCTCATAATGTTTAGCAATTGTATTCAGCCTACTGCTTTGCTCTAGATTCATGTCTGTGCATATCATCTTTCCTCTGTCAAAAACACTGAGACCTAGGCTGCCTGTCAGTCATCCCTCATCTGCAGAGCCTAGATAGCACCCAGAATAGGGTCAACACTTGATAAATGTGTATTGGGTAGAGGAGGCTCTCACAGGTAGGAGGGAGGGATTCAGTAAGCTGAACTGGAATGAAGAGAGAAATGTACCAGAAATTTGAATGCCATAATAGCTCTGGATTGGGCTTCCCAGGAGGCACAGTGAAAAAGAATCCACCTGCCAATGCAGGAGATGCAGGATGCAGGTTCCCTCTCTGAGCTGGGACAATCCCCTAGAGAAGGAAACAGCAAGCCACTCCAGTATTCTTGCCTGGAAAATCCCATGGACAGAGGAACCCAGCAGGCTACAGTCCACGGGTCACAGAGTCAGACATGACTTACCAACTCAGCATGCAACAGCTGTAGTTAGACATGTGTGCTGGACCCCAAGAGCAGCCGGCACCACTGGAGTGGACTGGTCAGTTTGGTAGATGGAGAAAACTGCTACAGTTATAGGGGAAAGCAAGCAGCCAGAAGGTCCACGGGAAGAAAATTACAGCAAGCAATATGGATACTAAATGAACAGGATGAAGGATGTGTGCAAGCAGTGTCCACGAAAGATAGCTGTGCTGCTCCCCAAAAGTGGTGCAGCTAGGCTGGTGAGGGAAGATGCCCAAAGTCCTCTGTCTGCTATCGTCTGCAGCAGGGGCCAGAACCAGACCTGCCTTGAAACCAGCGAGCAAACTGGGCCTGCACAGGAGCAAGTAAAAGGGTAGAAATATTCTATGTGGAAGGCATCTGTCTCTACAAGGCTGAGATTCTGGTGGAGAAAGCTGTGGAGGGGGGTGGGGGGGAAGATCACAGAAGAGGGGTCTTGGAAGATGAAAGCAGGTGGAAAAGTAGGACAATGTAGCAAAGCAGATTCACAAGAGCAATTAGAATGGAAAAATCATTTGACCAAGAAGCCAAGGTCAAAGACGGCGGGTGGCAAATTGGTGGCTGGTGATGATGTTGAGGAGCAGTCTGGGGGAGGGAGAGCAAAGGAGCAAACAAGGGCCAAAGGGTGGCAGCTCTGACTGAAGAGCCGAGAATTCTGTTACAGCGTCTGCTGCAGGAGGTTTCTCATTCTCTTTTTAGACTGGCTGTGAAGACTGATTTTACAAGTGAGAATTAATGCTTCCAAGGGAAGAAGTGTGATGAGAAAAACAACTTTTTGTTTTTCTGACTTGCTGCCTAGGCATTTGACAGTATGAAAACCCTGCTCACGCCAGAGTCAACATTTAGATGAGGACTCGACCTTCAGATTCCCATCTTAAGGTCGCATTTGCTTTTTCCCCTGTACCTTTTCAAGTAACCACCTAGGGTTAACCAGTAAAAGGTCAGTGACCTCTGCCCCAACCACCTTATAAGGGATAGATGCTTGCCACACTCTCTTATCTCCTGCTCACTGGTGACCTGGGACAGAGGACTGCCCTTTCTCCAGCTCATCACTCCCACCACTCTCCCAGCTTCTGGGATCTGTAAGTAGTAAATCTTGTCTCTCTGCTTCCTTTGTGTGGGTTTATTGAAACTGTGCCTTCAGTCCAACTGACTTAATTGATTACATTTCCCCAAAGTGGGAGCTCAGATAACTGAGAGAGAAACTAGCCTGCCCCTGTGAGTGGCTTGTGCCCCTCATCTTTCAGCAGGTCATAATCTGCATGTTCTTAGCTCAATCCCCCAACTCCAGCCTCTCAAAACAAGACAATGTACTTCTTGGTAAAAGCCAAAGATGGGTGAGCTCGTTATTGGTACTTTCCACATGGTTCTGGGGTCAGCGAGCACCTTCTCTAGAGTTTCATATAGTAAATATTTTAGGCCCTGTGTGCCATATGGTTTCTGATGCATATTCCCAGTATTTTTAATAACCCTTTAAAAATGTAAAAAGCATGCAGCCTGCAGGCCCTAGTTTGTCAACCTATCACTTTTAACTACACGTATATATGATTTCAGGTTAAATTTTTTCATCAACTGCATTAATATGCTTGTGAGCAGAAAACATGTGCAACAGTACACATGGCTGTAACTCCAAAAGAACTAGCTGTTCCTTGAACTTCATGATTTGTTTAATCATCATGTAATTGCTTAATTTTTAATAGACATTCAACAGTTGAAGGGATTCCTAAAGAAAGAAGCATTCCTACATTTTGAGATCATTCCCAGACTTAGAAAACAGAGGGATATGTCAGAAATCATTTGCCAAAAAAATACAGATACAGAAAACATCCCAGACTTTGTTTTGTTTTGCCAAGATGCATTTTCTGGTGAGCGGAGAGATGCAGAGTGAAGGTTCCAGCAGTGACAAGTCAGAGGATGGACTAACACACGCAGTGACAGCCCTTCCTGGAGGCTGTCACCATAGGTGTTCTGAGTGTGTGTCCCTCAAACTCAACCCTGAAGAGAAGCTGCAAGGCAGCAAGTACACAGCTGCACAGGCAGCCTACAAATTCATGAAAAATAAGTCTGCAAGTCTGTATTAAATGTACTTGCTCATTCTGAAGGGCAGACCACAGTGGGCCAATTTCAGAAGTCAAGGTGCAACTTACTCTAACTCTACTGGGNAATAAGTCACTCAGAAAAAAATGTCCCAGGAGTTTGACCTTTAAACTATATATTTAAGGAAAGGTTAAAAACAGAATCAAAGATTCTTTAAGTGGGTAATTTAATTTCGTAGAGTCCTCACTAGGTGGTTTGGAAGTTTTATCATTAGAGAGTTTAGTTCTCAACAGTCTCCTCTGCTCTCATAATGTTTAGCAATTGTATTCACCCTACTGCTTTGCTCTAGATTCATGTCTGTGCATATCATCTTTCCTCTGTCAAAAACACTGAGACCTAGGCTGCCTGTCAGTCATCCCTCATCTGCAGAGCCTAGATAGCACCCAGAATAGGGTCAACACTTGATAAATGTGTATTGGGTAGAGGAGGCTCTCACAGGTAGGAGGGAGGGATTCAGTAAGCTGAACTGGAATGAAGAGAGAAATGTACCAGAAATTTGAATGCCATAATAGCTCTGGATTGGGCTTCCCAGGAGGCACAGTGAAAAAGAATCCACCTGCCAATGCAGGAGATGCAGGATGCAGGTTCCCTCTCTGAGCTGGGACAATCCCCTAGAGAAGGAAACAGCAAGCCACTCCAGTATTCTTGCCTGGAAAATCCCATGGACAGAGGAACCCAGCAGGCTACAGTCCACGGGTCACAGAGTCAGACATGACTTACCAACTCAGCATGCAACAGCTGTAGTTAGACATGTGTGCTGGACCCCAAGAGCAGCCGGCACCACTGGAGTGGACTGGTCAGTTTGGTAGATGGAGAAAACTGCTACAGTTATAGGGGAAAGCAAGCAGCCAGAAGGTCCACGGGAAGAAAATTACAGCAAGCAATATGGATACTAAATGAACAGGATGAAGGATGTGTGCAAGCAGTGTCCACGAAAGATAGCTGTGCTGCTCCCCAAAAGTGGTGCAGCTAGGCTGGTGAGGGAAGATGCCCAAAGTCCTCTGTCTGCTATCGTCTGCAGCAGGGGCCAGAACCAGACCTGCCTTGAAACCAGCGAGCAAACTGGGCCTGCACAGGAGCAAGTAAAAGGGTAGAAATATTCTATGTGGAAGGCATCTGTCTCTACAAGGCTGAGATTCTGGTGGAGAAAGCCGTGGAGGGGGGTGGGGGGGGGGGTGGAGCACAGAAGAGGGGTCTTGGAAGATGAAAGCAGGTGGAAAAGTAGGACAATGTAGCAAAGCAGATTCACAAGAGCAATTAGAATGGAAAAATCATTTGACCAAGAAGCCAAGGTCAAAGACGGCGGGTGGCAAATTGGTGGCTGGTGATGATGTTGAGGAGCAGTCTGGGGGAGGGAGAGCAAAGGAGCAAACAAGGGCCAAAGGGTGGCAGCTCTGACTGAAGAGCCGAGAATTCTGTTACAGCGTCTGCTGCAGGAGGTTTCTCATTCTCTTTTTAGACTGGCTGTGAAGACTGATTTTACAAGTGAGAATTAATGCTTCCAAGGGAAGAAGTGTGATGAGAAAAACAACTTTTTGTTTTTCTGACTTGCTGCCTAGGCATTTGACAGTATGAAAACCCTGCTCACGCCAGAGTCAACATTTAGATGAGGACTCGACCTTCAGATTCCCATCTTAAGGTCGCATTTGCTTTTTCCCCTGTACCTTTTCAAGTAACCACCTAGGGTTAAACCAGTAAAAGGTCAGTGACCTCTGCCCCAACCACCTTATAAGGGATAGATGCTTGCCACACTCTCTTATCTCCTGCTCACTGGTGACCTGGGACAGAGGACTGCCCTTTCTCCAGCTCATCACTCCCACCACTCTCCCAGCTTCTGGGATCTGTAAGTAGTAAA
>SJYW01042819.1:0-23691 GCA_006410735.1 Raphicerus campestris
AAGAAGAAAGAAAAAGGAAAAAGCACAGAAACTTTTTGATTTTGGCCTCATGGATGAGAATGATGTACCCAGGCCTCAGCATTTCAGCCTGCATCCTGCAAAACTTCCTGACATGGAACTTGGAGACATCGACCTTGGCACCTTCCCTGAGTGGAGCTCTCCCATAGTCCTCTAGGGTTATTATAATATATATTGAATTTTAAAACAGTCCCAATCTTCAGCCCATCAGGAACGAAACTGCAGTCTTTTTTTTTCCCCCTCTTGTGACACTTTTTACAGAGAGAAAATGTGTGACTTTTCTTGATGAGCAGACAGCCAAAGGTGTTTAGGAAAGGTCTGTCATTTTTTTTCTGGTGGCAAGACACCCTCAGCTAAATTCATTAGCAGCTCTTCTGTTTGGGGTTTTAAAATATTCTCTGACCTATATAAATTCCTTGTTATGTCCTCTACTAATACAAGAACATTAAGTGATGTTTGCTATGGCTTTCAGAGCAAAGAAGGAGCAAAGTGTAATCAAAAAAGGACTTGGAGGCTATTTCACTGCCAAAGACATCAAAATCCGTGCTCTACCCACGCCTCTACTCCTAAGAAAGATTGTTTTGTTTTTTTTCTGTGCGGATCTAGTTCCCCAACCAGGGATTGAACCCGTCCCCCTGCACTGGGAGTGTGGAGTCTTTACCACCGGCCTGCCAGGAAAGTCCCAAGAAAGGTTTTTCATGTTTATAATTTTGTGAATAATGGATACTCCTTTTTAGACATGAGTCAGATTTTTAGTTCTACACGTGTATGTGGCTTAATTGTGTTCCTGTATTTTCCAAGCTTCTAGACNGTCTGTGCGGATCTAGTTCCCCAACCAGGAATTGAACCCGTCCCCCTGCAGTGGGAGTGTGAAGTCTTTACCACCGGCCTGCCAGGAAAGTCCCGAGAAAGGTTTTTCATGTTTATAATTTTGAGAATAATGGATACTGCTTTTTAGACATGAGTCAGATTTTTAGTTCTACACGTGTATGTGGCTTAATTGTGTTCCTGTATTTTCCAAGCTTCTAGACACTATTAGAGGAACACCGGGACAGGTGTATGTCTTTGTCTTACGAGCAGCTAAGTGTAACGAGTCATGTGGGTAAACACTGAGCTGATGGCCACCAGCTCCTGGAAATCAGTTCCCTGCTCAGTTTTCTTTTCCCAAATACGTGTGATGCAGTATCCCCATTGGTTCATTTATATTGCAGATATTTATTGAGCTCTTATTCTGAGCTGGATACCAGTGCGAGATTCCAGAGCTGCAGTGGTGAGCAAAATACATGACTTGCCCTCACAGAATTGAAGTACTGCTGGATATGAAAGCACTGCAGACGCAGAAAGCAATGCACATGTCTACTTATGGACATGTTCTTTCTTCCTCTGTCTCGTATTGGCATTTACTCTCGGACACCTCGGCAGCAAAGGAACAGTAACCTCCTTGAAGGCAAGACACAGCTTGTAGTTTTCATGTTCACAGTACTTAGGATTGATGGGGTTCTTGGCTCTGAGCCCCACACGTGCTTGCAGGCCCAAGAGTCCCCGGTTTCTTTCCTTTTTTCTAAATGGCCTTTCAGCTAGAGCAGGTTATTGTGGGTGCTGAAAATTCCATGACAGTGATAATGAGATTGATTTTTCCTACCAGAACTAACAGTGAGTGAATCTGTTGAAAGATTCCTTTGTAAAAATAAGTTATTTGAATATTCAGTCCTGCGTGTAATAGACGTTTGGGCAGAGTACATTCCACATTCGGTAAACCTCAGTTGGTTTAGTGTAGTGAGTTTCTCTACCTGGTTTATGACCACCATTGGTCCCTGAAATCTGAATTAGGCCCTTTTGGTTGATTTGACGTGAAGTGAGATATTATTCACCAAATGGTTAATGAAACAAGGCTGTTTTTACTGTGTGCATCTGGGTACTTTCTGGTCTTTTTTGGGCTCTGAGTTCACATAAGTGCTCCATTACCTTGAGTGACTGAGAGTTTACCATTTAGGGAGTATGGGGAGTGTCATGAATAACCCATATTGCGGATTATCACAGATTGAGATCTACTAAGTAACCAGGTCTAGGCACAGGGAGGGGCCATGAGTACTGATCAGGGCCCAAGGTTTAGTCATCTTCCTGATGAGTCAGGTCCCCGTGTGCTGTAAGGGGGAGTGGAAGCAGCGGAAAGAAGGGCTCAGCTCTTGCCAGAGGTTTTTGTCCCTTTTACCACTATCCCACACCTCCATGTCTTCTGTATTCAAAGAGGGCAGAACAAAGGACTGGAAGAGGAGGAAGAGTAAAACCTTCACTGGTCATTTCAGAGGTGGTAGCTCAAGAGAAAGAGAAGTGAAAGAGGAAGGTGTGGTGGGTACCTGCAAAACCCATTGCACTTCTGTCCAGTTTTTCCATCACTTTCCGAGAGCTAGGTAATTCCTCCCTTTTCAGCATTAAATTTAAGTTAAACCTTGAGGACCGAAGGTGTTTCTTGAACACCTTAACAACTCAAATGGTTTAAATTTAGAGTCTCAGTTGCTGAACGTTTGATTTTTGAAAGCCTTTCGTTCGATTACTCGTATATTCATGAAGCAAGTGTTTGTGGAGGGGTTACCATGTGCAAGGTGCTGGGGAAACAAAGGTGAAAAACAGTTTCTACCTTGGCAGAGCTTGTTAGCTACAGTGAAGGTAAGCAAAAACTATATATAAAAGTGTGTTGGAAGAACCATGGCAGATGAGCTATGACTTGGTGTGGAAACACAAAGAAGGCCACCCACATGTACACAGTGCTACATTCAAAACGGATAACCAGCAAGGGCCTATTGTATAGTACATGGAACTCTACTCACTGTTCTGTGCCAGCCTGGGTGGGCGGTGGTTTGGGGGAAGAATGGATACTCGCATATGTATGGCTGACTCCCTTCACTGTTCACCTGAAACTACCACAGTATTGTTTTTTTTCTTTTTTGATGTTTTCTTAGATTAATTTTGGGGAATTTTGTACATAAGTAATTTAATGTACATGGTACAATTTCTAAAATTCTGGCTTCCAATTGTTTATTACCAGCATATAAAAATATGATAGATTTTTTCATTTTGACCTTATATCGTGCAACCTTGCTAAACTCAATAATAAGTATTTTTGTTTTATTTTTTATAGATTATTTGCAGTTTTTTTTTTTTTTTTTGTCATGTAATGTCAAATATTTTTTCAACTTGAATTCTGCCAAAATGTTCTTAGATCCTCCACACCAAGTATTCTTTCTTAGTGTCTTTTCCTCCTGTCAGTTAAAAATTCACCACATATGGGTAACTTTAGGGCATTCTTTGGTTTCTTTAAACATAAGGCTGGCATTTTTCCTTCTTGTTCTCCTAAATTTCTTTATATGTTCTATTTTATTATTATTATTTTTTTTTTACTTTACAATACTATATTGGAAGGAAATCCTGTCTACATATTGTTCTTTTTAAATTAGTAGTTGTAAGGCAAGTTTCAAAAGCTTCATTCTGGATGTCCAGGGGTGGTGGACTTTATTCTTCTGACTCCATTTCTCGAGTTTCTCAGGTGATTTTAAGCCTTTAATTAATTTTAACATCTAGCCCAGCCAGAGTGCTAGGAATATATGATTTCTCCACCCATTCTAGAAAATTTTTTGTTTTTTATTTTGCTTTTCCTAAAGACTGGTTTAGTAAAAATATCATGGAGCTTTGAATCAGAAAAGCTTTACATAAAGTCCACCCTTTTCTGCCTGGATTTATAATTTGTATTTATGTTTTTCACTTTTAAACTAGACATAGAAGTAGTAGCATGCCAGAGCTAATTCATGCCTACTAGATCTTATGACTGCTAATATCTTGGTGGTAGTTTTAAACTGAGCACGGTGTGGTATTTACAGCATGGAAATTGGCAGACTATAACAATCAGGCCTCCTTCCTCCAGAGAGTTAGTTGCTAAAGATTACCACTCAACAGCAACATTCTTTTCATGAACATATTGCTAGTATTGAATATATTAATTTATGAATATATTAAGTGTTTTCTGGCATGATGTAAACACTCAGTAAACATTAGTCATTTCTTGCTTGCTTGCTTTCCTATTTCTGTACTCTAACCAGTGTCTTAACTTCAGTTCTTATGGATCTCTTGGAATTTCCTCTTAAGATTTTCATTGTTCTTATACTAACTTTGACTCAAAGCTGAATAATAATGCTTGCCTGGCCTCTGACTTAATTTATTCTCCTTTCATATATTTGTTCACTCTTTCCTTTCTCTGAAGTATTTTCTTAATGCTNACACGTGTTGCCCATCCTGAACCCCTCTCCCACCTCCCTCCCTGTACCATCCCTCTGGATCATCCCAGTGCACCAGCCCCAAGCATCCTATATTCTGTATCAAACCTGGACTGGCGATTCGTTTCTTATATGATATTATACATGTTTCAATGCCATTCTCCCAATCCATTCCACCCTTTCCTTTTCCCACAGAGTCCAAAAGACTGTTCTATACATCTGTGTCTCTTTTGCTGTGTGCATACAGGGTTATTGTACCATCTTGCTAAATTCCATATATATGTGTTAGTATACTGTATTGGTGTTTTTCTTTCTGGCTTACTTCAGTCTGTATAATTGGCTCCAGCTTCATCCACCTCATTAGAACTGATTCAGATGTATTCTTTTTAATGGCCTGAGTAATACTCTATTGTGTATACGTACCACAGCTTTCTTATCCATTCATCTGCTGATGGACATCTAGGTTGCTTCCATGTCCTAGCTATTATAAACAGTGCTGCAATGAATATTGGGGTCCACGTGTCTCTTTCAATTCTGGTTTCTTTGGTGTGTATGCCCAGCAGTGGGATTGCTGGGTCATAAGGCAGTTCTATTTCCAGTTTTTTAAGGAATCTCCACACTGTTCTCTATAGTGGCTGTATTAGTTTGCATTCCCACCAACTGTGTAAGAGGGTTCCCTTTTCTCCATGCCCTCTCCAGCATTTATTGCTTGTAGACTTTTGGATTGCAGCCATTCTGACTGGTGTGAAATGGTACCTCATTGTACCACAGCATTGTTAATCAGCTATACCCCAGTACAAAAGAAAAAGTTTAAAATTTGAAAAGAAATCCCAGGTAGCTACAAAAAAGTCAATAAATATATATTAATATACAATATAGTTATATTAATATATTTATAATGTATTATAAATATTAATATATTTATAATATAAATTATAAGTTACAACACAAATTATAACAATATTTAACATTTTAATATAAGTATACATATATGTATTATATGCACATATACATTATAGTATATATTACATATATATGTATATACATATATGTATTATATACGTATATACATATATATATATATAAAAGAAATCTGTCCAATCTAGTTTGGGGGTGGGGTCAGAGGTTGTGACATTGAAGCAAGCAACAAGGCTGAGAAACAGATGTCTGGGTGGCTTTCCACCACTGTGGTTTGTACTCTGGGGAGTATCAGAGAAACAAAAGGACTTTCCTGAAGATGGGCNGTTTTTACTGTGTGCATCTGGGTACTTTCTGGTCTTTTTTGGGCTCTGAGTTCACATAAATGCTCCATTACCTTGAGTGACTGAGAGTTTACCATTTAGGGAGTATGGGGAGTGTCACGAATAACCCATACTGCGGATTATCACAGATTGAGATCTACTAAGTAACCAGGTCTAGGCACAGGGAGGGGCTATGAGTACTGATCAGGGCCCAAGGTTTAGTCATCTTCCTGATGAGTCAGGTCCCCGTGTGCTGTAAGGGGGAGTGGAAGCAGCGGAAAGAAGGGCTCAGCTCTTGCCAGAGGTTTTTGTCCCTTTTACCACTATCCCACACCTCCATGTCTTCTGTATTCAAAGAGGGCAGAACAAAGGACTGGAAGAGGAGGAAGAGTAAAACCTTCACTGGTCATTTCAGAGGTGGTAGCTCAAGAGAAAGAGAAGTGAAAGAGGAAGCTGTGGTGGGTACCTGCAAAACCCATTGCACTTCTGTCCAGTTTTTCCATCACTTTCCGAGAGCTAGGTAATTCCTCCCTTTTCAGCATTAAATTTAAGTTAAACCTTGAGGACCGAAGGTGTTTCTTGAACACCTTAACAACTCAAATGGTTTAAATTTAGAGTCTCAGTTGCTGAACGTTTGATTTTTGAAAGCCTTTCGTTCGATTACTCGTATATTCATGAAGCAAGTGTTTGTGGAGGGGTTACCATGTGCAAGGTGCTGGGGAAACAAAGGTGAAAAACAGTTTCTACCTTGGCAGAGCTTGTTAGCTACAGTGAAGGTAAGCAAAAACTATATATAAAAGTGTGTTGGAAGAACCATGGCAGATGAGCTATGACTTGGTGTGGAAACACAAAGAAGGCCACCCACATGTACACAGTGCTACATTCAAAACGGATAACCAGCAAGGGCCTATTGTATAGTACATGGAACTCTACTCACTGTTCTGTGCCAGCCTGGGTGGGCGGTGGTTTGGGGGAAGAATGGATACTCGCATATGTATGGCTGACTCCCTTCACTGTTCACCTGAAACTACCACAGTATTGTTTTTTTTCTTTTTTGATGTTTTCTTAGATTAATTTTGGGGAATTTTGTACATAAGTAATTTAATGTACATGGTACAATTTCTAAAATTCTGGCTTCCAATTGTTTATTACCAGCATATAAAAATATGATAGATTTTTTCATTTTGACCTTATATCGTGCAACCTTGCTAAACTCAATAATAAGTATTTTTGTTTTATTTTTTATAGATTATTTGCAGTTTGTTTTTTTTTTTTTTTTTGGTCATGTTGCCTGTGAATAGGGATAGTTTTGGTTCTTCCTTTATTTTATTTTTTGCAGAATTATTTAATGAAATTGCCCTTTAACATAATACTATCAATCTGCATTGAGGTATATCATCAAGAGTCCTATGAAACTAGTTACTTATTGTACTTTACTGCAGGAATGCTTTTGCGGACATTGTTCTCTATACTCTCCAATTTTTTTTTTTTTTTTTTTTTTACAATATTGTATTGGTTTTGCCATACATGAATCCGCCATGGGTATACACGTGTTGCCCATCCTGAACCCCTCTCCCACCTCCCTCCCTGTACCATCCCTCTGGATCATCCCAGTGCACCAGCCCCAAGCATCCTATATTCTGTATCAAACCTGGACTGGCGATTCGTTTCTTATATGATATTATACATGTTTCAATGCCATTCTCCCAATCCATTCCACCCTTTCCTTTTCCCACAGAGTCCAAAAGACTGTTCTATACATCTGTGTCTCTTTTGCTGTGTGCATACAGGGTTATTGTACCATCTTGCTAAATTCCATATATATGTGTTAGTATACTGTATTGGTGTTTTTCTTTCTGGCTTACTTCAGTCTGTATAATTGGCTCCAGCTTCATCCACCTCATTAGAACTGATTCAGATGTATTCTTTTTAATGGCCTGAGTAATACTCTATTGTGTATACGTACCACAGCTTTCTTATCCATTCATCTGCTGATGGACATCTAGGTTGCTTCCATGTCCTAGCTATTATAAACAGTGCTGCAATGAATATTGGGGTCCACGTGTCTCTTTCAATTCTGGTTTCTTTGGTGTGTATGCCCAGCAGTGGGATTGCTGGGTCATAAGGCAGTTCTATTTCCAGTTTTTTAAGGAATCTCCACACTGTTCTCTATAGTGGCTGTATTAGTTTGCATTCCCACCAACTGTGTAAGAGGGTTCCCTTTTCTCCATGCCCTCTCCAGCATTTATTGCTTGTAGACTTTTGGATTGCAGCCATTCTGACTGGTGTGAAATGGTACCTCATTGTACCACAGCATTGTTAATCAGCTATACCCCAGTACAAAAGAAAAAGTTTAAAATTTGAAAAGAAATCCCAGGTAGCTACAAAAAAGTCAATAAATATATATTAATATACAATATAGTTATATTAATATATTTATAATGTATTATAAATATTAATATATTTATAATATAAATTATAAGTTACAACACAAATTATAACAATATTTAACATTTTAATATAAGTATACATATATGTATTATATGCACATATACATTATAGTATATATTACATATATATGTATATACATATATGTATTATATACGTATATACATATATATATATATAAAAGAAATCTGTCCAATCTAGTTTGGGGGTGGGGTCAGAGGTTGTGACATTGAAGCAAGCAACAAGGCTGAGAAACAGATGTCTGGGTGGCTTTCCACCACTGTGGTTTGTACTCTGGGGAGTATCAGAGAAACAAAAGGACTTTCCTGAAGATGGGCTCCCTGAGTGTGAACCTCTTGCCGAAAACTTGGCTCAGAGTGGTGAGCAAGGCTCAGAGAAAACTGTGGTCATTTCCAGTTAGGAGTGGATTGCCATGCATGCCACAGTATATCCCCATGACACTGGGGCCCAAACTCAAGAAACACTGAAGCTATTTCCTGGTTTCCTTTTCTTGACTCAGCAAATTAAAAGGTGAGTCAGCCAAAGGAAAACTGAAGGAAAGAGTTCCTAGCTCTGAAAGCACGAGTGCTGAGGATTTCATGAATGGTGGTGGTGGTGATGAGAAACAACACCTTGTTGTCTGTGTTATAAAATTACTTATAATCCCTTTTGCCTACGACAGATTTGGGTAATGTCTTCTGGAAAGATATAGAAGTGTCACAGCAGAGCACGTGATGAATTTGTTGTGAGAATGGGGTTTGGGGAACATTGGAAATGGCACATTGGACACTGGTAGAGGGAGGCTCTGCTCATAATGAGAAAGACTTCTAGAATCAGCCATGACATTCAGAAGTAGCCTTGGGTTAGGAATGAGAAGGTGTAAGTTCTCAGGAATGGTTCTGATTCTGAAACATTGTAGCCCTAGCCTAGAAACTTCAACCCTTGGTGTATCAGACTCCACAGGTATAAAACATAGCAGATTGGATTGTGTTCATACAGTCCCCAAATATTTATTGAGCACCTCCTCGCACACATGCACTGTGTGTTAATATCAGCCTACTGTAGTGAGAGTAATGGGAATCGATTCTTGGTCCTTGACTGAGAGTGGGAGGGAGAGAGGACGGCTCACAGACTGATGGAAATGAATGAAGGAGTTATTAGACATCAGTGACGAAAGCAGAGTGCTTTGGGAACATGTAAGGAGAGAGGTAAACAGCCTTGGGAAGCCCACAGGTGGATGAGAACACAGGTGTTGGGAGGACTAGCATCTCTTAAGTACCCCCAGAAACACTGTGTTTTCAAGTACAGACACATGACATTGCTTTATATTCCAGTTTTGGGATTGTAGCATTTGTTTTAGCTTGTATGAAAATAACATCATGAAGGAAAGAACCAGAATTCAGGGACTTTGACAGGATTTTCTTTTTTTAAATTGCTTTCTCATTTCTGTTGCTGTTGGCATCTAGAATTCAGGAAAATCCAATTAAAGTAATCAGTTCAAAAAAACCACTTTATACAAAATGTTCAACCATATCTAAGTGGAGAAAAAATTACAATGAACCCCTTTGGGGAATCACCTGATTCTGTTCCCTCTCTACTACCCTCTCAGTTCCACCACACACAATATTTGTTTGGCTGTTGCTGGAATATTTTTAAAGCAAACTCCAGGCATTATTATATTTCATCCATAAATATTTCAGTAGGTATTCTATCAGAGAAGAACTTTAAAAAATATATAACCACAATGCCATTATCATAGGAATTAATATTCATAATGTACCATATTTTCCTAATTAACTCATATTTTTACAGTTGTTTCACTTAGCTGTAAAAATCCCCATTTGCTTTTAAGGCCATTCGCTTGAGGAAGGGGAGAAACGAGTCATTTGTCTACTGGAATAGCCTACATTCTGGACTTGGTTGGTGGTTTCCTCCTGGTGTCATTTAACTTGTGCTTCTGTTTCCTGTAAACTGGATTAGAGTTGGTATTTTTGTTGTTTTTTCTAGAAAACTTCACAGAAGATGCTATGTACTTTCTGGCATATTACATCACAAGCCTGATTGTCCCATTTTTAGAGATGTGAAAACTGATGATTTTGGGCTCAGGTATTATCAGCATGGTCCATCCAAAATTCCCTGTCACCCTTTTATCTAATTTTATTCATTCATTCATTCATTCATTCGGCTGCTCCAGGTCTTAGTTGCAGCATGTGGCATCTGTTGGTTGTGGCACGCAGTATCTTTAGTTGTGGCATGTGGGAAAGAGTTCCCTAACCAGAGATCAAACCCAGGCCCCCTGCACTGGAAGCAAAAAGTCTTAGCCATTGGGCCACCAGGGGAAGTCCCTACTTAAGTTATTGATGGTTGTTGCCTAGATTCTTTATTTCAACATGTATTCCAAAGCCGTGGTTTTCTAATTCTGTCCTTCTTTCTGTCTCTGTCAGCTGGAATTCTCCTTGTCATCTCTTCAGGCCTCCCAGGTGGTGCTAGTGGTGAGGATCCTGCCTGCTAATGCAGGAGACCTAAGAGACATGGGTTTGATCCCTGGGATGGGAAAGGCAACCCACTCCAGTATTCTTGCCTGGGAAATCCCATGGACAGAGAAGCCTGGAGGGCTATAGTCCATGGGGTTGCAGAGAGTCAGACACGACTGAGCATCTGAGCAGCAACGAGCAACAGCATGTCTTTGGTTTCTCTGAAATTCAGTTCAAACAAGGAAGGCAGGATACATGCTTGGTTATTTCCCCTTCTTCATTTTTAGTGTATTTTAATCCACTGTAATCACTGTATTTTGCTGCTCACATTGTCCCCTCCTTGGCCAGTGAAAGCGCTTTCAAGTTGGCTTCTATATGTTTTGACTTGACCCTAGTGGAAATGGATACCTATTTGCTTTGAGAGCAAGCATCCAAAGCTACTTTCCCAGGTAGTAACTTGGGACATCTTCTCTGGCCTATTTATGACAAGTAATGATTTATAAGAGTTGTGCCAGTTAGAAATGCTTTCCCTGCTGTAAGCAAGCATAAAGAACAGTTTTCAATTTTTTTCACAGTACAAAAAGTCTGGAGCAGGCAGCTGTTAGCATTTGTTCAGCAGCTCATGAGGTCCAGAGCCAGCATCGCTGATTCTCTTGGCTTCCCCTTCATGGCTGCAAGATGGCAGCTCCTGTTCCGGGCATCACGCCCACTGTCAGGGCAGGAGGAAAGGGGAAGGCCAGAGCCAGCTGCAGCTGTCCTTTTGTATCAGAAAAGCAATAGCTTTCCCCATACCACCCCCACCTCCAGCTGAATTCCACCCAGATCTTACTGGCCAGACTGGATCATATGGCCATCTCTCCTCGCAAGGGAGGCTGGGAAGTGAGCAAGTAAGTCACTTTGCTGGTCTCTGCAGTCAAGGCTCTCAAGGGACTGGGGTTTGGAAGTGAATCTAGGGCTTCTATTTCCAGAAGAATGGTTTTAAGTCCTGAACCAACTTTCCCTATTCTGCTTTTACTTTTTTTAAATTTTTATATGAAGTCTAACTCCTTGATTTGGAAGTGGGGTGGGACAGCTTTATCTGCAAGACCACTATAAGGAAATAAGAGTTAGCTGTTTTGACGTCCATGATGGTTTGGCCTGGCTCCGTTCAGTTATCAGATGCCAACTCCAGGGCTGGGGTCTGTGCTGCCAAGTATCGTGTCTGCTCCCGTGTGTGAGGAGACAGATCAGTTTCACCTTCATGAAGAGATACTTCATTTGAACTGTAGTGATTCCACATGATGCCCAGGATATTTTTTTTGGCCATAGTTTCCACCACAGGCCACCTAACCTTCACACTCTTTTGGCAAAAGACATCACTTTGCCAACAAAGGTCCGTATAGTCAAAGGTATGGTTTTTCCAGTCATGTATGGATGTGAGAGTTGGACCATAAAGAAGGCTGAGCGCGGAAGAACTGATGCTTTCAAATTGTGGTGCTGGAGAAGACTCTTGAGAGTCCCTTGGACAGGAAGATCAAACCAGTCAATCCTAAAGGAAATCAACCCTAACTATTCGCTGGAAGGGCTGATGCTGAAGCTCTAATTATTTGCCACCTGATGTGAAGAGCACTCATTGGAAAGGACCCTGATGCTGGGAAGGATTGAGGGCAAAGGAGAAGGGGGCAGCAGAAAATGAGATGTTGGATAGCATCACTGACTCAATGGAGATGAATTTGAGAAAACTCAAGGAGATAGTGGAGGACGGAGGACCCTGCCATGCTGCAGTCCATGGGGTCACAAAGAGTCGGACACAACTTAGCAACTGAACAACAAAGTGCTAACCTTCAGCTGGCACTCTCTGGTGAGGTGGGAACACTGAGCTCACTCTCACTGCCTGATACAGATCTGCTCCTGGAGCCTCGGAGTCCTGCGGGCTTGGTCATCCTGCCTCCTCTCTGAGCAGCTCACCTGGCCTGCCGAAGGCCTCCTTACACTGGAGAGTGGGGCCCAAAGACCCTTCTCTGGCCAACACTACGGCCGTCCATTCTGTGTCCAAACATTTAGTGGTCATGTGGGTCTGATTTTTAAAATATGTTTCATTTCTCCCCTGGGAAAGAATACTTGGTATACTCACTGGTCATTTCCCCTGACTGTTCATGGTTGAAGGGCAGATGAGTAGTTAATGAGAACCAGCTCAAGGAGGAGCGGTGAGTTAATTCCCTCACTGATAGTCTTGGTTTCCTCAAGGCTAACTAATAAGTCTCTTGTTAGATTTCATTTTATTTATTTTGGCCATGCCACATGGCTTGTGGGATCTTAGTTCCCTGACCAGGGATGGATCCTGGGCCTTTGGCAGGAAAGGTGTGGAGTCTTAACCCCTGGACCGCCCAGGAATTCCTTATATGAATCTATTTAGACGAAGCTGAAAAGGAGGAAACACTGTGTTTCAAGAGTGAATATTCTTTGGGAAAACACTGATGGGGAAGGGGCACAAGAGGGCTTCGGAGGTGCTGGTCTAGTTCTTTTCTATGATCTGGGTGTTGAAACTGTTGGTCACTTAACCAGTATTCATCCTTTTCTGTTACTGGAGCCCTGACATCCTTGTTGGGGCTACGGTGACATGTGACAAGATGAAAACATTTCCTGACCTGCTGTGGAACTAGGACTGTTCACATGACATACTTGTGGCCAATGCAGTGTAAGTGAAGGTTGGCGGGACTTCCAGGAACTCTCTTTCAGGTGGACAGGCTCTGTGGGTCCACGTGTTTGGCCCCTCCAAAGTGCACTGAGGTTATGGCGCCCTCAGCCTTATCTCCATTCAGTGGAGCCAGATGGCTATTCGTGTGCTCTTCCGTCAGGTTCCCCCGCATGTTGCCTGTTTGGGGGTTTGATTCACTCCTTCAACAGATAATTACTGAACACATACTACAGGCTGGGCATGCATGCACTGGTCAGGATGGCCACCGATTCAGATGTCCCAGGGCCAGGCGTGCAGTTGGAGAGGTAGGCCTAGGGTGAAGGGTGAGGGCTGCAGACTGGAGGACCCAGACCCGCGCCAGCAAGGAGGATGGGGAGAGTCACTGCTCTGTGCTTGCCGATCGTTTGACATGTGGGAAATTCATATCTCAAATTGCAGTGTCTTCCTATTTTTTCAAGAGAAACCAGAAATCTTGATTTATTTTGATTTTTTTCAAAATTAACTCTGCCATGAGGCAGGGCTTCTATAGCAAAGGAAAACTGGATGAAGTTGGTGTATTAGTTTTCTATTGGTATGTAACACATTACCAGAAACTTCACGGCTTAGAACTCAAGACTTGTGTCAGTCAGAAGTCCAGGTAGACTCGACTGGGTTCTTGCCTTTGTGTCTCATAGGCACAAATGAAGGTGTCAGCTGGACAAAGCTGGGAATGTATCCACTTCCAAGTTCACTGAGGCCAAAGACTTGACAATGTACCACATGAGTGTAAATGCAGAAATCAAATCAGTAACAAAAAATGACCCAGTGAGACTTACCTTGGGAATTTGTTCAGTCACTCAGTTGTGTCTGATTCTTTGCAGTCCCATGGACTGCAGCACGCCAGGCTTCCCTGACCTTTACCATCTGTCAGAGCTTGCTCAAACTCATATCCGTTGAGTCAGTGATGCCATCCAATCATCTCATCTTCTATTGTCCCCTTCTCCTCCTGCCTTCAATCTTTCCCAGCATCAGGGTCTTCTCTAATGAGTCAGCTCTTTGCATCAGGTGGCCAAAGTATTGGAGTTTCAGCTGTAGCAAAAGCCCTTCCAATCAATATTCAGGACTGATTTCCTTTAGGATTGACTGATTTAAACTCCTTGCCGTCCAGGGGACTCTCAAAAGTCTTCTGAAATATCACAGCAAAAGCATCAGTTCTTTGGCGCTCAGCTTTTTCACAGTCCAGCTCTCACATCCATATATGACCACTGGAAAAACCATACCTTTGACTAGATGGACCTTTGCTGGCAAAGTAATGTCTCTGCTTTTTAATATGCTGTCTAGGTTGGTCATAGCTTTTCTTCCAAGGAGCAATCATCTTTTAACCAGGTAGACTTAGCATCTGGAAAATTAAGGCAATATGACATATTAATATAATAAAGGACAGAACATACTTGGTCATGTTAATATATGCAGAAAAAGCAGTTGTCAGAATTCAACACTTATTCATGATAAAACCCTCAAAGTTCAAATATAAGGGAATTTCTTCAGGCAGGTAAAAAATAGTCTAAGAAAAAACCTACAGTAAACATCAGACTTACTAGCAATAAGACTAAAGGTGTCTTCCATAGGTGTAAGAAGAAAGCAAGGATGTCTATTCTCAATACTTCTGTTTAATAGCACACTGGATGTTCTAGCCCATCAAGAAGATAAGGAAAATAGATGAAAGGTATCCAGGTTGAAGATGAAGAAATATTACATAAAACTGTTTTTGTTTGCATATGATTTGATCCTGTATCTGGAAAATCCTAGTGAATCTTAAAAACCAATTAAAACTAATAAATGAGAATGTCAGAAGATACAAAAACCAGCGTTTCTACATACTGATAATGGACAATCTAAGAACGAAATGAAGAACAATGCCATTTACAATATAGCACACTTAAAGGAATAAAATACTTAACAGAAATATAACAAAGGATGTGTGAGAGCTAAAGATTGTAAAACACTGCTCACTAAACTTTAAAAGATCTAAATGGGATATATATCATTTTCATGAGTTGAAAGAGTCACTACTGTTAAAATGGCAGCTCTCCTCACACTGAATTATATATACAATTCAAATCAAAGTCCAAAACCAGTTTTTTGGTGGTGGAAATTGACAAGCTGACCGTACGATTTATATGGAAATGCCATACACCAGAATAGCAAAACAATTTTGAAAATCAACAACACAGTTGGGGTACTGTTTTACTCATTTTCAAAACTTATTATAATAGTTGTCAAGACTGTGTTACAATGGTGTAATGATAGATATATATCAGTGGAAATCAATAGAAAGTCTAGAAAATCCTTATGTTTGTGGTAAATTGATTTTCAACAAAAGTGCCAAGGGAATTCAACTCGGAAAAGATATTTAACAAATGGTTTGGGGACAATTGGCTATCCATATGTGAAAAGATAAATTTAAAAATTTATATCATGTGTAAAAATTAATTCAAAATCAATTACAGATTAAATGTTAAATTGAAAACTATAAAACCTGAAAAAAAAAAACCCACAGGAAAAAATCTTTGTGACTTTGATTCAGGCAAAAATTTCTTAGATATGATATCAAAAACACAATTCATAAAAGAAAAAATTTCTAAATTGTAATTCATTGAAATAAAAAATCTTGGCACTTCCAAAGATACCATTTAAAAGAAGAAAATACACGCCACAGCCTGGGAGAAAATATTTGCAAATCATATATCTTGTTAAGGACTTGTATCTGAAATAGATAAAAAATTCTTGTAACTCAGGCAAGGGACCCAGTCAAAAATTGGCAGTTTTGAATAGATACTTCACCAAAGAAGATATTTGTGTGGCTAAAAATAATGTTAAAAGATGATCAACATCACTAGTCATTAGGGAAATGCAAATCAAAATCACAGGAGATACCACTATACATTTATTAGAATAAAGATCATCTGAAAGTCTAATGATGCCAAGTGTTGGTACAGATGAGGAGAAATAAGAACCCTCATACATTGCTGCTGGGAATGTAAAATGTGGTACAGTAACTTCAGAAAACAATTTGTTAGTTCCTTATAATGTTAAACGTAACAGTTATAACATGACTCAACAATTTCATCTTGCAGTACCCTAGAAAAATGACAGCATATCCCCGTTAAGAGTTTATGTAAATATTCACAACATTATTCATAATAGCAAAAATCTGAAAATAAATGAAATGCTCATCACCTGGTAAATGGATAAAGAAGATCTAGTGTGTATAATAGAATACTATTCAGCAGTAAAAAAAAGGAACTGTTTATATAGCTACAACATAGATAAAGGTTATGCTCAGTGAAAGAAGCCAGACACAAAAGACTGAGATTTCATTTAAGTGGCTTTGTAGAAAAGGCAAATCTGTAAGGATGGAAAACAAGTCATTGGTGGCCAAGAGATGGAAATTGGATTATGACTGACTGCACGTGGACAGAGAAAGCTTTTGGGGAGGGATGGAAATATTGGGGTGAGAAAGTCAATTCCTAGGTGAGTTGATAAGTCCAGGGTCCCCAAGGAGGAGAAAGGGGTCCAGAGCCCTAGAGAAGGAGAAAGGGGTCTAGGGCATCAAGGGGAAAAGGACAAACATTTTTTTTCTACATTGCTTTGTCTTAGTCAATGTAACAGTGTATCTTGCTCAAAGACAAGTTTCTCCTGAACAAGAACCTTCTGACTAATCTTGTTATCTTGAGGTATATTGTGGGAGTGGTAAGACCTTTCTGTTCTAATTTTGTTAATTTAAGGTGTATGTGGTGGGAGTGGGTCTGATAAAAGTATATAAGGCCTCGCTAAGACTAGTGAGTGGGGGCACTCTCTGTACCCCTACTGATGTCTATGTCAGAAGCTTTCTTTGTCCCCCTTTATACTTTAATACAGGGCTTCCCTGGTGGCCCAGAGGTTAAAGCGTCTGCCTCTGGTGCGGGAGACCCGGGTTCGATCCCTGGGTTGGGAAGATCCCCTGGAGAAGGAAATGGTAACCCACTCCAGTATTCTTGCCTAGAGAATCCCATGGACAGAGAAAGCTGGTAGGCTACAGTCCACAGGGTTGCAAAGAGTTGGACACGACTGAGCGACTTCACTTCACTTCACTTCATACTTTAATGTGGAGAAGGCAATGGCACCCGACTCCAGTACTCTTGCCTGGAAAATCCCATGGATGGAGGAGCCTGGTAGGCTGCAGTCCATGGGGTCGCTAAGAGTCGGACACGNTAAAGATTGTAAAACACTGCTCACTAAACTTTAAAAGATCTAAATGGGATATATATCATTTTCATGAGTTGAAAGAGTCACTACTGTTAAAATGGCAGCTCTCCTCACACTGAATTATATATACAATTCAAATCAAAGTCCAAAACCAGTTTTTTGGTGGTGGAAATTGACAAGCTGACCGTACGATTTATATGGAAATGCCATACACCAGAATAGCAAAACAATTTTGAAAATCAACAACACAGTTGGGGTACTGTTTTACTCATTTTCAAAACTTATTATAATAGTTGTCAAGACTGTGTTACAGTGGTGTAATGATAGATATATATCAGTGGAAATCAATAGAAAGTCTAGAAAATCCTTATGTTTGTGGTAAATTGATTTTCAACAAAAGTGCCAAGGGAATTCAACTCGGAAAAGATATTTAACAAATGGTTTGGGGACAATTGGCTATCCATATGTGAAAAGATAAATTTAAAAATTTATATCATGTGTAAAAATTAATTCAAAATCAATTACAGATTAAATGTTAAATTGAAAACTATAAAACCTGAAAAAAAAAAACCCACAGGAAAAAATCTTTGTGACTTTGATTCAGGCAAAAATTTCTTAGATATGATATCAAAAACACAATTCATAAAAGAAAAATTTTCTAAATTGTAATTCATTGAAATAAAAAATCTTGGCACTTCCAAAGATACCATTTAAAAGAAGAAAATACACGCCACAGCCTGGGAGAAAATATTTGCAAATCATATATCTTGTTAAGGACTTGTATCTGAAATAGATAAAAAATTCTTGTAACTCAGGCAAGGGACCCAGTCAAAAATTGGCAGTTTTGAATAGATACTTCACCAAAGAAGATATTTGTGTGGCTAAAAATAATGTTAAAAGATGATCAACATCACTAGTCATTAGGGAAATGCAAATCAAAATCACAGGAGATACCACTATACATTTATTAGAATAAAGATCATCTGAAAGTCTAATGATGCCAAGTGTTGGTACAGATGAGGAGAAATAAGAACCCTCATACATTGCTGCTGGGAATGTAAAATGTGGTACAGTAACTTCAGAAAACAATTTGTTAGTTCCTTATAATGTTAAACGTAACAGTTATAACATGACTCAACAATTTCATCTTGCAGTACCCTAGAAAAATGACAGCATATCCCCGTTAAGAGTTTATGTAAATATTCACAACATTATTCATAATAGCAAAAATCTGAAAATAAATGAAATGCTCATCACCTGGTAAATGGATAAAGAAGATCTAGTGTGTATAATAGAATACTATTCAGCAGTAAAAAAAAGGAACTGTTTATATAGCTACAACATAGATAAAGGTTATGCTCAGTGAAAGAAGCCAGACACAAAAGACTGAGATTTCATTTAAGTGGCTTTGTAGAAAAGGCAAATCTGTAAGGATGGAAAACAAGTCATTGGTGGCCAAGAGATGGAAATTGGATTATGACTGACTGCACGTGGACAGAGAAAGCTTTTGGGGAGGGATGGAAATATTGGGGTGAGAAAGTCAGTTCCTAGGTGAGTTGATAAGTCCAGGGTCCCCAAGGAGGAGAAAGGGGTCCAGAGCCCTAGAGAAGGAGAAAGGGGTCTAGGGCATCAAGGGGAAAAGGACAAACATTTTTTTTCTACATTGCTTTGTCTTAGTCAATGTAACAGTGTATCTTGCTCAAAGACAAGTTTCTCCTGAACAAGAACCTTCTGACTAATCTTGTTATCTTGAGGTATATTGTGGGAGTGGTAAGACCTTTCTGTTCTAATTTTGTTAATTTAAGGTGTATGTGGTGGGAGTGGGTCTGATAAAAGTATATAAGGCCTCGCTAAGACTAGTGAGTGGGGGCACTCTCTGTACCCCTACTGATGTCTATGTCAGAAGCTTTCTTTGTCCCCCTTTATACTTTAATACAGGGCTTCCCTGGTGGCCCAGAGGTTAAAGCGTCTGCCTCTGGTGCGGGAGACCCGGGTTCGATCCCTGGGTTGGGAAGATCCCCTGGAGAAGGAAATGGTAACCCACTCCAGTATTCTTGCCTAGAGAATCCCATGGACAGAGAAAGCTGGTAGGCTACAGTCCACAGGGTTGCAAAGAGTTGGACACGACTGAGCGACTTCACTTCACTTCACTTCATACTTTAATGTGGAGAAGGCAATGGCACCCGACTCCAGTACTCTTGCCTGGAAAATCCCATGGATGGAGGAGCCTGGTAGGCTGCAGTCCATGGGGTCGCTAAGAGTCGGACACGATTGAGCGACCTCACTTTCACTTTCCACTTTCATGCATTGGAAAAGGAAATGGCAACCCACTCCAGTGTTCTTGCCTGGAGAATCCCAGGGACGGGGGAGCCTGGTGGGCTGCCGTCTATGTGGTCGCACAGAGTCGAACATGACTGAAGTGACTTAGCAGTAGCAGCAGCACACTTTAATAAAACTGCTACATAAAAGCGCTTGAGTGATCAGTTCTGGTCCCTGGTCCGGAAGCTATATCTTCTTCGGAGATCAGGAATCTGACATTGTTCACTGTAAGCTATCAGGAGCAGATCAGGTGATAGTTTCATAACTTTTTAAATTTACTAAAAACCATTGAATTACCTGGAGGAGGAATTGGCAACCCACTCCAGTATTCTTGCCTGGAGAATCCCATGGAAAAAGGAGCCTGCTGGGCTATCGTCTATGGGATTACAAAGACTTGGATAACTACTGAGCAACTGTAATGCTCAAAATTCTCCAAGTCAGGTTTCAATAGTATGTGAACCATGAACTTCCAGATGTTTGTTCAAGCTGGATTTAGAAAAAGCAGAGGAACCAGAGATCAAATTGCCAACGTCCACTGCATCATCGAAAAAGCAAGAGAATTCCAGAAAAACATCTACTTCTGCTTCATTGACTATGCCAGAGACTTTGACTGTGCGGATCACAGCAAACTGTGGAAAATTCAAGAGATGGGAATACCAGGCCACCTAACCTGCCTCCTGAGAAATCAGTATGCAGGTCAAGAAGCAACAGTTAGAACTGGACATGGAACAACAGACTGGTTCCAGATCGGGAAAGGAGTACATCAAGGCTATATATTGTCAGCCTGCTTATTTAACTTATATGCAGAGTACATCATGAGAAACTCTGGGCTGGCTGAAGCACAAGCTGGAATCAAGATTTCTGGGAGAAATATCAATAACCTCAGATATTCAGGTGACACCACCCTTATGGCAGAAAGCAAAGAAAAACTCTTGATAAAAATGAAAGAGGAGAGTGAAAAAGTTGGCTTAAACCTTAACATTCAGAAAACGAAGATCATGGCATCTGGGCCCATCACTTCATGGCATATAGATGGGGAAATAATGGAAAAAGTAACAGATTTTATTTCCTTAGGCTCCAAAATCACTGCAGATGGCGATTGCAGCCATGAAGTTAAAAGAAGCATGCACCTTGGAAGAAAAGTTAAGACCAACCTGTTGCTGCTAAGTCACTTCAGTCATGTCCGACTCTGTGCAATCCCATAGATGGCAGCCCACCAGGCTCCCCCGTCCCTGGGATTCTCCAGGCAAGAACACTGGAGTGGGTTGCCATTTCCTTCTCCAATGCATGAAAGTGAAAGTGAAGTCACTCAGTCGTGACCAACTCTTAGTGACCCCATTGACTGCAGCCTACCAGGCTCCTCCATCCATGGGATTTTCCAGGCAAGAGTATTGGAGTGGGGTGCCATTGCCTTCTCCATCATCTTGTCAAAGCTATGGTTTTTCTAGTAGTCAGGTATGGATGTGAGAGTTGGACCATAAAGAGAGTTGAGTGCCGAAGAATTGATACTTTTGAACTGTGGTGTTGGAGAAGACTCTTGAGAGTCCCTTGGACTGCAAGGAGATCCAACCAGTCCATCGTAAAGGAAATCAGTCCTGAATATTCATTAGAAGGACTGATGCTGAAGCTGAAACTCCAATACTTTGGCCACATGATGCGAAGAAGTGACTCATTGGAAAAGACCCTGATGTAAGGCAGGAGGAGAAGGGGACGACAGAGGATGAGATGGTTGGATGGCATCACCGATGCAGTGGACATGAGATTGAGGAGGCTCCAGGAGTTGATGATGGACAAGGAAGCCTGGTGTGCTGCAGTCTGTGGGGTCGCAAAGACCTGGACACAACTGAGCGACTGAACTGAAATGAGCAGCTGAGCATGCACACACACACATTGAATAACCATGTATTAATGGTGATGCTTATGGTATGCAGATCATACTTGAGTAAAACTATTTTAAAAAGTAAATCTTCCAATTTTAAAATGTTTTGGGGAATTCCTTGGTGGTCCAGTAATTAAGATTTTGTGGTTTTGCTGCTAATGGCCTGGGTTCAATTCTTGGTTGGGGAACTAAGATCCCACAAGCCACAAGATACAGCCCCCAACACACACAAAAAACAAAAACAATGTTCTGGGGAAAAAAAATGCCCCAAGTTTAAGCCCTTGGGCTGCCTGCTTGCTGCATTAGTACTAAGCTGCATGAATAGAAATTTGAATAAAATAAAATCCTATCCTTGTCCTCCAGGAGTTTAAGATCCAAAGGGAGAAAATGGAACAGTTAACAGTTATGAAACCTATAATAAATATTCATATGCAAGGAGGTATGGGTTCAGAGAAGGCCTGGCTCTGACTGGGCAGGATTGGGGGGTGCCACAGATGAGCCTGTACACTTGAGGTTTTGAAAGGTAAGTAGGAATTCAGGAGATTGCCAAGTATAGGGAGTGGAGAAAAGGGAGGTGACATTTCCAGGTAGAGGGAAGAGAATGGGCAAAGGCTTGGAGGTATGAGAAAGAAATTCCCTTCTGAAAACTGGGAAGGTTGCAGATACAGCTTACTTGGAGATAAAGAGCAGGAAAGGAAGGCAGGGGCCAGAATATGAAGGGTTTGGCAGGCCGTGTTAAAAGTCTTTGGACAAAAGATTAAGCATTAAGAATTTATTTGTTAGAGGAATATGGGCATCCTTCCTGTGGCCTGAATTAAACTATCTTGGCAACATCATATTGCACTAATTAAAAAAAATCCACTAATATACTATTACCATGTGCCAGCACTATTTTAATACTTCCCTGGTGGCTCAGACAGTAAAAGAATCTGCCTGCAATGCAGGAGACCTGGGTTTGATCCCTGGATTGGGAAGATCCTCTAGTATTCTTGCCTGGATAATCCCATGGAGAGAGGAACCTGGCGGGCTACAGTCTATGGCATCTCAAAGAGTTGGACATGACTGGGCAACTAATATACATAAACCCCCTTCAGTTCAGTTCAGTTGCTCAGTCGTGTCCGACTCTTTGCAACTCCATGAATCTCAGCACGCCAGGCCTCCCTGTCCATCACCATCTCCCGGAGTTCACTCAAACTCATGTCCATCGAGTCGGTCATGCCATCTAGCCATCTCATCCTCTGTCATCCCCTTTTCCTCCTGCCCCCAATCCCTCCCAGCATCAGAGTCTTTTCCAATGAGTCAACTCTTCGCATGAGGTGGCCAAAGTACTGGAGTTTCAGCTTTAGCATCATTCCTTCCAAAGAAATCCCAAGACTGATCTCCTTCAGGATGGACTGGTTGGGATCTCCTTGCAGTCCAAGGGACTCTCAAGAGTCTTCTCCAACACCACAGTTCAAAAGCATCAATTCTTCGGCGTTCAGGTTTCTTCACAGTCCAACTCTCGCATCCATACATGACCACTGGAAAAACCATAGCCTTGACTAGACAGACCTTTGTTGGCAAAGTAATATCTCTGCTTTTCAATATGCTGTCTAGGTTGGTCATAACTTTTCTTCCCATCTATAGTGGTTCTCACACTCTCACCTGTGTCAGATTCACTTGGAAGTCTTCTTAAAACAGAGAAACCACCAAGTTTCTAATTTAGGAGGTCTGGAGTAGAGCTGGAGAATTTGCATTTCAGTCTAGTTCCCAGGAGAAGCTGCTGCTGTTGGTCCAGGAGGTACACTTGGAGAACAGCTGCCTTACATACACCTTATAAGAAAGGTATCATTATCATCACCATTTTTCCCATTTTACAGAGGAAACAGATGGAAAGTTAAGCAGTCTGCCCACAAGGGCATATAAGTCTTAGAGGTGGGGCAGGTGGTCAATGCCAGGCAGTGTCTGCCGTTTCCCAGTTCACAGGTTGCAAAGAAGCAGAGTTAAGGGTTGGCATTTTCAGTTCTTCCTTGCACTGTTAAGAATATATTACACATGCACACACACACACACACGCACACACATGCACAGGCCTTAACAAACAGCTGAGATAAAAGAATTAGGGATGCTAACGGATGCCAAGTGGGTAGTGAGGGAAACT
>SJYW01042819.1:23717-40235 GCA_006410735.1 Raphicerus campestris
CAGCACGCCAGGCCTCCCTGTCCATCACCATCTCCCGGAGTTCACTCAAACTCATGTCCATCGAGTCGGTCATGCCATCTAGCCATCTCATCCTCTGTCATCCCCTTTTCCTCCTGCCCCCAATCCCTCCCAGCATCAGAGTCTTTTCCAATGAGTCAACTCTTCGCATGAGGTGGCCAAAGTACTGGAGTTTCAGCTTTAGCATCATTCCTTCCAAAGAAATCCCAAGACTGATCTCCTTCAGGATGGACTGGTTGGGATCTCCTTGCAGTCCAAGGGACTCTCAAGAGTCTTCTCCAACACCACAGTTCAAAAGCATCAATTCTTCGGCGTTCAGGTTTCTTCACAGTCCAACTCTCGCATCCATACATGACCACTGGAAAAACCATAGCCTTGACTAGACAGACCTTTGTTGGCAAAGTAATATCTCTGCTTTTCAATATGCTGTCTAGGTTGGTCATAACTTTTCTTCCCATCTATAGTGGTTCTCACACTCTCACCTGTGTCAGATTCACTTGGAAGTCTTCTTAAAACAGAGAAACCACCAAGTTTCTAATTTAGGAGGTCTGGAGTAGAGCTGGAGAATTTGCATTTCAGTCTAGTTCCCAGGAGAAGCTGCTGCTGTTGGTCCAGGAGGTACACTTGGAGAACAGCTGCCTTACATACACCTTATAAGAAAGGTATCATTATCATCACCATTTTTCCCATTTTACAGAGGAAACAGATGGAAAGTTAAGCAGTCTGCCCACAAGGGCATATAAGTCTTAGAGGTGGGGCAGGTGGTCAATGCCAGGCAGTGTCTGCCGTTTCCCAGTTCACAGGTTGCAAAGAAGCAGAGTTAAGGGTTGGCATTTTCAGTTCTTCCTTGCACTGTTAAGAATATATTACACATGCACACACACACACACACGCACACACATGCACAGGCCTTAACAAACAGCTGAGCTAAAAGAATTAGGGATGCTAACGGATGCCAAGTGGGTAGTGAGGGAAACTTTGAGAAACTCTTCAGGCCATTCCAGTGAAGTATTAATTTTGGTCCTACTGGAATGAAGCCAGGATTCAGACATGTACAAGTATCAGTGTACAAAACGACTAATTAAATACGCAAAAGGAAATCATAAAATGTCACAACTCAAAACTGAGCCATACGTGAATCCTCAGTCTCTGTTTTCAGTATATTTGAAATGTTTCTGTATTATGAAAATTAACATCTAGAGATGATATAACCTTGTTATACATGCTGCTTTAGGAGGGTAGTCCCAAGATGAAAATGGCAGTTCTTTCATGAATTGGCTTGCTTTTCACATCTTAACCTAATTTGTAGCATCTCCCTGGTTGCCTTCCAATAAACAGCAACTTCCCTAAATCAGTGGCATTATGTTATTTCGGAGATCTGAATCACAGAGAGTGTAATCCAAGCCCGCATGCTCCATCTTGTCATTTGTGTGGAGTGCTGTATATCTAATTAAAGCTTCTTACAGGTCCATAAAAAGACCTAACATTAAAAAAGCAGTCTGGGTTAGAGAAAGCCCCAGGGCAGACTGAAGAAGGGGGTTCTCATTAACAATGAACACATTTGCTTAAATTCAAAGTTAAGTAATCATATATTAATTTATACTTGAATATTTAAAAATATTGCCTAAGCGTAATCAGCTCATGTTACCACATTGATGGTGTGGAACTGAAAATGGGTCATATTCTTGCCACAGCACTCCAGCTTCCAAGAAACACCGGAGATGAATAAATGATTCACCACATGGCCAGGACGGCAGCCCTTTCTCTGGAAGAGAATTCAAGCCCACTTTATTTAAACCAAGGTATTATTGTTCCTTTTTTATTTATTGTTTTTCTATTCTTGTGTCCTATTTTCTGTATAGAATTTATTTAAAACCTGAGTTACACATTTTCCAAGGGTTTATCTATTAAGACATTGTTTTGTGATGACTGTTGTATTTCAGGGGCTACACACCTGGTGGTGGAGGTCTTCAACAACCACTGGAATTCCCTTGGGAGACCATTAGAATGGTATTTTTCCCCTTTACTTGGCTATGGGGTTCCGTGAATAGTGATACCTCCCTAAGGAGAAAAGTGCAAGGCCTCGCCAGTGTTTTCCAGCAACAAAGGAATGAATTCCACAAGCTCCTGCTGAACATACTGCTAGAGTTAGAATGTGTGTCAAAGTGAGATGGTTCTTTGAAGGTCTTTGTAAGCCAGTGTTATCCCAGAGTTGGGGCCTCGACTCAGCCCTGAGGGGCAGAGGCCCATAGCCCAAGGCTTTTCCCAGCCAGTGACATCACCCCATGCCCAAGTGTTAGGGTAACCTGGAGTCCTCCTTTAATCCCTCCACTTAAAAAAAAATATAATAAGCCTTTATTAGATACCTTTTACATAGCAAGACTGTTCTAATTATTTTGCTTTTTTTTTTAAAAAGAATTGGAGTATAGTTGCTTTACAGTGTTGTGTTTCTGCTATACAGCAAAGTGAATCAGCTATATTTATACATATATTCCCTCTTTTTGGAGTTCCTTCACATTTATGTCATCACAGAGCAGAGTCTGTTCCACTCTGTGCAACCCCATGGACTGTAGCCCTCCAAGCACCTCTGTCCATGGGATTCTCCACACAAGGGTACTGGAGTGGGTTGCCATTCCCTTCTCCCTTCCTGACCCAGGGATCGAACCTGTGTCTCTTTCTGGACTGCATCTCCTGTGTTGGCAGGCGGGTTCTTTAGCACTAGTGCCAACTGGGAAGCCCCCTTAACTTCCATTATTACCCTGAGTGTTTGTACCTCCCAACAATCCACTCTTGCTTTCCAGTCATCTTCAGACATGCACAGTAGATGCCCAGGAGACAGTCTGAGAAAAACAGGCTTCTGACGTTTGCAGCTCAGCAGAGACAATTGCTCAAGCCATCTAGATTTCCTTTTTCCCTCCAGTCGATCTAATCACATTTGGAGCATCTAAGCAGTGTACCCCCTCCCCCGCCCTCCACGCAGCCCTTTTTTGCTAGGGGTCCTCTCTTGGGAGAGGGGTGGAGGGCTGGGAGAATCCTAAATGGAAAAGCAGGTTGGAGAATCTGGCATCTGGCGTGTCACTTATTTCCAGAAAGCAAGGGCAGCTGATTTCCATGGCGCGCCAGGCTTCCAAGGATGGGAGATGGTAGCGCCTGCCCCTCTCTCTCACCCTCCTTAACGCTCCACTCTGGCCATCGCTAAGCTCCATTTGGGAGCCTCCTGCCTGGTGACCGTGGCGCTGAACCATCCAGGGCACGGTTAATGCCTGGCATGTTCTGAGTCCCTGACTTCACATGCTTTAATACTTCTCACGACCCTTCGCCTTTTCACACTTTTCCAGAGGAGGCAGCCTGGCCAAGCAAGGGTCTCCTGCTGACCTTTAAAGCCAGCGTTGTGTTCAGATACTGGGCTTTTCTCTTTTTTAAAAATAGCACAAAATCATCACAATTCCTAATTGGGTTCCCAGAAAGAAGAAACTGTAGAGAAAAAAAATATGTACGTATATTCGTGAACGTATATTTTTTTCCCGCTCTTTGTTTAAACCTGGGCCGGGGATAGGGGTGAACCTTTAGAAGGGTGAAGTGCCTGCTGCCCTCAGACCCCCGCCCCAAGACGCAGAGTCCCGTGAGGACCCGGTCCCTTCCCTCGGATTTCCGCCACGGCTCGGCTACTTTTCTGGGTCATTGTCCCGTGTCCCTAGAGCTTCCTCCTCCATCAGCTTGCTCTTGCTCGGGCGCCTCGCCCGCTTCCTACCGCCAGCCGCAGCCCAGACTCGCTGGGGTCGAGGCGCTGCCAGGATGCCCTGCAGCAGCTCGCGCGCCGAAGCCCGCAGGTGCGCCCCGCCCCGCCCCGCCCTCGCCGCGGCCCCGCCCCGGCGCCTGCGTCACAATGACGCGCGTCCCGCGCAGGCGCATCTCGGTCCCCCACCCCCTCCCCGCGGCCGGCTGCCCGCTTGGTATTATGATTAGTGCTGGGTGCGGGGATTCGGCGGCCGGGAGGGAGTTGTCGGCGCCGCGGCCGCTGCGGACGGAAGCCCGCCTGCTTGCTGAGGTAGGGGNCCGGGGAGGACGCGGGCCCCGGGCTGCGGCGGCCCAGACTCCGCGCGGCGGCGGTGCGGCCTGATGGCCTCGCGACAGGCAGCGGGCGGCGGCGGGGCCCGCACGGGAGCGGGCATTGCGGCGGCCGGCCACGGGCGCCCCGAGGCCCTGCCCTTGCGGCCGCGGCGGGATTGCGGCACCTCGGGAGGCGCCCGCATCCCCGCGCCCCGCCCCGGAGCGGGCCGAGTGCGGCGCCCGCGGATCCCGGCGCCCAGGTTCTCTCGTACGGTGTTTTCTTCACTAAAGGTGTTTTCCTTTTTCAAAAGAATCTGGAGATCTGGCGCAGCAAGGGGATTTCTTGCTAAAACTGCAGCCGTACAATAGAATGGGATATTGTTGTCTGTGGAGAAAGGGCATCGGGATAAGGAAGGAGGAGCAGTGCCGTTCCCGAGGGACAGCTAGAATTTTTCAGATTGGAATACCTCCGTTCTTTTCCATAGTCATCGCCTGTTGATTCCTTTCTGGACCGTTTTACAAAACCCTTCCTTCCGTTTGCTTGGACTTGGGATCCAGGAAAGTGACAGCCTTTTATCCTGAGTAGGGTTCCTGGAGCTGTGCTGTTCTTAACACTTGGGTCAGGTAAAATTCGGTAGCTGTATAGTGAGTTCGGTTCAAGTCCAGTATTTGGAGGGGGTGAGGAGGGGTTTAGCAGTAGGGTTCTTCAGCTTCTGCACGTCTAAGGGTATAGGATTTTTCACACTATCTAGTTACTTCCCCCCGTTCCATTTAATTGAATACATTTTCACAATCTTAGGAGCAGGTGGCAAAGCTGACTTAAATGCGTTTCACGTTTTATGGTGAAAGGTGAAGCGTGGCTAACAGGTAATGGAACTGAAAATGTTTCGCGTCTTGATCAGATTCCACCTGATTCCTATCAAACACCAGATGCCTCAGTTTGGGTTCCTTGTATGGGGCTGAGGCGCTAGTCCCAAATCAGTCTAATTTATCAGAATGTGTATCAGTGTACTTTAAAGCCTGAGGTTGTCAAGGCTTATGTAATCAGTTTGTTAATTTATAATCTTGTTACATTGCTCTCCAGATTTATAAAATCATTCCCTTAAGGAAATCTGTCCTCAACGTCTGCTTAAATATTTTTCTTGGAATTGGATTCCTGAAGAGGAATGTACTGTACTAGTGGTGATTAAAGCAAACTAATTAGACAAGTTTCTTTAAAAAAAAAAAATCACGTTGGTTCTTTTATTCAACCAATTGTTTCTAGTAGGAAAACAGATGACATTCCCATTCTACAGAACTAAAAATGAGAGAAATGACATTCCCAAGGTCACTTATTGAGGCAAGTCACTTACTGAACCAGTATAGTAATTGAAAGTCAGGTGCATTGAGTTAACTTTTCTTCTCCATCTTTAAGGTTTTCCTGGCAGGGAACTTTGCCACCTTTCTATTTTTTTTTAATTTGCATTTAAAAAAAATCGTTTTCTTTAGTATAGGAAAGTTACTTTGTCTGTATTTTTTTTTCNTTCTTTTCCATAGTCATCGCCTGTTGATTCCTTTCTGGACCGTTTTACAAAACCCTTCCTTCCGTTTGCTTGGACTTGGGATCCAGGAAAGTGACAGCCTTTTATCCTGAGTAGGGTTCCTGGAGCTGTGCTGTTCTTAACACTTGGGTCAGGTAAAATTCGGTAGCTGTATAGTGAGTTCGGTTCAAGTCCAGTATTTGGAGGGGGTGAGGAGGGGTTTAGCAGTAGGGTTCTTCAGCTTCTGCACGTCTAAGGGTATAGGATTTTTCACACTATCTAGTTACTTCCCCCCGTTCCATTTAATTGAATACATTTTCACAATCTTAGGAGCAGGTGGCAAAGCTGACTTAAATGCGTTTCACGTTTTATGGTGAAAGGTGAAGCGTGGCTAACAGGTAATGGAACTGAAAATGTTTCGCGTCTTGATCAGATTCCACCTGATTCCTATCAAACACCAGATGCCTCAGTTTGGGTTCCTTGTATGGGGCTGAGGCGCTAGTCCCAAATCAGTCTAATTTATCAGAATGTGTATCAGTGTACTTTAAAGCCTGAGGTTGTCAAGGCTTATGTAATCAGTTTGTTAATTTATAATCTTGTTACATTGCTCTCCAGATTTATAAAATCATTCCCTTAAGGAAATCTGTCCTCAACGTCTGCTTAAATATTTTTCTTGGAATTGGATTCCTGAAGAGGAATGTACTGTACTAGTGGTGATTAAAGCAAACTAATTAGACAAGTTTCTTTAAAAAAAAAAAAATCACGTTGGTTCTTTTATTCAACCAATTGTTTCTAGTAGGAAAACAGATGACATTCCCATTCTACAGAACTAAAAATGAGAGAAATGACATTCCCAAGGTCACTTATTGAGGCAAGTCACTTACTGAACCAGTATAGTAATTGAAAGTCAGGTGCATTGAGTTAACTTTTCTTCTCCATCTTTAAGGTTTTCCTGGCAGGGAACTTTGCCACCTTTCTATTTTTTTTTTAAATTTGCATTTAAAAAAAATCGTTTTCTTTAGTATAGGAAAGTTACTTTGTCTGTATTTTTTTTTCTTTCTGCTCTTCTGAGTAAGTTTTTCTATATTATTGCAGTAAGATCCATTTGTAGAAAACATACAAGGACTGAGAAGTTACATAATTTTTTATTTTTTTAGAACAGAAGTATACATTGGGCCGTTAAGGTTCAGATGTAATCCCATAATCCTAAAATGAAGGCTTTTGAATGTCCGTATTAAAATTGAAGGGCTTTCAGATATTTTTACTGGTTGCAGGAAATATTGTATGTCTAAACTTTACTATGAGTGTTTCATATAGAAAGTGAAACTAGAAGAAAAAAAACTATTTTGGAAGCTATTGAGCAGCCCAGGTTCTAAGCATTGTTATAAATAAGGCTTGGTTGGTTCTCTGAAGCAGGTTTTCTGAGCCTAAGAATTCATTACACTGTCCACTCCAGTGTTCTTGCTTGGAGAATCCCAGGGACGGGGGAGCCTGGTGGGCTGCCGTCTGTGGGGTCGCACAGAGTCAGACATGACTGAAGCGACTTAGCAGCAGCAGCAACCCGGGAAAAAGGTACACTTTCCACATCAGAACTTTAGGAATTAAAAACATAGATGAGGAACTCTAAAGAATTGATTTTACTGCATGCCAGCTTTTGGCTTAACTACCAAAATTTAGAGTTTCTTTATAGCCAAGATGCTGTTAAATGAAAACTAATTATTCAGAATATAGATACTTCCCAGTGTGTATGCAAGTCTATTCTTAGAGCAATTTAGGTGGAAGAATTGAGTGGTTTGTAGCAGTTTTGAAGGTAAACTCAACTTATGATCATTTATTCATGGAGCCTTTGTCTACTTTGGGGCTCCTGAGTTAGAGGGTGGCAATAGAAAAGTGAATAAAAATGAGTTCCTGTCTTCTAGGCTATTGTGAATTATATTACACTGAGGTAAACAATGATAGTAGTATCAAATGCTGTGATGAGGTATAGGGAAAACCCCTTGGCAGTTTGGGGAATGCCTCACAGAAGGCGATGGTTGAACCAGACAAGTAGAGTTCCTGGGCAGAGAAAAGGGGAAAGGGCTCCAAGGGTTTAGGGAGGTTGAAAAGACAAGGTCAGATGGTGGAGGAAGAATTTAGATCCAAGTGGGTGAAAGGAAGCCGAGGAGGTAGAGACAGTGCAGCTGTTTTTTTTTTTTTTTTTAAGGCTGTGGAAAGGAAGGGGACAAAAAAGGGCAGTAGGTTTGGGGTTGAAGGGGAGGACATGTTTGGGTATTTTGTTTTAGTTTGGGAAGGGCCAGTGTAAAACCTCTCAGATTTAATGAGTGAGCGCTGGAAATGTGTTGTCTGGTCTGGATAATCTGGAGCTGCATTATTCTCACTGCAGATCATTTCCTCATCTTGCTTTCCTGTATATCTGCTTTGGGTTGAGGCCTTCCATCCCGTGGGAAACCATTTCTTGCTGGTGGAAGGGGAGGAACCCGTCTAAAGGATTCCTGCTCTNGGCATCGGGATAAGGAAGGAGGAGCAGTGCCGTTCCCGAGGGACAGCTAGAATTTTTCAGATTGGAATACCTCCGTTCTTTTCCATAGTCATCGCCTGTTGATTCCTTTCTGGACCGTTTTACAAAACCCTTCCTTCCGTTTGCTTGGACTTGGGATCCAGGAAAGTGACAGCCTTTTATCCTGAGTAGGGTTCCTGGAGCTGTGCTGTTCTTAACACTTGGGTCAGGTAAAATTCGGTAGCTGTATAGTGAGTTCGGTTCAAGTCCAGTATTTGGAGGGGGTGAGGAGGGGTTTAGCAGTAGGGTTCTTCAGCTTCTGCACGTCTAAGGGTATAGGATTTTTCACACTATCTAGTTACTTCCCCCCGTTCCATTTAATTGAATACATTTTCACAATCTTAGGAGCAGGTGGCAAAGCTGACTTAAATGCGTTTCACGTTTTATGGTGAAAGGTGAAGCGTGGCTAACAGGTAATGGAACTGAAAATGTTTCGCGTCTTGATCAGATTCCACCTGATTCCTATCAAACACCAGATGCCTCAGTTTGGGTTCCTTGTATGGGGCTGAGGCGCTAGTCCCAAATCAGTCTAATTTATCAGAATGTGTATCAGTGTACTTTAAAGCCTGAGGTTGTCAAGGCTTATGTAATCAGTTTGTTAATTTATAATCTTGTTACATTGCTCTCCAGATTTATAAAATCATTCCCTTAAGGAAATCTGTCCTCAACGTCTGCTTAAATATTTTTCTTGGAATTGGATTCCTGAAGAGGAATGTACTGTACTAGTGGTGATTAAAGCAAACTAATTAGACAAGTTTCTTTAAAAAAAAAAAATCACGTTGGTTCTTTTATTCAACCAATTGTTTCTAGTAGGAAAACAGATGACATTCCCATTCTACAGAAGTAAAAATGAGAGAAATGACATTCCCAAGGTCACTTATTGAGGCAAGTCACTTACTGAACCAGTATAGTAATTGAAAGTCAGGTGCATTGAGTTAACTTTTCTTCTCCATCTTTAAGGTTTTCCTGGCAGGGAACTTTGCCACCTTTCTATTTTTTTTTAATTTGCATTTAAAAAAAATCGTTTTCTTTAGTATAGGAAAGTTACTTTGTCTGTATTTTTTTTTCTTTCTGCTCTTCTGAGTAAGTTTTTCTATATTATTGCAGTAAGATCCATTTGTAGAAAACATACAAGGACTGAGAAGTTACATAATTTTTTATTTTTTTAGAACAGAAGTATACATTGGGCCGTTAAGGTTCAGATGTAATCCCATAATCCTAAAATGAAGGCTTTTGAATGTCCGTATTAAAATTGAAGGGCTTTCAGATATTTTTACTGGTTGCAGGAAATATTGTATGTCTAAACTTTACTATGAGTGTTTCATATAGAAAGTGAAACTAGAAGAAAAAAAACTATTTTGGAAGCTATTGAGCAGCCCAGGTTCTAAGCATTGTTATAAATAAGGCTTGGTTGGTTCTCTGAAGCAGGTTTTCTGAGCCTAAGAATTCATTACACTGTCCACTCCAGTGTTCTTGCTTGGAGAATCCCAGGGACGGGGGAGCCTGGTGGGCTGCCGTCTGTGGGGTCGCACAGAGTCAGACATGACTGAAGCGACTTAGCAGCAGCAGCAACCCGGGAAAAAGGTACACTTTCCACATCAGAACTTTAGGAATTAAAAACATAGATGAGGAACTCTAAAGAATTGATTTTACTGCATGCCAGCTTTTGGCTTAACTACCAAAATTTAGAGTTTCTTTATAGCCAAGATGCTGTTAAATGAAAACTAATTATTCAGAATATAGATACTTCCCAGTGTGTATGCAAGTCTATTCTTAGAGCAATTTAGGTGGAAGAATTGAGTGGTTTGTAGCAGTTTTGAAGGTAAACTCAGCTTATGATCATTTATTCATGGAGCCTTTGTCTACTTTGGGGCTCCTGAGTTAGAGGGTGGCAATAGAAAAGTGAATAAAAATGAGTTCCTGTCTTCCAGGCTATTGTGAATTATATTACACTGAGGTAAACAATGATAGTAGTATCAAATGCTGTGATGAGGTATAGGGAAAACCCCTTGGCAGTTTGGGGAATGCCTCACAGAAGGCGATGGTTGAACCAGACAAGTAGAGTTCCTGGGCAGAGAAAAGGGGAAAGGGCTCCAAGGGTTTAGGGAGGTTGAAAAGACAAGGTCAGATGGTGGAGGAAGAATTTAGATCCAAGTGGGTGAAAGGAAGCCGAGGAGGTAGAGACAGTGCAGCTGTTTTTTTTTTTTTTTTTTAGGCTGTGGAAAGGAAGGGGACAAAAAAGGGCAGTAGGTTTGGGGTTGAAGGGGAGGACATGTTTGGGTATTTTGTTTTAGTTTGGGAAGGGCCAGTGTAAAACCTCTCAGATTTAATGAGTGAGCGCTGGAAATGTGTTGTCTGGTCTGGATAATCTGGAGCTGCATTATTCTCACTGCAGATCATTTCCTCATCTTGCTTTCCTGTATATCTGCTTTGGGTTGAGGCCTTCCATCCCGTGGGAAACCATTTCTTGCTGGTGGAAGGGGAGGAACCCGTCTAAAGGATTCCTGCTCTACCTTCCCTGAATGTTTATTTCTCTGCGGTTACTTCCAGAGCCTTCTGAGAGTCTCCTTTGGCACCTCCAGCGTTTGGCCGCTGCTCAGGTAGGCTCTTTCCTGGTCACGCAGGCCTCTCTCCCTCTCGTTACTGGTTGTGTCCTCTTCTCCAGACTGCTGCCCTGTGACTGCAGCAGTTGCTTCAGAGTTGGAGGCCGCTGGCTGCCCGTGCACCATGTTGCTTTCAGTTCTGGAGTGTCTCCAGGCTCAGAGCAGGATTGGTGGGAGGGGTGTCTGTCTAAATGTCCAAACACGCAACCCCTCGACTACACGTGGGCCTGAAATGTGATGGAAGTTATGAAATCAGTGCTCCAGAAATGTAGGTTACAGGACATGTAACTGGTCAAATCATAGCCTCACTGGCCTCAGTTTTCAGTTATTGTCATGCAGTTACCTATCTCATACACAGAAGACTGTCAGCTCCTTGGAAGCAGAGATGCCGCTTCTTTGATTGCTGTATCCCCAGACCAGTGTTAGGCCTCATTCGTAGTCATTGTACCCAAGAAATGTCCTGGTGAAGAAATGTGAAAAATCTGAACTGTAGTTTGCTGCCCATTAATGGATACCATACCCGTTGTATCCAAATGGGTTGGATAGAAATTGCTTCTGATTCATAGAGTTCCCGAGCTAGAGGCAGATCTTCCACTCTAGAACAGCAAGCGGTGGATGCTCAGGAAATGTTTGTTGCTGTCCTGTATTCCCGGTGTGACTCAGTGCTCCACCTGCTAGCACTCTCCACTAGAGTCATTCCAGATCGTTGCTTTGCCCCGTGCATTGAGTTTCTGGATCCTACTTCCTAAGCGCGTCGCCTCCAGTACATCCTCCTCATCACTGCCCAGATTCAGGCTGCCCTCACGTTTAAGTCTTGAATCATTTTTCTGGAGACATTTTTCACTAGTCTCCTCGCCTGTGTTCAGGCTCTAGTCTTGCCCTTCCAGTCTAATCTTCACTTCGCTGCCAGAGTGGGTTGTTCAGCTGTCACCTCTGATTGCCATTCCCCTGCTCAGGATTCTTCCTTGGCTTCTTAGTGCCAGCTTTCATTTGTTCATTTAATAAAGTGTATCTATATATTTCAGGCAGATGCTGTACTCGGCGGGCCCAGGGATGCAGAGCTGAATAAAGCAGACACGTGTCTTAGCGGGCTGAATTTATCGTGTAGTCTAGTGGGGGTTACAGATTATTAATCACATAATCACAGAAATAATTCTATAACCACAGCTGTGACACAGGCCATGATGGAAGAGGGCATAGTGCTGTGAGAGGGCCCAAGAGCTGGTGTGCAGGCGTGTTGGCGGGCAGGGGGAGGCGGTGGTCTGGATGGTGGCCTTTGTGCTGGCCCTGAAGCATGGCTGGCCAGATGTGAGCAGCGTCCGCTCCTGTGCCCAGGACATAGGACCTTCGGGAGTCTGGTCCTTCCCTGCCTGTCTCTCCCCTTGTCTCACAGCCTGTTCTCTGTGTGTGTTACTGGCCTGGTCACACTAAGGCCGCTTTTCCACCTCAGCCAGTTTCAGTTCTTAGCTTCAACAAAATAATTTCTCTGAGATGCCGCCTATAAACTCCCAAAGGCAGATTGAGGGGAAAGAGCACCTCTTCCAGCCTTCCTGTCCCCGTGAGAGGTGTAAGTGTAGGGCAGTGCCCTTCCTGTTACATCCAGTACACTCCTTGAGTGGTGGTGTTTTGGGCCAGAGAACGGTGAGGATAAGGATGTCAGAGTAAGATGGGGAACTAAGTATGCAACTCCTCTCAGATGTCAAACTCTGAAAGGGAGGCCAGTTGTGAAAAGCTGGGGGAAAAAAATCTGGGGTGATTTTAATCCCACTGACACATTGCTAATGTGTATTATCACTTTTTGCCTTCATAATTGTCCCAGGTGGTGCTTATCTTTGTGTTACAGCCAAAGAGATGCCTGTTGACAAAAGTGGAGTATCTCCTTGGGCTCCAAGTGCTATGGTACTCATTTATGCTATGATGCTGCTCCTCATATTTGCTGAGTAAATGAACTTTGATAATTTTTAATGTGTACCTCTGTGGTTTAGTCTATGAGAAAATTTGGCTGTGTGTCACTTTGAAATGTGACGCTTAAGTTGCTGTCCCAGCGCTTCTCTGATGTTCCCACCCCTTCTATGTATAGGCTTATCTCTTAGGTCATTATATTGTCTTCATATTGCATAGGTAGGGGAAATGTTTAAAATAGTATATCTCAGTGGGTTTAATATTTAGACAGGTTGGTTCTTTTGTATTAAGGAGAGGATATTTTAGGTAATGTAGGTTTCACTCAGACAGTATATCATATGTAGGTAAAGTTCATTTTAGATCTAGGACACTATACTAACAAATATTCATTGGATAAATTATGAAGCTTAGAGTGTGTCATATTTATAGGTCTCTTAAATAGTCCAAAATTATGAAGCTTAGAGTGTGCCATATTTATGGGTCTCTTAAATAGTCCAAATATTGCACAGTAATTTTTTTAATAGTGGACAAAAGTTAAGTGACTGAATTTAAGAGTTCTGCTTTTGTGTTCTATCTCATTTTCTGCAGGTTAAACAATTCCCTCTTTATTGGTATAAAGTATTAGGAGTACTACGGAAGACATGTAGAATGACAACACTCAATCTAGTGTTTCAAGACATGATCTGATCCTTTGTTCTCCTCTTTTATGAGTATTTGCTAATCCTCTTGTGAAGGAAAATGCTTTGTTAGAAACAAATGGAGAGAATGTAATTTGCAAAGTACATTATAATTGCAGTTTGGTTAAGGATAAATTTTTTAAAGCAGAAAATAGAACCTTCTTAAATTGTACTTAAATGATTGATTTGCTTGGTGTTGACTGTTCTGTGCCATTGGAGAGAAATCTTGCCATAACAAAATTGTATACAAACTGTAAAGATGGAAGCTTTTTCCAAGGTGCCATTGCATTTTTAGATGATCAGTAATTCTCAGTCTGTCTTTTGAATGGTTATTTGCCTGTTGTTTCCTTTCTCAAAGTGTAGTTTCTAAACATTTCAAAAGGTTTTTAGTGGAACTGTTTGTTAAATAATGTTTATTAGGTGAGTCCTTGGTGTCACTCTTGTTAGTTGATGGCTGGATCAGGTAACTTGCATGGCGTGTCACAATTGGAGGAAAAACAGAATTGTCAGAATAGATTTATCTTAGTGCTGTTTTTTCCTGGGAATTAGGCCCAGATCAAAGTGGGGAGGGCATTGTATTATTGCAGGAAAAAATACAGGGCTCGAGAGTCAACCTAGGCAGCCCTTAACTGGACGCAGGACTGCGGCTTAGAATGGCTTTATCCTGCTTGGCCTTCCTTTCTGTTCTAGAACATGGATGTGATACTTCCATTACATTCCTGATGGTAAGGAATAAACTATAGAACAGATGTAAAGAATTCAGTGCATGCGTAGAGTCCCAGTAGTTAAATTGTTTATTCTTTTTTTTTTAATTGTTTACTGTTTTTGAAACCTGCATTAAAACAAAAGTAAACTTCTCAAATGGGCAGTTGTGGCAGTGAAAGATATTTTTGAAACTTGAAATGAGACAATGAAAAGAAATGTCAACTGTGGTTTTACTATAAGACTCATTTCTATATAAACCTGTAAACCTGTTTAGTTATAAGTTAGTAGGTTTTTAGGAAAGCAGTATGGGTAATAATGAGAGAATCCAGTAAGTCAAAACAAAAATCGATATTTTATGGAATCTTAAGGTGAACAGTGAACTTTTATAGTTGGTTTAAATTTTCTAATGATGTTATTCTTCTGTTGCTTTCAAGTTAAAAACCTAGAGTTTTTATTTCTTTTGATGCCTCACATCAGCTCTGTGATGTGAAGCTGCTTCTGTGCATTTTTAACTCTTTGATGACACTTGAATTAATCTAAAGTACAGTTGGAACGGACTGTGGTGAATTTAGTCTAGCAAGTTTTCCATTGATGTTGAGAGACTGAGAGTTCATCAGTTCAGTCACTAAGTCGTGTCCGACTCTTTGCGACTCCATGAATCGCAGCACGCCAGGCCTCCCTGTCCATCACCATCTCTCAGAGTTCACTCAGACTCACGTCCATCAAGTCCGTGATGCCATCCAGCCATCTCATCCTCGGTCGTCCCCTTCTCCTCCTGCCTCCAATCCCTCCCAGCATCAGTCTTTTCCAATGAGTCAACTCTTCGCATGAGGTGGCCAAAGTACTGGAGTTTCCGCTTTAGCATCATTCCTTCCAAAGAAATCCCAGGGTTGATCTCCTTCAGAATGCACTGGTTGGATCTCCTTGCAGTCCAAGGGATTCTCAAGAGTCTTCTCCAACACCACAGTTCAAAAGCATCAGTTCTTTGGCGCTCAGCCTTCTTCACAGTTCAACTCTCACATTCATACATGACCACAGGAAAAACCATAGCCTTGACTAGACGGCCCTTAGTCGGCAAAGTAATGTCTCTGCTTTTGAATATGCTATCTAGGTTGGTCATAACTTTTCTTCCAAGGAGTAAGCGTCTTCTAATTTCATGGCTGCAGTCACCATCTGCAGTGATTTTGGAGCCCCCCAAAATAAAGTCTGACACTGTTTCCACTGTTTCCCCATCTATTTCCCGTGAAGTGATAGGACCAGATGCCATGATCTTCGTTTTCTGAATGTTGAGCTTTAAGCCAACTTTTTCACTCTTCTCTTTGACTTTCATCTCTTAAGAGGCTTTTTAGCTCCTCTTCACTTTCTGCCATTCATCACAGTTCCCTAAATGGTGAAGTGCTAGGTAGTCTTCAGGATCAGTCTTCCTAACCCTATTATATTTATAATCTCACTTCTGCCCACCGGCCTGACTTCACCCACCCCTCCACGTGTACTCTGCTGTCGATTTCTCCTGTTTCCAGAAAGGGTGTCCCACTGCTCCTGGTGAGGGCTAATGCCTGACCTGTGGGCTGCCCCATCCTTGGGGGTCCTGCCTTTAGTATCCTTTGCTCTTCCTTTGACATAACTTGCCCAGGTTTTCTTAGGCACTAAGTTGTGTCCAACTCTTTGCAACCCCATGGACTGCAGCACGCCAGGCTTCCCTGTCCACCACTGCCTCCCTCAGAATGCTCAGACTCATGTCTGTTGAAATGGTTATGCCATCCAACCGTCTCATATAATTAATTATCTTTTTATGTGTGGATAACTTATTTGTAAGATTTTAAAGGACTGGGGGACTGTATTGTCCCCCACAATTTATCCTCCACAATTAGGGCTGAAATATTTGCTAATAAAAAACTAGACTAAGTGTTCCTTCCTTAGCCTGAAGGAATTGCATACTTTGTCCCTCAAAGGAGGCAGAATATTTCATTGAGTATGTCTGTTTATTAAGATTATATAAATATATATTTCATGGAAATTGGTTTATTTCATTGGTGTCAATTGAAAAGAAAATTGAATGAATAATTATGTATACAGAAATTCAAAATTTTAGTAACCCCTGGCTTTCCTAGATTATAAAGGCAGCACATATTCACTGCTAAAAATTTGAAAAGAACAGAAAAGTATAAAGAGAAAAAAGATCTATAATTTAACCTTTTTTTTAAAAAAGTATATATGCAGGCAGATTATATATTTTAAAAAAATTGGGGATCCCGTGCCGTGAAATTGCTAATAAATTTTATTAGCAAATTGAGTGTGTGAATTTTTTTACTTAACATTTTATTGTGAAAATTTCCCATGAGACTGAATAGATTGAAAATATAGCAGCAGAGTGTTGCGTTAGGTGTACCATTTTCTTATTGTAGACCTTTTGGTTATTTCTGATTTTTTTTTTCATATATAAATGTTCCTGAACATTGTGACTAAATATTTGTCTATTTCTTCAA
>SJYW01042819.1:46956-82959 GCA_006410735.1 Raphicerus campestris
TTCCAGAGTTCACTCAGACTCATGTCCATAGAGTCGGTGATGCCATCCAGCCATCTCATCCTCGGTCGTCCCCTTCTCCTCCTGCCTCCAATCCCTCCCAGCATCAGTCTTTTCCAATGAGTCAACTCTTCGCATGAGGTGGCCAAAGTACTGGAGTTTCCGCTTTAGCATCATTCCTTCCAAAGAAATCCCAGGGTTGATCTCCTTCAGAATGCACTGGTTGGATCTCCTTGCAGTCCAAGGGATTCTCAAGAGTCTTCTCCAACACCACAGTTCAAAAGCATCAGTTCTTTGGCGCTCAGCCTTCTTCACAGTTCAACTCTCACATTCATACATGACCACAGGAAAAACCATAGCCTTGACTAGACGGCCCTTAGTCGGCAAAGTAATGTCTCTGCTTTTGAATATGCTATCTAGGTTGGTCATAACTTTTCTTCCAAGGAGTAAGCGTCTTCTAATTTCATGGCTGCAGTCACCATCTGCAGTGATTTTGGAGCCCCCCAAAATAAAGTCTGACACTGTTTCCACTGTTTCCCCATCTATTTCCCGTGAAGTGATAGGACCAGATGCCATGATCTTCGTTTTCTGAATGTTGAGCTTTAAGCCAACTTTTTCACTCTTCTCTTTGACTTTCATCTCTTAAGAGGCTTTTTAGCTCCTCTTCACTTTCTGCCATTCATCACAGTTCCCTAAATGGTGAAGTGCTAGGTAGTCTTCAGGATCAGTCTTCCTAACCCTATTATATTTATAATCTCACTTCTGCCCACCGGCCTGACTTCACCCACCCCTCCACGTGTACTCTGCTGTCGATTTCTCCTGTTTCCAGAAAGGGTGTCCCACTGCTCCTGGTGAGGGCTAATGCCTGACCTGTGGGCTGCCCCATCCTTGGGGGTCCTGCCTTTAGTATCCTTTGCTCTTCCTTTGACATAACTTGCCCAGGTTTTCTTAGGCACTAAGTTGTGTCCAACTCTTTGCAACCCCATGGACTGCAGCACGCCAGGCTTCCCTGTCCACCACTGCCTCCCTCAGAATGCTCAGACTCATGTCTGTTGAAATGGTTATGCCATCCAACCGTCTCATATAATTAATTATCTTTTTATGTGTGGATAACTTATTTGTAAGATTTTAAAGGACTGGGGGACTGTATTGTCCCCCACAATTTATCCTCCACAATTAGGGCTGAAATATTTGCTAATAAAAAACTAGACTAAGTGTTCCTTCCTTAGCCTGAAGGAATTGCATACTTTGTCCCTCAAAGGAGGCAGAATATTTCATTGAGTATGTCTGTTTATTAAGATTATATAAATATATATTTCATGGAAATTGGTTTATTTCATTGGTGTCAATTGAAAAGAAAATTGAATGAATAATTATGTATACAGAAATTCAAAATTTTAGTAACCCCTGCCTTTCCTAGATTATAAAGGCAGCACATATTCACTGCTAAAAATTTGAAAAGAACAGAAAAGTATAAAGAGAAAAAAGATCTATAATTTAACCTTTTTTTTAAAAAAGTATATATGCAGGCAGATTATATATTTTAAAAAAATTGGGGATCCCGTGCCGTGAAATTGCTAATAAATTTTATTAGCAAATTGAGTGTGTGAATTTTTTTACTTAACATTTTATTGTGAAAATTTCCCATGAGACTGAATAGATTGAAAATATAGCAGCAGAGTGTTGCGTTAGGTGTACCATTTTCTTATTGTAGACCTTTTGGTTATTTCTGATTTTTTTTTTCATATATAAATGTTCCTGAACATTGTGACTAAATATTTGTCTATTTCTTCAAGACATAAATTTATTAGTAAGATTATTGAATCAAGGATATTAATTATTTTAAGCTTTTAATACTGGTATTGCCAAATTGCTTTTCAGAAAAGTAATCTGTGGTGCCAGCAGTATGAGAAAATTCCCAAATGCGTCTGCCTTTTAAGTCAAAATCAGTGAAACATTAGGTGCTGATATTTTTGTTCATGGATTATTATTATTTTTTCTTTTCTAATCTTTTTTGAACACTTTTTCATGCCCATCTTTGTCACAGCATCAGCAGGGGGTATAAAAAAGATGATATGGAGTTAAAATGAATTTTGACAGTATTAATAAGAGCTCTAGAAGAGAGATTTAGATTCAATTTTTAAATGCTCTGTAGATTCTGCCTTACATTCTGTTTTCCTGGCAAAGGAGCAATTGTGGGTTGGCTTTATTTATTTTGGAGTAATTTCTGGACACTAACTTGTTCTTAAATCATTATTTATTATGTGGGCACTTTATACCAGAGCTGTCACCATACTAATTTTTAAAGACTCATTTACCCTCAGGTAGAAATGGTGACATGCCTGGCATTTTTCATCACTTTAACGAGAGGCAGTTCTGTTGAAGACTTTGAACTTATTACCTGTGTTGCTGGTCAGGGTTTTGTGGCTTGGATGTTAACCCCTTTCTCTCTGCAAATGCTAAGTGCTACTTTCCATCAGTTAATAGATTGTCTGCCTCCTCCTTTCATTCAAATCCCTGGAATATAGCTTGTTAAATTTAGGGAAAATAAAGATTTCTTAAACCAGCACTTTAAGGGATAGACGTGCATTGGCAACCCAATCGCTGCCTTCAGAGGCTAGAGCAGACTTTTCTGCCTGGCGTTCCTGGTTACCTCCAGCGGCCCCGAGTCCATTAAAATTGACTGTCTGGAAGAAAACTTTCATACTTTAGTGAACAGTTACTTTACCTCCCCTTGGCAAATGCTTTAATAGACATTTGGAGGTACGTTTTTGCCAGTTGGGCCATTTCTCATAATAAATGATTGTCTGAAACCTTCTCATTTGCGGTTTCTGTCTTGATTCCATCCAGTGGCTACAAGCTGATTCTGATACCCACATAGTAATATTCACCCGGCCAGTGAAGAACTCTAGATTCTTCCATAACTTGGGACCTGTTGACTTGTATGTGATGGTTGCTGCTGCTTTTTTCTTTGTTTTGGACATGCTGTGAGACATGTGGGTTCTTAGTTCCCCGAGCAGAGATTGAACCCAGGCCCCCTGCATTGGAAGTGCCAGATCCTAACCACTGGATGACCCTGGTTGCTTCATCCTTACTTTATAGCCTATGTTAATAATGCCCAGGAGGAGTACCAGTCCAAAAATGTGGAGTACTGTCTACTTTGGATGAAAAAGACAGCAATGGTGACTGCCACTGGGATTGCGTTAGTTTCTGTTTGACTTGGAGGTGACTGATATTCCTGGAGGACTGAGTCTACTGCCTTCTTTTCGGCCTGTACTGGTTTTGTTCTAGGTATCTTTGAAATTTTAGCAGTGAGATCAGGGCAGCAATTTTCATGAAACGTGCGTTAGTTCCTCTACTTCAGTTGACTTTTCTCTAAACGTAGGTTTAGTCTGACATTTCCCATGAGTAAGAGTTAACAGTTTTCATATTTTTGCTGTTTGTGAAAGATACCAGATAATTTCCATGTATAAGAAGCTTAAATACAGTTTTAGCATGGTTGTATAAAAACCCATCTCTTAGCTGTCTATGTTGGAGGGAGAGCAGTGGCACAGGTCATTTTTTGAGGCATGTAAATTGTTTGGAAGGTTTTTCTGTGTTTGAATGCTAGTGGTCTGGTTTGACAGGGGAAATTTATAATAACCCAAAGTGGAGAGAGGCTGTCGGGTAGCCTACTTTTTGCATATGGCCTTTTTTTGAGTGGCCTGCTTTCTCCTGCCATGGCTTGCTTGATAATGATGGCCCACACGGAACCACCTTTGTTGAGACCTTAGTTTGGTATACAGACCACACTCCAGTGGTAAAGATGTCAGGGAAAAGCTAGAAGTGAGTTTTGACAAGAATAACAGGGTGCATTCCAAATTGACGGTAGGTTTAACAGAGGCTGGTTTTACAACTGTTTTCAGCAGCTTGCAAAATGTGTGTAGGGCCACCCACACTTCCTTCCTCTTCTCCAGCCACACCCGCACACTTCAGTTGCTTCTGCTCTCTTTAGTAAACTGGGAGAGCGTCAGTGTTTTCTTGCAACACATACCAGTACTTGTTTCTCAAACACGAATTTCCATATTATGCTGTCATAAGTAAGAAGACCTCTTTAGAATGGCCTAATTTAGTGCTTTTGCTGTTTTAAAAGATGTCATAATAGTTAATGTAGTCATTAAAAATGGTGATTTAGAAGAACATACTGCATGGAAAATGTTCATCCTGTAGTGGAGGAAAAAGTCCTGTGATTTCATATACAATATCTTAGCTTTGCACAGAAGCCCAGGCGTAAAGAATATAAACTTAAGCCTGAAGAGAGGCTGTCCTCGATGAGATTATAGATGTTTTTTTTTTGTTTGTTTTTCATCCATGGTGCTTTTCTCTATTTTCCAGATTTCCTAAAGTGAACTTGTTTTGTGGAAATACTTAGAGAATGGTTGCAGCTTCCTCCCATCCCCATGCGTATATGTGTGTGTGTTACCCCATTTTGTGTCTGGCATGTATTTTACATAGAAAATAACTTGGAAGCCTGTGTCCAGAATGTTAACAGAGATTATCACAGAGGGTAGAATAATGGATGATTAAAAAAAAAAACTCCCCCCCCCCTTTTTTGCCACTATATATGTTCTGATTGTATTTTTTCTTACACTGCATAGATGTTTCTTTCATAATTGAGACAGAAATACTGAAAGGAAAGTAATTGGTCAGTTGAAAAAAGCAGAATATAAAGAAGGATATTAAAGAATATAAAGAAGATAATTATATATAGAATGATCACACCTAGGGTTTGGGGGAGGGTGCATACATGTTTGAGTATGGCTGAGTCCCTTCACTGTTCACCTGAAACTGTTAAAATATTGTTAATTGTCAGTATTCCCAATACAGAATAAAAAGTTTAAAGAAAAAAGCAAATAGTTAGATTTTGTGGGATGCTTTATTGAAAAATCATCAGACTTTGATACCCAACTAGAGATTAATTTCTTTGCCAATCTGCAATATCCATTTCCAGTTGAATACATCCTGGGAAACCAAGCAGTCCACGACTCTCTGCGACCCCGTAGACTGCAGCCCGCCAGGCTCCTCTGTCTATGGGATTCTCCAGGCAAGAATATTGGGGTGGGTTACCATTTCTTTCTCCAGGGGATCTTCCCAACCCAGGGATGGAACCTGGGTCTCCTGCACTGCAGGCAGATTCTTTACCTTCTGAGTCATAGGGAATTTTCTAAAAACAGAAGAGAGGTGATAGCTCAGTAAATTCAGTCTCTTGAGGTAGAGGAAGACTGAAAGAATTTCTACCTGGGTGGAGGAGATTACTATCATCATGACCATGGTAGTGGTGGTGGTAGCTAGTATTTCCTGACTGCTCCCTCTGTGCCAGGCTTTATTTTAAACACTACCTTTATTAACTGATTTAATTCACCGTGATCTGTGCCACGCTCTCGCTAGTGATGTTTTCTAATGAGGAGACTGATCATACACAGAGGTCAGGTTTTTCTCAGATCCAGTGGCTGGTAAGCTGGCATTCAGATCCAGTCATTAGCCTTAACAGAACCAGTCCTCAGCCAAGCTGTACCATCACACTGCCTTGCCAGACTGTGGATGAAACTGTCTGTTGGAGAGAGAAGCAGGCGTGGGTAATGGGAGGAGCTATTGTATCTCACTTGGGGCTGAAGGAGCAGGTTGGCATCTCAGAGTTCACCGTTCTTTAGATGTGGGGCTGTGCCCATGACTTTGCTTGGCCCTGTCTGTGTGAGCAACTGTCTCCATTGCTCTTCATCCCCTCATTCCCAGCAGTAAACCTGTTTTCATAGCCTCTCTCCTTCTTCCTCCTTTCATCTTTCCTACTTCCCCCAACTTCTTCACGTGCTCTTTTCTCAGAGCTCATACGAGCTTGAGCTTAATGATTACCAGGACTCACCTGTAGTATGTTGTGTAAAGTGCCTTGGCCTAGTTTGAATGTTTAGAACTTGAAATTATTGATACGATGTTTCAGTGTTGAGGAGAGGCCTGCAAGGCTGCCTTAGTTCCGTCTCTGTACCCCGAACTTAGGTATCGGTGGCCCTCTCACATGCTCTCTGTTCATGGAGTTTCTGTTTTACTGTCAGATGGAAAGCCTCTAGTGCAGAGCTGTTGTGTGTCCCCCAGTGCTAGTGTTGATTTTTGCTGCCTTCTGGAGGACGGAGTGCTGGAGAGGTTGCCCTCCTTGGCTATCGGAGTGGGTATTTCATGAGCCAGAGAGGCTCCTGCAGACATGTTGGGCTTTGAAGCCTGGCTGAGCAGCTTGGAGCTGCAGGCTGCTGCTTATGGGGCAGGTGGAGCCTCCTGGTGCCTACCTTGCAGGCTCCTGGTGAGGATTCAGTACGTTGCAGATTCGTGCTTATTTCCCAGGAGGCATTTCAAAAACAGTGGCTTTACTCTTCATTATTATAATTCCCTCCTCCTTCAATTGGAATAATCCTTTTACTCTGCCTACCTGGACCAATCTCTGTGTATCTGTTCACTGTGAAATCAGTTCAGTTCAGTCACTCAGTTGTGTCTGCTTCTTTGCGATCCCATGGACTGCAGCATGCCAGGCCTCCCTGTCCGTCACCAACTGTCAGAGTTTATTCAAACTCATGTCCATTGAGTCGGTGATGCCATCCAACCACCTCATCCTCTGTTGTCCCCTCTCCTCCCGTCTTCCGTCTTTCCCAGCATCAGGGTCTTTTCGCTGTGAAATACCTGTTGCCTAAAGATTCCTTGAATGGGCTGTTGTTGACAGAGGGGAGAAAAATAATGGAAGACTGGGTCACTGAAAACAAATTCTCCATTTTTATTTGTCTGGGTCCACCCTGAGGGTTTATATTTTAACTTTCAGCAAAAGTTAAAATAAATAGAACTAAACTAATATCTTTGTATTTTCTTTTAGGAAAAAGAAGAGACTAACAAAACACAGTAATAACAAGGATTACTCCACATGCAGTTTGCAGGGTATGTCTTGGAGTTGGTACACAGTCGCCTTTACTTTACAGAAGCCACATCTTAACATTCTACGTTGGTGTTCAGAATGATTTTCAGGCATTGCAAGATCCTCAGATATCAAAAAATGATTTAATTATTTCCTGTGTTAAGTTGCTCAGTTGTGTCTGACTCTTTGGGACCACATGGACTGTAGCCCGCCAGGCTCCACTGTCCATGAGGATTCTCCAGGCAAGGATACTGGAGGGGGTTTTCCTCCGTTTCCTCCTCCAGGGGACCCTCCCTACCCAGGGATTGAACCTGGGTCTCCTGTGTTGCAGGTGGTTTCCTCATTGTCCGAGCCACCGGGGAAGCCTAATTGTTTCCTATACTAACTCAAAATACACTTGATAGTATGATTAAACAGTATTTTAAAAGGTGTTCAATAACAAGGATATCTTTCCTCTCAACTTTCAGTTATTTATAACTTCCTGTTTTTTAGGTTTATAATTGTAGTTTGATAGACACTGAAAGTCAACTCAGTCGTTTCTGACTCTTTGCAACCCCATGGATAGTCCATGGAATTCTCTAGGCCAGAATACTGGAGTAGGTAGCCGTTCCCTTCTCCAGGGGGTCTTCCTAACCCTGCAGGAGACCTGGGTTCGATCCCTGGGTTGGGAAGTGGGATACCCACTCCAGTATTCTGGCCTAGAGAATTCCACGGACTGTATAGTTCCTGGGGTCGCAAAGAGTCGGACACGACTGAGCCACTTTCATTTCACTTCACTCTGAGACAATGAAAAAGGGATATGTGTATCCAGAAAAGTACCCCCAAAGTGAATTAGATAGTGAAAGCAATTAGTCATTTTAGTACAGGGTAGCTTGTCATTAAGAAGATCCTATGAGATTTTTCCCCATGAACTTGCTAGTAGATTAAAAATTATTTCATTGTGTCCTTTTGCTAACTCGGTTTTGAAAAGAGAAATGACAGTGTGAATAGTGATTATCTGTGGGTGTCTGAGACCCTAAAAAAAGATCCCGCCCATATCTGTGTATTGCTTTGTAATACATAAAACTTTAAAAAATAATTAAAATGTAAACCAACTGAAATTTGTTTATAAAGCCTTGATTTCTGTGCCACTTTCCAGGAATACATCTAAAGTGATAGATGAAAAAGTAAATATATAACTTGGGGGCAGCCTGAAGAGGTTTTTTTTGAAAGCTGAAGTTGCATTTGTAAGCTTGTGCAATAGAAACATAAACTCAGGTAGAATTTTAAAAGTTATTACCGCCCATATGATTAATCAAAGCTAAAGATATAAAGATAGTTTTCTGCCCCCTGGAGATAGCTTAGAGTTTTTCTTTTTGAAAATTAAATATGCTTAAATTAACTTTTTTGGGGGGAACTACTGTCTGAATAAAGCAAGCTTTTTCCTCTTGAATTTTCCTGTTATCAGTAAAATAAGCAGCTTAGATGACAAGGATGATACACAGTACAGAAGAAATTTGCTTTTTCTTCAAAGAGAAAGCCACATAAGCTGTATCTGAACAGTGCAGGTTTCTCATTTTTAAAAGTCTCAGTAGAAATAGGATTTTGTTTCTGAAATTAATTTGCAGAAACAGTGTAGCACAATGGTTAAAAGCACAGACTTTGGTGAATCTCAGCTCTTTAACACACTGGCCTTATAGCCTAGGCCAAGTTACTCACTGGTTTTGTGCCTCAAAATGAAACTAATAATCCTATCTCTGGGTGCAATTTTCAAGTAAATGAAGCACTCAGAATTACTCTGAGGGTAATTTACAATTATAGAGAAGTCTGAGGTGGCCCGTGTGATTCAGATCATTTTAGCCTGCATGGGAGAAGGACTATGAGAATTTTTTTTTAACTTTCACAATATTGTTACCCTAAATATAATATTGTTTAGAATGGTTGTATGTTTATAAGAGGTCTGCGCTTTGAAATAAGAATTCGGTTTGAACCTTCAGCACTTGCCTGAAACACAGTGCTTTCTTGGCTATAAAATGGGAATAATACTGACCTCTTGGGGTTGTTAAGATCCAATGACACAATCTAATCTGATTGAATTTTTGCAGATATATATAGTGGGTTTTCAGTAAATGTTAACTGTTAGCTTTTCTTCTGTTCTTTTAGGCAGAAATGAGATTTAAAGGCATTTAATGTTAGTGCTTAAAAAAAAAAAAAACTTTTATGTACATATAGTTTGGGTTTTTGGGATATTTTCACCTAAGTAGGGTAACTGCTCTAAGTACTGTTAATAAACAGTTACGAAAATGTGAAACTGCATATGGGAGCATTAGGAAAGGCTTCACTGCATGGATTAATATGCACTAATAGGAAAGATCTAGTCTTAGGAGATGGCTGTATTTTTCATGAGATTTTGTTATTCTATTTAATTTTTGTAAAAAAAAAAAAAATAGTGGGAGTTTAGTCTGTGAGATTTAAAATGATGCCTTAATTTGTATAATAAACATTTAAAAATTTTTCTAAGTCAGGGTCATTTATAAGAACCTATTTCTGTATTTTAAGGTTTATACTATAAAGGTTAAGAATTTTAAACTCGCATATAAAATGAGGTTTTTGAAGCCAAATAATCTTTAACATGCAAATAGTTTAAACGCATGCTGTGTGTTCTTGAAATGTATGCACATCATGGTAGATTTTGTTTGAGAGTTGGAAAACCATAATAGAAACAAGAATAACGTATAAGCACAAAGAATAAGTACCCGTCAGTCAGCAAATATTAAAACACCTAATGTGTACCAGATACCGTTCTAGGTACTAGTGATGGAAGAGCAAACAATTTACTTGTAAATATTTTGAAAAAAAATTCCATTTCAAAATTTGAAAAAATTTTGTTTACTTGTTCTATATAAAACACTGTTCTTGGCATTAGCTGAGGGTAGAAATGAAATGTGAAACCGTAGAGTCCTCAAGAACCTTGAGGATAAAGATGGTGTGTACTGAAGCCTATAAGATTAAGACCACCTGGGATGGAGGTGCCTCAGGTGCTTTGGAGATACAGGGGAGGGAGGTAGATGAAAATACCCCAGAAAACTAAACTGTACTCTTCTGGGAGAGTCAGAAGTCTTTGCTGAAGGGATTTTATATTAAATAGTGCTAATTTTGGAATAGCAGGAAGAAGTTGTTGGTTTCTGTCCAAGTGTATATTTGTTGTGTTTTCCCCTTCTAGTCAGTCCCAGACTTCTTTTTTAAGATGCTAATTGAAATTACTTTTGGAAAATATTCTTCTTTAAATACTTTTTTAAAGCATATTAAACTTGCCAGTTTTCTTGTGACATCACCCCAAAATTGTTTCAACAGATGAACTTTGTATCAGTTTGTAAAATAAAATGGCATTTAAATGATCAAGCTTTATAATGTAAACCCTAAATCTGTAAATAGGTAATTATGAATGCCCGACTCATTTTATGTCTCAATATATTTATTTCAAGCTTCTTATAAAACACAGTTTTCACAAAGTGAAGCTATAAAAGGATAAGTCACAGAAAACTTAATTTTATTTCTCTTATTTTGTAGATGTCCATGACGATATTGAAAATGAATTCCTTATTTTCACCAGATATATGAGAAGATCCATTTTAAACAGTCTAAACATTTTTTCTCACGTTGGACCAGCATGGCAGGATTCAAGCGAGGGTATGATGGGAAGATTGCTGGATTATATGATCTGGATAAAACCTTGGGTCGAGGTCATTTTGCAGTGGTTAAACTTGCCAGGCATGTCTTTACAGGTGAAAAAGTGGCAGTAAAAGTTATTGACAAGACAAAATTGGACACACTAGCCACTGGTCATCTTTTCCAAGAAGTGAGATGCATGAAACTAGTGCAGCATCCCAACATCGTACGCCTTTATGAAGTGATTGACACCCAGACCAAACTCTATCTTATCCTAGAACTTGGGGATGGAGGAGACATGTTCGATTACATAATGAAGCATGAGGAGGGACTTAATGAAGACTTGGCCAAGAAGTACTTTGCTCAGATAGTTCACGCCATATCTTATTGCCATAAACTCCATGTGGTTCACAGAGACTTAAAACCCGAGAATGTGGTCTTCTTTGAAAAACAAGGTCTTGTTAAGCTGACAGACTTTGGTTTCAGCAACAAATTTCAACCAGGGAAGAAGCTCACTACAAGCTGTGGATCTCTTGCATATTCTGCCCCAGAAATCCTGCTTGGTGACGAGTATGATGCACCCGCAGTAGGTGGGTACCTTTTAGTATTTGCTGTCTTGAATTCAACTGGCTGAAGTGTAGTTGGTCAAATCAGTTGTTGTTTATGTGAAAATAATTTCTAAGAGAATTTCTATTAAATGGATCTTAGTAAACAGGTTGGGTTTCATGACTGCTGTGTTTCCCTAAAGCTGTCTGAGTTTATTTTTCTTACAGATAGCTAAAGTATATTTGTTAGCACAAAAGAAAAAGAGTAAGTTACCTTTTAAGATAACCTCTCATTGGCCTGTTTTTGTTTTTTTTTTTAGTTTCTGAGTGCTTTTCCTATCTTTTTAGATGCTTCTAGTTATTTCCTTCCTGTGAATACATTTAAACAGTCATGAGACCCATATTAGAAAGGTACTGTGACTATTGCAGAGTATAGTGTGAAGAATTCTGGCATTGGGATCATTTATTGTGACCTTGAACAGTGTACTTGGCTTCTCTGCTTCATTCATCATCCAAAGAATAGAATTAGATCAGGTACAGGTATTGAATGTTATCTTGTTTACTTTTCACAGTGACCCCTGTGGTGGTTACTGTCTATCTTCTTGTATAAGATAGAAAGTTGATAACAGAGTGCCTGCTGCTGCTGCTAAGTCGCTTCAGTCATGTCTGACTCTGTGCAACCCCATAGATGGCAGCCCACCAGGCTCCTCCGTCCCTGGGATTCTCCAGGCAAGAGTACTGGAGTGGGTTGCCATTTCCTTCTCCAATGCATGAAAGTGAAAAGTGAAAGTGAAGTCGCTCAGTCGTGTCCCGACTCCTAGCGACCCCATGGACTGGCCCCCACCAGGCTCCACCACCCATGGGGTTTTCCAGGCAAGAGTACTGGAGTGGGGTGCCTTTGCCTTCTACTATGTGGTAAAATAGTGGTAGCTCTTGGCATTCCACTGGCCTGCTCCCTTCACTCTAACACTTCCTCACGCTCTACTTGTCATGAGTTTCTCCACTGTGACAGAAGTGTTTATTGCTTTTCAGCTTGTGTCAGTTTTGTCCCCTTGGAATCATATTTGTTGTGAAGGTCATTTAGGAATTTATTTTCAGTTTTTAAGGATTTGTTAATCTGAAGGTGTGGTCAGCTTTTAAAATTTTAGGTTTAATCTTAGAAAAATAATCCTAATTTTACATGCATATGATATCAAACTTCATAGACGATGAGTCTTTCATTTGCATTCTGATAATTTAAAATGCAGATTATAGAAGATTAAAGGTAAGCATTGAAGAGTGCTGATCTTATGCTGAATACTCTGTACACCAAGGCACTGTTTTTCATGTTAGACTATNCTAGCGACCCCATGGACTGACCCCCACCAGGCTCCACCACCCATGGGGTTTTCCAGGCAAGAGTACTGGAGTGGGGTGCCTTTGCCTTCTACTATGTGGTAAAATAGTGGTAGCTCTTGGCATTCCACTGGCCTGCTCCCTTCACTCTAACACTTCCTCACGCTCTACTTGTCATGAGTTTCTCCACTGTGACAGAAGTGTTTATTGCTTTTCAGCTTGTGTCAGTTTTGTCCCCTTGGAATCATATTTGTTGTGAAGGTCATTTAGGAATTTATTTTCAGTTTTTAAGGATTTGTTAATCTGAAGGTGTGGTCAGCTTTTAAAATTTTAGGTTTAATCTTAGAAAAATAATCCTAATTTTACATGCATATGATATCAAACTTCATAGACGATGAGTCTTTCATTTGCATTCTGATAATTTAAAATGCAGGTTATAGAAGATTAAAGGTAAGCATTGAAGAGTGCTGATCTTATGCTGAATACTCTGTACACCAAGGCACTGTTTTTCATGTTAGACTATGTGTTCTGGAAAAGAAAGGGTTAATAAATGGTTTCTACCCACTACAGATAACCAGACTTCACTGAAGTCTTTCATTAGAACATTTGAGACAGACAGTTTTTGATTAGTGGAGACTAATCTGAAAATGGAGGCAAGAATATACAGATGAGGAAACATCAATGTGTCAATGTGAAAAGGATATTCAGCCTCACTAATAATCAGGGAAAGGCAAATTAAAACTGCAGTAAGACCCTGTTTCTTACTTTTCATATTGAGCAAAGCTGCTGCTGCTGTTGCTGCTAAGTCGCTTCAGTCGTGTCCAACTCTGTGCGACCCCATAGATGGCAGCCCACCAGGCTCCCCTGTCCCTGGGATTCTCCAGGCAAGAACACTGGAGTGGGTTGCCATTTCCTTCTCCAATGCTGGAAAGTGAAAAGTGAAAGTGAAGTTGCTCAGTCGTGTCCGACTCTTAGCGACCCCATGGACTGCAGCCTACCAGGCTCCTCGGTCCATGGGAGTTTCCAGGCAAGAGTACTGGAGTGGGGTGCCACTGCCTTCTCCGTTGAACAAAGCTAAAGGCAGACAAAACCAAGTGTGAATAAGACTATAGAACATGAAGAACTCTTGTACTTTGTAGACGACAGTAAAGTTAAGTAGACATACTGAGACCCAGTGATTCTGCTTCCTGTGTATGCACCATAGAGAAGCTCATATATGCTGGAGATTTTCAAAGAATGTTTTTAGCAGTATTGACTGTTCAACAGCAGGAGAATAAATTGTTCATTATTCATATGGTGAAACTATAGCTTAGTGAAATTTAATGAATTATGTCAGCATGGCTGGAGTTTCACACACAAAAGTGAGAAAATGAATAATGAGAACATACAGTATTAGAACATTTATACAGAAGTTTAAAACATACAAAGCAGTATGAAACATTGTTTAGGGCTGTAGTACAGGCAGTGAAGTATGAAGAACTTGCGAGATCAAGGTAGTTAACTTCTGAGGTGCAGGCCTGTCTTCAGGGTTTCAACTGTATCGGTGATGCTTTGGGCAGTGAATGCACAGGTGTTCATTGTAATGTTTTTTTCCCCTCCTCTTAAATATTGCATCATAGAACTTTACATAAGTTTTTAAAAACGAAAAGAAAATTGTCTGAAAAGATAATCACCAGTCTGATAAATGGTTGACTTATGTTGGTAAAGTGGAATTGGGTAGAGTTCTTTTTCATTATTTGTATTTATTTCCATGCATGTTGTGTAATTGTGTGATTGAAATTACTATAGAATTACTTTGAAAAACAAATGGAAAGTCACATTTCTGTTAATGTATTAGTTTATTATGCCAAAATCAANGTAAAGTGAAATTGGGTAGAGTTCTTTTTCATTATTTGTATTTATTTCCATGCATGTTGTGTAATTGTGTGATTGAAATTACTATAGAATTACTTTGAAAAACAAATGGAAAGTCACATTTCTGTTAATGTATTAGTTTATTATGCCAAAATCAATCACTGATTTTTCCCAGGTATTTAGCAAATTTAGTTGGGGATAAAGATAAGAATCTTTCACTTAATTATCAGATATTGTTAAGTAAAACAACTTTGGTTCAATTTTATAATTAAGTTTTTTAAGAGTACACTGATCCTCAGCATTGAAAATTAGTTCAGAAATTGTATTTTATTATATTCAAAGATTCAGATTTGATTTTATTTAACTGTACTTTTTTTTCTATATCATTACTTTTTCTTTCACTTTTTATTCTTTCTAGGACCTTTGAGTTTCCCTTGTGATTTCTTTTTTAGCATCTTGAAAGCTTTTTTCCTTTATTATCCTGATTTCTAATGAATACATCTAAGACTGTGTGTTGTCTTCTCTCACAGTCTGTGGTAATATCCCAGGAATTTCACTCTGCAGTCATTGTTATTCATCGCTAAACTTTACTGCTTTGTTTCTTGTTGAGATTTTTTGTTTTTTAAAAATTCAAAATGGCTACATTTATTTTTCCTTTTAGCTATTTGGTTTTAACTTCTAATTTTAGTATATTACAGTCAAATATGCCTGATTGGTTTCTGCTTTGGGAACTATTTTTAGATTTTCCGTGTGGTTTAGTACATAGTAATTTTTGGTTACACTTCCCTGTGTGATAAAAATATTTGTATTTTTGGTACATATAGAGTTTTTATACATAATTAAGATTGTTAATTATGTATTTTGTTCCTTTGTGCCATGTTTTTATTCTTATCTGTTATTTTTTGAGAGAATTATGCTAGTCCCCTACTCAAATATGTCAATTTTGTATTTTAATCAGTTTTTGCTTGTACATGTTATTTTCATGCTGTTAGGTATGTAAAAGTCTGTATAGTTTATTTTACATGATGGACTATCACTTTTAGCAATATGAAACTGTACTTATTTGCTTACTGCTTTAAATCCCATTTGTCGTTTAGTTTCAGGTTTATCTTAAACAATATGTAGCTGTATTAGGTGTCCATAATTCATAAGACTTTTAATAGGTGGATTTAGTCCATTCACATTTGTTTTTTACTGGAATATTTGGACTTATTTGTGCTGTTTTGTATTTTTCATTTGCCTTACTATTTCATTATCACCCTTTGCCATGTTTTGTTGGAGTACTGAGGTTTTCTTTGCTCTCCTCCTCTAGTGGTTTGCAAGCGTGCAATCTGTGTCTCTGTGTTAGTGTCTACTTCTAATGTCTAGAGTTAATATCTGTATCATTCCCTCTACCGTACAAAAAACGACAGTTTGCTTTCACTTTCCTTTATTTGCTTTTATTTATTTTATAAAAAGTTTTAGATTTGAACTTAATTTTACTAATTTTTTGTTTACTGCTGNGCAAAGGTTTGGACTTAGAAGTCAGTGTGTATAAGCTTTTTGGGATGTAAACAGAAAATCTGTATACACTGTCCACAATTTGCAGTTCAGTATTTAATAGAGGTTATTCATGTATGGAGTTACAAGAAGTGTCCTCATGCACATGATGAGTATGCAGAAAACTAGAGTTCTTTTTATAAATCTGTGTTTTGTCCCACATTAAAATATTACTCTCAGTAAACTAGGAATAGAGGGGAACATTCTCAACTTGATAAAGAACATCTTTAAAAATCTACAGCTAACACTTAATGATGAATGACTGCATGCTTTCATCTTTATGCTTTCCAAGTTTGGAAACAAGACAAGGATATTCACTCACCACACTTATTGGGCATAGTACTAAAAGGCATACAGAGTGGAAAGGAAGAAATAAAACCATCTCAATCTGCAGATGACATGATTTTCTGCATGAAAATCTCGAGATGTGTATTTACAGAAAAATTCCTAGGAAAGATAAGTGAATTCAGCAGGATCATAGGATACAAAATCAACACACAAAAACCAATTGCATTTCTCTATATTAAGAAACATCTGGAGTCTGAAATTAATATATTTACAATCCTGTGAAAGAAAATGTATGTATCTAAGAAAACACATATAACAAAATAATTCATGCTGAAAAATGCAAAATGCTGATTAAGGAAATTTAAAAGTCTTAAATGAATGGAGACGGATCAGAGTCATGAATAGGAAAACCAGGTAGTACAGATGTCACTTCTTCCCAGTTGATCCATAGGTTTAATGCAGTTCCTGCCACAAGCCCTGCAGAGTTTTTGAGGACATAGACAACATTATTCTAAAACTTGTGAGGAAAGGCCATGGACCTAAAATAGCTAAAACAGTTATGAGAAAGAAGAGCTGGAGAGGAGTTGCTATTATACCACTCTGGAAAATAGTTCGGCAAAAATAAAACTAAATATATACTTCCCATTACAACTCTGCAGTTGCACTCTTGGGAGTTTATTTTCACATGAAAATCTGTATGTGGTTGTTCGTAGGAACTTTATTTGTAATAGCCCCAAACTGGAAACAGGCCACAGGTCCTTCAGTGGGTGAAATTGTGGTGCATCCTTGCCCTGAAATGCTATGCAGCAATAAAAAGGAGCAAGCGATTCATTTAACAGTCTGAATGGATCTCAAGAAAATTACGCTGAGTGAAAAAATGCCAATCTCAGAAACTTACATACCGCATAATTCCCATTTATATAACTCTTGAACTAAAATTATAGAGATGGAGAACAGACCTGCAGCTGCCACAGGCTGGAGATGACAGTGAGTGATGTAGTTGTACAGGGATAGCATGAATGAGTCTTGGGTGATGGAGCACTTCTGTATCTGGTGTCATTAAATGAATCTATGCCTGGGATGAAACTGCATGGACGCTACACACAAATGAGTGGATGTAAAGCGGGGAACCCGAATGAGCTCTGTGGAGCACACCAGTCAGTTTCCTAGTTGTGCTGGAGTGCTGGAGTTAAGCACGCTGTTGCCGCAGGGAAAATTGGGTGAAGAGTACATGGGACCTCTCTGCTTTTTTGTGTCGGGGAGAGGGGCGGGGAGCAACTCTTGTGAATCTATAATTATTTCAAAATAAAAAGTTAAAAAATACTACTCTTTGCCTAAAGTCAAAGTGAAGTCGCTGAGTTGTCTCCAACTCTTCGCAACCCCATGGACTGTAGCCTACGAGGCTCCTCTGTCCATGGGATTTTCTAGGCAAGAATACTGGAGTGGGGTGCCATTTCCTTCTCTAGGGAATCTTCCCAACCCAGGGATCGAACCCAGGTCTCCTGCATTGCAGGCAGACGTTTTACCACCTGAGCTANGTATCATTCCCTCTACCGTACAAAAAACGACAGTTTGCTTTCACTTTCCTTTATTTGCTTTTATTTATTTTATAAAAAGTTTTAGATTTGAACTTAATTTTACTAATTTTTTGTTTACTGCTGATTTGTCTCCTTGCTATCTTAGATTTTTAATTCTTCAGAGAAGATTTGTGAAAAGTTTCCCAAGTCTTTGTCTGAAAGTATCATCCCATTTGAATGGTACTTTGGCTGGGTATAGAAGTACACAGTGAGAATCGTTTTGTTCCAACTTTAGAGATCCTTTCCCGGCATCTTTTGCGTCAGGTGCTGCGGGGGCAGAGTCTCATGTGAGATCACTTTTGTTTTCGTTGTTGGGCTGTGCTCTCCATGTGATACGTGGTGCAGTTTCGCTTCTGGAAATGCTGTACTTAGTGGTTTTCTGGGGTGTTCTGTTGATGCACTTGGTTCTTGGCTCCTGTGGCTCACGTTTGCTTGGTGCTTGGGGATTGTTAAGTTGTGTGCTTAACTTTTTTATTTTTATTGTTTGGAGATTCTCTAGTAGTCTGCAAATACAGTGTCTGAGTAACCTCCAGTTGATGTGGGAGAGGAGCAGAGGGTGGCCTGGTATCTGACCTTAGTATTTGACAGACTGTCAGTACACCTCTGCCTCTGTGCCCACAGTCACTTCCCCCACCTGGAACAAATACCTGTTTGTTCATGCTTAGTTACAGAGTGAGAGAACTGAATTCATTCTTTTTTAAATTTTCTTTTGTGAATTCATTTTTGTAGTGATTGTCTTAAGTGCAAGTCTTTCCTGTATCCAGACTGTCTTCTGGAAAGGACCAACACACATGCTTCTATCTGCTGGATCCTCTTTTAGTCTGATCCTTTGTGCCATCTACTTTTGCTGTCATATCTAGAGATTTGTGCGGAGAAAGAGAGCTGGATCATACTCAGGGAGCTGTTGATTCCAGTCGCCTCTGTTGTCTTTCAAGAATGTGAACTAAGTTGACTTCACCGAGTTAGAAGGGAAAAGGAAAAAAATGGGATTATTCAGTCAAGAATACTGGAGTGAGTTGACATTTCCTCCTCCAGGGGATCTTCCCGGCCCAGGGATCGAATCTGCTTCCCTGCATTGGCAAGGGGATTCTTCACCACTGAGCCACCAGGAGAAGACTTTACTCCGCTTTAAAAAGCAAAACTATATAGGTTTCTTTAAACATAGAAACTCTAAAATGAAAAAAACTGTTTCTCAGATTATGCACAGAACTTTTCAGTTGTAAAACCCTGACATTGTTTATATCTTTCTACNTTTTATATTGTATTTTTAAAAAAAAAAACCAATTGTAAAACCAGATAATCAGCCAAAAACTATCCTGTATCCACTGAGGCCAGAGCATTTAACCTTCACAATGTTGAAAATACATACTTGCATTTATTTTGGAGAAGTGGTTCTTAGGTTTTTCTGACTCAGTAATGCCTTAACATCTGATGAAGCCTATGGACACATCTTAGAATTGTGTTCTTTTTAATTCTTCTTTTCTTTGTCCTGACTTACTGCATGTGAAGAACATCTCAAAATCCAGTGTGAATTTAAAAATGACTGTCTGGTCTCCCTGAAAAGAATTACCTTTTATTGTCAAAAAGTAGATCAGTAAAACATAAATTCAGACATTCTTGACTATTAATTTATATGCTAATTATATCTTGTATAATATTTGGGAAATCTTGGTGTTTTTAAGCCCAGGGCTGTAGTTAAGCTGAGGCCACGTATAATGTGCTTACAGCAGTCATTCCGCAGTCTGTTCTAGTCCTATGAGAAAATATCTCTACATGCTCTTAACCATGAAAGAGTCTGTCAGAGAGCTTAGGAAATGGGAGCCACCAAAAGACCTACGATTCTAGCATTATGTGTATAAAACATTTAAATACTCTTATCTGACATTTTTTAAAGGATTTCTCCTTCCTATACAGATAGTGTAGCCTAACCTAAACTTTGTGATAGAACTTTGGAATAATCCAAAAAGATGTGAACAGATGAGAGATTTTTTCATAGGTTTCCATCAGTCTGCTATTACAGCTTATACCGTGAATTCCTTGCTTTTATTTGGGACTGTTCGTGTACTCACTCACGTCCTTGCCAGGCTGCACCAAGTCTGTGTCCAGTTTCCTTTTCTCACTTGTCACTTACTAGCGACAGATGTATTTGTTAAATGTTTCAGTATTTTTCGACTTGAACCTTTTCTTCCCAGTCAGAATCTGGCTAAATTTTATATTATTTATTCTTATCCTGTTTGTCATTTGGACATAGGGTCTTGATGAGTGCACGTTGGAAGACTTTAGGCGTGTGTCAGAGTTTTAGGCCCCAAACTCTGGAATTTGGGATTACCTATTTTTAAGGGATGATTTATGCCTCTTCTGTATGTAGGTAGGGAATTTTGGTCCTTTTTAAAGTAGCACCTTGTTTTACCTTAAAAAGGAGACATAGAACCTACTTGTGTGAGTGTGCCCAGCATGAGCTGCACTGGACTCTGGGGCTCAGGCCTAGTCACACGGGTAGCATCTGTTTGCCAAGAAGTGAAAGACACATCTGTAGAAATGTGGCACATGCCTTCCGCAACCCAACCGTGAGACACAGGGTCACATGCTCTGAAGGGTACTTTTTCAAAGTATAGTGCCATCACTTGTCATATAAAACCAAAAGAAAAAATGAAAATCCTTCCCTAAACTTTCTGAAGTTTCACATGCCTAAGAGAAATGAAAATTTTTTCAGAAATCACAATTGAAAATTGATCTGGCATGAGCCCTTTGTAAATAAAAGCACTTGATTTAGTATTAGTTCTGTCTTCACAGTGCTTTGGCTTTAAATGTGAATGTTGTTTAATTTGAGACGGAGGAAGCAATGCCTTGAGTAAAATCTTTTGGGTTTTATAAACTTAATGAATTTAATGTCTATAAGAAAGATTCTTGAGCAGGAAGTGTCAGGTGTGGTATAGTCTTATAGGTACCCTGTAGATGGGTTTTTTAGGCTAACTCACTTGTTGATTTCTTAATGAAAGGTTTGAGAAACATGATAGAAATGATTTGCGTGTTTTTGATGTTTTCCTTATTGCCTTTTTAGCCATGGTATATATTGTTCTTACTGTGTAATAAGGTCAGATCAAATGAAATAGATGACTGTGTTTTGAAAAGTATAACTTACTGTTGAGTGGTATGGTGAGATTTAAACTGGTGGTTCTTAACTCGTCACTCACCAGTTTCACTGGGGGAGATTTAAAAAAGAAAAAGAAAAAAGCTTGCCTGGGCAACCCTGCTAGAGATTCTGATTCTGATAGTTGTTGGGTGAGGGCCCCCACCAAAGCTTCGTGAGATTCCAATAAGCATCCAGCCTTGCCTACCACTGATTCGAATTCATAGAATCAAATGTTTTCAGCTACTAGTGAAAAAATAGATTCCCAGTATTCTAATGTTCTTTAGAGAAGCAGTAAGGAAAAAAAAAGTTTTTTGACTGGATTCATTTTGATGTTGATAGTGGAGCTTAATTTCTCCCCTCCACCTCCCACCCCTCATTTTTAGGCATACTGTGCTCATTCAGTGAAAACCAATTTCAGGTCCCTTTGAAAAGTTTTTTGATGCTTCTCCGCTGCCTGGAACTTGAAGCTAAACACTCATCAGGGTCCCCTTGTCCTGAGGAACCCAGAGACTGTCCTGCCTGGTTCCTTTCCACAGTGGTCAGCAGGTTGCTTCACCGCATCGCTCAGAATCAGTTTCTTCGTCCAGAAGACGTGCAGTGCCTTTGCAATTTTCTCAGGGCTCTGGCGGCTGTTAGCTGGACAGGGGTTTCATTTTGCTTTAGGTCAATCTTAGTGCACCTCTTACTCCCTGTAAAATCCTGTGGAAAGACAAAGAGATGCAGAACTGATAATTGCAGGTCCATGTTTGAATAAAAACCAGAAGTTTGTTCACCTACATTTGTGTGTGTGTGTCTGTTGTCCGAGGAGGTCAGATTCAGGCTGGGGTGTGTGTCCCTCTCTGAGGAAGCGGGTGAGAGAAGGGATTCCAGCAGCAGCTCTCCTTTTCTCTGTGCTGCGGCCCTTCTCAGGCCCTGACAGTTCCGGGAGAGGCGGCCTCTGGGGCTGGGGCGAGGGCCCAAGAGGTGGGGTTGTCCTGGGGAGCAGCTCTAGGGAGAGCTGTAGGGAGGGGCTTTCTTGGGTCTGCAGCCGCTGTCTCGGGCACCCGACGCCCAGGAGGAACACAGTGCTTCTCAGTGCCTTTGAAACAGGAATCTGTTAGGTCACTCCTCTGCTTGGAACGTCTTAAAGACTTGCCGTTTCACTCAGTCGAAACTGGCATCCTCACAGTGGCTGGCCTGGCCTTTGAGGTTGGGTCCCCCATTTCTTTCCTGACTTTCCCTCCCAGTTTTTCGTGTCATTGCTCAGTCGCCAGGCCTGCCAGTCACCCTCCTCCTGCTCCAGCCCTGCCCTCAGGCCTCACCTTCCCACCTCTTCAGCTCTCTCTTACCCTCTGTGCCCTGGGGTCGGTCCCTCTGTGCCCTGGGGTCGGGGTGGTTCCTGCCTTGGGGTTGATGTAGGGATTAGGTGAATGGAGACCCTGGGAGTCCGCCTTCAGCCATTAGCTCTAAGTGTCTCTGCACAGCCGCCTCTGGAAGAGAAAAACGCCGCCTTGCATTTCTGTGGCTCTGCAGTGGCCTCCTTTTCCTACCTGGGTGCTCTCTCCTCCTCTGGGAATGTGTCCTGGCGGAGTTTCTGAAATGTTGGCTGCCTGAGGAAACTGGGAGAAAGGGCAGGCCTGTGTGTTTGTAGCTGTGAGTAACTTTCAGAATGTTAGGTGTGTGTTGAGGGAGTAGGTTGACTTCTGTAGAAAGGTGTGTGTGTGTGGTTTTGTTTTGTTTTGTTTTAAAGAAAACACTGAAGGTCTTGGTATTTACTTGGTAACTGCTTAGTTTCTTGCAACTTCACAAGAGTTGTTTAAAATATCCAAAACAGTAACTATTTTAATAGAGACATACGAAAAATTAAGCCACTTGTCTTCACCACTTATCTTCATTTCAGGTGTGACATAGGAACCTTTGAGGTGTTGGAAATGTCAGACTTGGTTGTTTTTTAAGCCTTTTATTTGTGGGGAGAAATATACACCTGTTAAAGACTAGTTTGCAGAACAAAGAATCAGTGATGCAGGAAATTTGGAATCTTTTCCGTCAGGAAGCACATTGTTGGACAGACTCAGAGCTCCTAATGCCCCCCAGAGTGACTGTCGTGTGTTTGAGGAGTGTTGAAGGATGTGTATCTGCTGCCGGCAGGGCTCTGGGCTCCATCCCTCTCCTGTGTGTCTCCTGAGGTGGGCCTGGAGGAACTTGTCCGCGCCAGGCCTCCACTTTCTGGTGAAATCCTGCCTAGCGGGTCCTGGAGCTGTTGTGACTCCCAGGGTGGCTATTGAGACAGGCTTTCACAGTCACCTTAAACACAGCTGACTGGCTTCTTTCAAGGGCTGTGACTTCTTTCAGTCAGATCCTTATAGTAGCATTGCCTTTGGTAGGGAAAGGTGGCCCACTCGTGGCACAGGGCGCCTGGAGCTAGGCCAGGTTCATCAGCAGAGACTCCTGTTGAGCTGGTGCTTCGATACAGCCATGATGCCAATTCGTGTCCTTCACCAGTCTTCATTCCTTAGTCCCACCATTCTGTGTATCCCATTTTCTATATAATCTGCTCTGTCTCTGGAAGACATTGATGTATCTTAAGTAATTTTATTGATTTATTAGCCTGATGGTAATTTAGTTAAAATTATACCCAGTATAAGGCTCTGCCTAATTTAATATTTTAGAACTTTTAATTCAGAGTGATTAATATTATTTTTTATTATTTATTTATTTACTTGGCTGCATCAGGTCTTCCTTGTGGTATGTGGGATCTTAGTTCCCCAACCAGTGCTCAAACCTGCATCTGCTGCATTGGAAAGCAGATTCTCAGCCACTGGACCACCAGGAAAGTCCCCTAATTCAGAATTATTTTAAACCCTGAAACCTAAGGAAAAATTGTGGGTCCCCAACATCTGTGGCAACATCTGATAAGTAGGCAAATAAGACTGTGAAGTTAGATCCTCCTCACAAATACACCCCAGTTCCCCTGGTGCCTGGGGTGCAGCTGGGCACAGAGTAGGCACTCTGGTTTGTTGGATAAAAACAAAGGCTTTTAAATGGCTTTAAAAAAAAAGGTGATGAGATGCAGAGGACATGCGTCCTGTTGGCCTTTTCCCTTCGGAATTGGGTGGCATGATGCCAAGCATAATCGCTCCAGATGGCGAGCTTGTCCCGCGTGCTCAGTAGTGAGGTCGTGGAGAGAGGGAACTGCGTTTGTTTCCATCTTGTCTGTCTATGTTCCATCCTCATCTTCTGGTAAACACAACGAGCTCTTCCTGTTTGTTGAATAAACATTGCAGAGATGAAGGAATGAAGATTTACCGTCTTCTAAACTTCTTTACAAAGTTGAGTTTCGGCTGCCCTCCCTGACTCTTCCTAATCTCTTTGGTCACATCATGCCTCCTTTTTCTCGCCTTCTGTTTGGATATTTAATGAGTCCTAGACTCACCATGAGTCTGATGAGAGTTGTGGTGCTTCTTTGGGAGAAATGGAGAGGTGCAGTTTCTGAGGTGTTTTATGAACCATCATGAAGCCCTTTTTAAAATCTGACCTTGGAGCCGCATAAAAAGCGGGCCCACAACTTTTTGAGAGAAAGGATGAGCACAAGCATGACTGCAGTAAACCTTGGGGTGTGTAAAATACAGGTGCAGAATCATGGCCTTGTTTTTTGTGCATAACTCTTAAAGAGTTCTCATTTTTCTTATTGAGTTTTCAGTTTCCTAGCTATGACTTGGGAAGATGGTAATGGAAAATTGAAGGTAAAGTTTTAGAAAAGGCTACTTCCAAAAGGATCGTCATGTCATTTGAGGGAGTACTGTTGTATTTTTAAAACCTAAAATAGAATTAATTTGTTGGTTATTGAGTACGTTTGATATGATTTTTTTTAAAGATTTTTTTTGATGTGGACCATTTTCAAAGTCTCCATTGGATCTGTTACACTAGTGCTTCTGTTTTACGATTTGGTTATTTGACCCTGCCTGAGTCATGTGGGATCTTCGGAGAAGGCAATGGCACCCCACTCCAGTATTCTTGCCTGGAAACTCCCATGAACAGAGGAGCCTGGTAGGCTGCAGTCCATGGGGTCGCTTTGTCAGACACGACTGAGCGACTTCACTTTCACTTTTCACTTTCATGCATTGGAGAAGGGAATGGCAATCCACTCCAGTGTTCTTGCCTGGAGAATCCCAGGAATGGTGGAGCCCAATGGGCTGCCATCTGGGGGGTTGAACAGAGTTGGACACGACTAAAGCGACTTAGCAGTAGCAGCATGTGGGATCTTAGCTCGCTGGCAGGGATTAAACCTGCACCCCCTGCATTGGAAGGCGAACTCTTAACCACTGGACTGCCAGGGAAGTCCCGTGATTTAAAAAAAAAGAAAACCCCACATACTCATTTTTGTGTTGTAACAGGTTTTGTATATTAACTCTATACCGACATTTGGAGGTTCTTGTTACAGTGTAAGAGAACATCAATTGGGAGCTCCAGTAGATGCAGGGAATCCCCTCAGATGGTGTGACCCTGTGTTCCAGGGTGTGGATCCCAGTTTTGTACTCAGTGGTCGTTTCTAGAGGGCAGAAACTGATTCAACAAATCCTTAAGAGACTAATGTATACAGATACCAGTTGATTGATACATCAGACGTTAAGTATCAGTTCACTGTAAGCTTATATTCTGGCATCACAGTAGTTGTATTTTCTTAACCTTACCTGTTTTTCAGGTATGTTATGGCTGAGGTACTCTTATAGTGTATTAGAAGTTGGGCTTAACCTTTTCAGGAACTTTTGTGATCCATTGAAACTCTGGAGGTCATATGATTCTTGTTTGAGTTGCTGCCTCAGCTCTAGAAGGGGCTCTTTCCGATCTGGAATTTTAGGTCACCTTTTCCTCTTGTTTCCAAGGCTTCAAAAACATGATTCCACAAGTTATCATTTTGTTTTTAGTTGTTAGAGCAGGGCCATTGGTCTGCTGTAGCCCATTCTTCTGTGCCTGGAAGCAGAAGATTCCCAGAGGTTTTAGATTAGTCTGAATTTTTTCCTCAATCGTGAGTCTGTGGGTGGGGCACAGTGCCATCTGTCCCACCTCGGACAGTTGTATTATCAAGTTGTCAGTAAGCAGCTTGATAAATTCTTGGATTTACCATCTAGCTTCAATAGTGAAATCATCAGTCAGCTGAGGCAAGAATAGAAAAGAGCTTGTGTTCTGTGACTTCCTAACCTTTGACTCTTTGAGCTGCTTTCTGGAGTAAAGGGAGCAGCTTTTCATGTGGTGAGGAGGCTTTCTCAAGTTGTTGTGATGTTTTAGGTAGGATAAGTGAACTTCAGAATCCTTAGCCATCTATGTTGTGAACCAGTTAGGGAACTACTTACTGATCACTTTCTTTAGGTGAGTCTTGAGTTGTCCCAAACACAAGAGAGCACCAGAAAGCAAGCAGTTAAAGGCTGGTGGGATGTTGACATGGGCTGTCCTCGGCCATGTGTAAAGCTCATGTATTTTGTTTATAGTTGTCATTTTCAGAGTCTCACTTGTAGCCTTATTTATTAGTTAATTTTACATAAAATTTTAGCAAGATCAATACATTTGTTTTTCTAACCTTCAGCTCACAGGTAACACAGGGACTTCCCAGAGGCCAGCACACTGGGATAGCAACAAGAGTTGAGGGAAGAATCATGAAATTGTAATCAACAACTCTTATTTTGGCCCTTTGTTTGTGGTCTAGAGTCCAGACTTTTATCTGGGCTTGTGGGTACTTTGGAGGTAGAGTGAGATACGTGGAAGCATTCTAGAATGGGAATCCTAGATGGAGGATAAGGTGGAGCCATCTTTTATAAGCCAGATGTTTATTATTTTCTCTGTAAATGAATGAACAGAGATGAACTGTGGCAAGACCCAGGACACCAAGGGCAGCAGAGCCATGTCTCCTGGAAATTCACTACCCATCTGTAAGGTCTTATTACATTTCACTGCCTAGCACAGTGCCTGGTGTATACTTGCTGAACACTCACATCAGTTTCTGCTTGTGGCCCTTTAGTGTAAGGACTGATGCTGTTGATTAAGTGATGCAGGAAAAAAGAAGAGGCCCTAATGATTTAAAATTCTTCCATTATCAGAAGGCATCATAGGAAGAATTATTTAATAAGTTGTACTGGAGTAATTAAATATTTTGAGAAGAAGGGATGATAGATCCCTACCTGTGTCATATGTCACAGTAAACTCCAGGTGAATTCAGGATTTGTATATGAAGAATTAAGCTCCCCTAGAGTTGAATATTCATAAGGTCTTGGCATTTCTAAACAGGAATCATAAGAAATTGGTGATAGATTTGATTACTTTATGGGTATGGTGCATATATGTTTAAAATAAATTTATAATGGGAACAAACAGGGGAAATAATTTGTAATATAGTTAACTATTTTTACTATAAAATGAGCTCTTGAGAAATCATTGAGAAAACTCTCAAGACAAATGCAAAGAGTTGCTGTACAAGTCATAAGAATAGCCAGTGTAGAAGGAAAAGGTTGACCTTAAAGTAATTAGAATATTTGGTACTTAGTGTAAAGGTACAATAATCAAGACTATATGCGGGACTTCCCTGCTGGTCCAGGTTAAGACTTCACCTTCCATTGAAGGGGGATGCAGGTTTGATCCCTGGTCAAGGAGCGAAGAGCCCAAAAACCCAAAACAGAAACAGTATTGTAACAAATTTAATAAAGACTTAAAAATAGAAGACTATATGGTATTTTAAAAAAAGGATTATGTGAGTCAGTGGAATTGAATAAAGAATCTGTATCTGTAAATGAACACATACATATATTGTTTGATAGTTTCCGATAAGACAAACATACAGCCCAGCAAGCCCACTGCTAGGTGTTTACGCAAGCCAAATGAAACAAAAATTTTTTGGGGGGCAAATGAAAATTTAAGTTTGCACAAGTACCTGTACACATGTGTTTTTAGTAACTTTATTCATAACTATCTCAAGCTTAAATAAGCTGTGGGACACCTATGCAAAGGGACACCTCTCAGCAGGAAGAAATGATGAGTTATTGGCATGTGCAGCAACATGGACAGATCTCAGATGCATCAGTGAAGGAGCCAGACTGCAGACAGTACACGCTGCGTGAGTCCATTTATAGGCAAGACTTTCGGGACAGAAAGCAGACCCGCTGTTGCCAGGGGCTGGGCTGGGAGGAGTTGTCTGCAGGGCAGCATAGGGGACTCTCAAGAGTGGTGCCCGAGATCTCTGTGTGTCTGCTGTGATGGGGGCTCCGTGACTGCTGTGTTAGAGCTTGCAGAGGTGCACACTGACAGTGGTGAACTCCAGTGTGTGTCAGGTTTACATTGGAGAAATTGGGGGGAAATAACCGGGACAGTGCAAATTAAAACAAATCTGGTACATCTTTAGCCTATCTATTAATAATAGGCTAATATGAAAGATTGTGGAATTGGGAAGTGGAGACTAGCCTCNGGAAGTCCCGTGATTTAAAAAAAAAGAAAACCCCACATACTCATTTTTGTGTTGTAACAGGTTTTGTATATTAACTCTATACCGACATTTGGAGGTTCTTGTTACAGTGTAAGAGAACATCAATTGGGAGCTCCAGTAGATGCAGGGAATCCCCTCAGATGGTGTGACCCTGTGTTCCAGGGTGTGGATCCCAGTTTTGTACTCAGTGGTCGTTTCTAGAGGGCAGAAACTGATTCAACAAATCCTTAAGAGACTAATGTATACAGATACCAGTTGATTGATACATCAGACGTTAAGTATCAGTTCACTGTAAGCTTATATTCTGGCATCACAGTAGTTGTATTTTCTTAACCTTACCTGTTTTTCAGGTATGTTATGGCTGAGGTACTCTTATAGTGTATTAGAAGTTGGGCTTAACCTTTTCAGGAACTTTTGTGATCCATTGAAACTCTGGAGGTCATATGATTCTTGTTTGAGTTGCTGCCTCAGCTCTAGAAGGGGCTCTTTCCGATCTGGAATTTTAGGTCACCTTTTCCTCTTGTTTCCAAGGCTTCAAAAACATGATTCCACAAGTTATCATTTTGTTTTTAGTTGTTAGAGCAGGGCCATTGGTCTGCTGTAGCCCATTCTTCTGTGCCTGGAAGCAGAAGATTCCCAGAGGTTTTAGATTAGTCTGAATTTTTTCCTCAATCGTGAGTCTGTGGGTGGGGCACAGTGCCATCTGTCCCACCTCGGACAGTTGTATTATCAAGTTGTCAGTAAGCAGCTTGATAAATTCTTGGATTTACCATCTAGCTTCAATAGTGAAATCATCAGTCAGCTGAGGCAAGAATAGAAAAGAGCTTGTGTTCTGTGACTTCCTAACCTTTGACTCTTTGAGCTGCTTTCTGGAGTAAAGGGAGCAGCTTTTCATGTGGTGAGGAGGCTTTCTCAAGTTGTTGTGATGTTTTAGGTAGGATAAGTGAACTTCAGAATCCTTAGCCATCTATGTTGTGAACCAGTTAGGGAACTACCGATCACTTTCTTTAGGTGAGTCTTGAGTTGTCCCAAACACAAGAGAGCACCAGAAAGCAAGCAGTTAAAGGCTGGTGGGATGTTGACATGGGCTGTCCTCGGCCATGTGTAAAGCTCATGTATTTTGTTTATAGTTGTCATTTTCAGAGTCTCACTTGTAGCCTTATTTATTAGTTAATTTTACATAAAATTTTAGCAAGATCAATACATTTGTTTTTCTAACCTTCAGCTCACAGGTAACACAGGGACTTCCCAGAGGCCAGCACACTGGGATAGCAACAAGAGTTGAGGGAAGAATCATGAAATTGTAATCAACAACTCTTATTTTGGCCCTTTGTTTGTGGTCTAGAGTCCAGACTTTTATCTGGGCTTGTGGGTACTTTGGAGGTAGAGTGAGATACGTGGAAGCATTCTAGAATGGGAATCCTAGATGGAGGATAAGGTGGAGCCATCTTTTATAAGCCAGATGTTTATTATTTTCTCTGTAAATGAATGAACAGAGATGAACTGTGGCAAGACCCAGGACACCAAGGGCAGCAGAGCCATGTCTCCTGGAAATTCACTACCCATCTGTAAGGTCTTATTACATTTCACTGCCTAGCACAGTGCCTGGTGTATACTTGCTGAACACTCACATCAGTTTCTGCTTGTGGCCCTTTAGTGTAAGGACTGATGCTGTTGATTAAGTGATGCAGGAAAAAAGAAGAGGCCCTAATGATTTAAAATTCTTCCATTATCAGAAGGCATCATAGGAAGAATTATTTAGTAAGTTGTACTGGAGTAATTAAATATTTTGAGAAGAAGGGATGATAGATCCCTACCTGTGTCATATGTCACAGTAAACTCCAGGTGAATTCAGGATTTGTATATGAAGAATTAAGCTCCCCTAGAGTTGAATATTCATAAGGTCTTGGCATTTCTAAACAGGAATCATAAGAAATTGGTGATAGATTTGATTACTTTATGGGTATGGTGCATATATGTTTAAAATAAATTTATAATGGGAACAAACAGGGGAAATAATTTGTAATATAGTTAACTATTTTTACTATAAAATGAGCTCTTGAGAAATCATTGAGAAAACTCTCAAGACAAATGCAAAGAGTTGCTGTACAAGTCATAAGAATAGCCAGTGTAGAAGGAAAAGGTTGACCTTAAAGTAATTAGAATATTTGGCACTTAGTGTAAAGGTACAATAATCAAGACTATATGCGGGACTTCCCTGCTGGTCCAGGTTAAGACTTCACCTTCCAATGAAGGGGGATGCAGGTTTGATCCCTGGTCAAGGAGCGAAGAGCCCAAAAACCCAAAACAGAAACAGTATTGTAACAAATTTAATAAAGACTTAAAAATAGAAGACTATATGGTATTTTAAAAAAAGGATTATGTGAGTCAGTGGAATTGAATAAAGAATCTGTATCTGTAAATGAACACATACATATATTGTTTGATAGTTTCCGATAAGACAAACATACAGCCCAGCAAGCCCACTGCTAGGTGTTTACGCAAGCCAAATGAAACAAAAATTTTTTGGGGGGCAAATGAAAATTTAAGTTTGCACAAGTACCTGTACACATGTGTTTTTAGTAACTTTATTCATAACTATCTCAAGCTTAAATAAGCTGTGGGACACCTATGCAAAGGGACACCTCTCAGCAGGAAGAAATGATGAGTTATTGGCATGTGCAGCAACATGGACAGATCTCAGATGCATCAGTGAAGGAGCCNAGTAACTTTGTTCATAACTATCTCAAGCTTAAATAAGCTGTGGGACACCTATGCAAAGGGACACCTCTCAGCAGGAAGAAATGATGAGTTATTGGCATGTGCAGCAACATGGACAGATCTCAGATGCATCAGTGAAGGAGCCAGACTGCAGACAGTACACGCTGCGTGAGTCCATTTATAGGCAAGACTTTCGGGACAGAAAGCAGACCCGCTGTTGCCAGGGGCTGGGCTGGGAGGAGTTGTCTGCAGGGCAGCATAGGGGACTCTCGAGAGTGGTGCCCGAGATCTCTGTGTGTCTGCTGTGATGGGGGCTCCGTGACTGCTATGTTAGAGCTTGCAGAGGTGCACACTGACAGTGGTGAACTCCAGTGTGTGTCAGGTTTACATTGGAGAAATTGGGGGGAAATAACCGGGACAGTGCAAATTAAAACAAATCTGGTACATCTTTAGCCTATCTATTAATAATAGGCTAATATGAAAGATTGTGGAATTGGGAAGTGGAGACTAGCCTTAGGCTGCCAATAAAATCTGCCATTAAACACATATCTCAAAATCTGAAGAAAGTAAATGTTAACTTTTAAAAACAGGAAATATGTGGTTATATTTGGGAGAGCTTCTTAGGTAAAGTTTTAACATGAAGGAATCTAACAGTTATAATTCTCTGTAGGACCGACCAGATTGTACGTTTATTGTAATCCCTAGAAAGATATACTGATTTTTTTTTTAATGTAGGAAAATATCCTGTGTATCGTCACAGAGTCGTGTCCAACTCTCTGCGACCCCATGGACTGTAGCCCACCAGGGTCCTCTGTCATGGGATTTCCCAGGCAAGAATACTGGAGCGGGTTGCCATTGCCTTCTCCACGGGATTTTCCTGACCCAGGGATTGAACCCTGGTCTTCTGCACTGCAGGCAGATTCTTTACCAGCCAGGCCACCAGGGAATTAATTCCATGCATTTTAAAGCCACATGGCTAGTTTAGGCTTTATGCATAGAGAACTAACCAAAACGTACATTTCAAGAACTCATATTTTGAATTTTTGAACCTTTTTTTGTATAGAGCAAGTACACTATGTTAAAGTTTTATTTCTTTTTATCTTCAAATGAGGATGTTAAAATCTCTTGACATGTTTAACATTTTAGGGAGTCTAGAGAAATGCCGTGTTCCGTTAAAGGACACGCCTCATTTGACTTTGTGCCTCTGCACCCAAAAAGCTGACTTTGCTGCATTTTCAAAGAGAATCGCAAGAGTCAGCATATGCAGGTGATTTTTATTAACTGGTGTTTTAATGGCTTATATATTTGTCTCATGTTAGAACACCTTGGTCTTACACAAAAGCCTCAGTGTTTTTAAAATCAGTCTAAGAAAACATGAAAATGTTCCAGTAGTTATTAAACTAAAGCATCAAGTTAGTGGAGACTTCACATTTATTCTTTAGTCTGCATAGTAGATATTGTTTGAGATGACATTTTTAGGTTTGGTACTGAACTTGAACATTTTTTACTTAGTAGATCAGAGTCAAATTGTGACATCACTTCGCATTTGTCATAATTCTGTAAAATCACTTATTAAAGTGAAATCAGAGCCCCTGACGTGTCCGTGATGTGGCAGTGTTCCCGTGCACACCCTCTCCTTGAAGAGTACCACGTTGACATTTGTAGTAGAAGGATGTCCTCTTAGGCACGTTGCCACCCTCTTGACCTTTGTTACTAGAAGAAGAAAATATTTCTCATATGAACCTTTTAAACTTTGTGGCTAGTATTGAAATTGGACAAAAGTTAGAGATTTTTCTCATAAACTTGTAAAAGGAAGTATTTAGGTTTCACAGGCTTTTTGTTCTAAGGTCTAATTTTGGAAAGGTATGAGTTTGTAACTGTTGCTTCTCCAAAGTATATAGAAACCAAGGCTTTGAGGGAGGAAATTTCTAGGACGCTGGAGTATCCACACTGACCCTGGGAGAGTACGCAAGCTGGAAGACTGGTGGGTCTGGCTTCAGGTCACCTTCCCCTTGAGAACTCGAAGGTTTGTCCGGAAGCAGGGAAATGGAGCTCGAGGGCGAGCCAGCCAGCAGCACTCTGGCCCCTTTCCAGGCCTCCTGAGGCCCGAGCCTGCTTACTGTGGTACCAAGACACCACCAGGAAGACAGGTTACCCAGAGCATCTCTGGACTAAAGGTTCGCCCTTTTTCTTTTCATCACATTCTGTAATAAGACTCTCAGGGGTATTTGTGAAACTTCAGTGGGTTTAATANGCTTACTGTAGTACCAAGACACCACCAGGAAGACAGGTTACCCAGAGCATCTCTGGACTAAAGGTTCGCCCTTTTTCTTTTCATCACATTCTGTAATAAGACTCTCAGGGGTATTTGTGAAACTTCAGTGGGTTTAATATTTGAGTTTTCTTAATCCTTGAAGGAAATTATTTGTGCTGAAAATTAAAAGTAATATAATTCCCATTATTGCTATTCATGCAGTGGAGAGGTTGGTCTATGAAGCCCTTAAGGGAACCCTGCAGAACCGGATGTCCCCACACCACAGGTTCATTGTGAGCCGGTGGCTCAGTGAATAGAGAAAGGGTCCTAGACGTTTTTTAAATTACTTTTTACATTCCTATAAAGAGGTTTCTGCTTGTTCATTATAAATATGTACACATCAGAATAGTCGGTTAAGCACAGCTGATTGAGATTTACTTTTAAAAACAAGTAATAAAGGAATGGTGGTCTAAGGTAAATCAGATAATACAGAAGTATATTTAAGAAAAAGTGTAAAATCCCCTTTGCTTTTTCCTGCCGGTTCCACTGGGGCCTCCCAGTTTGCTCAGTAGTAAAGAATCCTCCTGCGGATGCAGGAGATGCTGGAGATGTGGGTCTCTTGGATCAAGAAGAGCCTTTGGAGGAAGAAATGGCAACCCACTCCAATATTCTTGCTGGGAGAGCCCGTGGACAGAGGAGCCTGGAGGGCTACACTCTGGGGGCTCGCNGGCAGGAGGAGAAGGGGACGACAGAGGATGGGATGGCTGGATGGCATCACCGACTCGATGGACGTGAGTCTGAGTGAACTCCAGGAGTTGGTGATGGCCAGGAAGGCCTGGCATGCTGCGATTCATGGGATTGCAAAGAGTCGGACACGACTGAGCGACTGAACGGATACTGTTCTCCATATATACTGTTCTCCCTTGTATCAATTAGTGCAAGACTGTTGCCTTTCCTCCACCTCCTCTCCAGCACTGTTTGTAGATTTAAAAAACACCTCTGTGTCTTCATGGCTGTGGGGGGCTTTCTCCAGCTAGAGGCAGCGGGGATTTACTCTGTGGGGTGGGGGCTGCTTGTGACGTGCTCTCTTGCTGCAGAGCACGGGCTCAGTAGCTGTGATGCGCGAGCTTAGTTGCCTTTGGCATATGGGATCTTCCCAGACCAGGGATCGAATCTGTGCCCCTGCATTGGCAGGCAGATTCTTGATCCCTGGGCCACCAGGGAAGTGCCTGTGTGTGGAGCTTTTGATGGTGGCCATTCTGACTAGTGTGAGGTGATACTTCACTGTAGTTTCTGTTGACATTTCTATAATAATTAGTGATGCTGGACATTGCTTCATGTGCCTCTTGGCCATCTGTGTGTCTTCTTTGGAGGAATGTCTGTTTATCGCTTCTGCCCATTTTTGATTGGGTTCTTTATTGTTTAAAAATTTTTTTTTTGCTGTTGAGCTGGATGAACTGTTTGTATATTTTGGAGATAAATTGTTTGTTGCTTCATTTGCAAATATTTTCTCCCATTCTGAGGGTTGTCTTTTCATCTAGTTTATGGTTTCCTTTGCTGTGCCAAAGAGTTTAATTAGGTCCCATTTGTTAATTTTTGTTTTTATTTTCATTATTCTAGGTGGTGGGTTAAAAAGGGCCTTGCTGTGATTTATGTCAGAAACTATTCTGCCTATATTTTCCTTTAAGAGTTTTATAGTGTCTGGTTTTACATTTATGTCTTTTACCCATTTTGAGTTTATTTTTGTGTATGGTGTGTGGGAGTGTTCTGATTTAATTTTTTTCATATAGCTGTCCACTTTTCTCCATTGTATGTTTTTGCCTCCCTTGTTTTAGGTTAATTGACCATAGGTTTATTTCTGGACTTTCTGTCTTGTATCACTGATCTGTATTTCTGTTTTTCCGTCAATACCATACTATCTTGATTATTATAGCTTTTATAGCACAGTCTGAAGTTGGGGAGCCGGATCCTCTAGCTCTGTTTTTTTCTTTCTCAAGATTCCTTTGGCTGTTTGGGGTCTTTTGTGTTTCCATATAAATTGGAGAATTTTTTGTTCTAATTCTGTGCAAAGGTGCCATTGGTAATTTGATAGGGATTGTACTGAATCTGTAAATTATTTTGGGTAGTATGGTCATTTTCACAATATTGATTCTTTGTGTCCCAAGAACATGGTATATATATATCCTTCTGTTTGTATCATCTTTGATTTCTTTCATGAGTGTTTTATAGTTTTCTGAGTATAAGTCGTCTGCCTCCTTAGGTAAGTTTATTCCTAGGTATTTTATTCTTTCTGTTGTGATGATAAATGGGATAGTCTCCTTAATTTCTCATTCTGTTCTTTCATTGTTAGTGTGTAGGAATGCAAGAGATTTCTGCGTGTTAATTTTGTATCCTGCAACTTTACCAGATTTGCCGATGAGCTCTAGTAGTTTTCTGGTATTATCTTTAGAATTTTCTGTGTGTAGTGTCATTTCATCTGCAGTGACAGTTTTACCTTTTCTTATTTGGATTCCTTTTATTGCTTTTTCTTTTTTGATAGCTGTGGCTAGGACTTCCAAAACTGTGTTGAGTAATAGTGGTGAGAGTGGACATCCTTATCTTGTTCCTGATTTTAGAGGAAATGCTTTCAGTTTTTCACCACTGAGAACATTTACTCTGGATTTGTTGTCTGTGGGCTTTATTATGTTGAGGTAGATTCCCTCTCTGCCTTTTTTCTGGAGAGTTTTTTTTTTTTTTT
>SJYW01042819.1:84555-107370 GCA_006410735.1 Raphicerus campestris
CGTGCTCTCTTGCTGCAGAGCACGGGCTCAGTAGCTGTGATGCGCGAGCTTAGTTGCCTTTGGCATATGGGATCTTCCCAGACCAGGGATCGAATCTGTGCCCCTGCATTGGCAGGCAGATTCTTGATCCCTGGGCCACCAGGGAAGTGCCTGTGTGTGGAGCTTTTGATGGTGGCCATTCTGACTAGTGTGAGGTGATACTTCACTGTAGTTTCTGTTGACATTTCTATAATAATTAGTGATGCTGGACATTGCTTCATGTGCCTCTTGGCCATCTGTGTGTCTTCTTTGGAGGAATGTCTGTTTATCGCTTCTGCCCATTTTTGATTGGGTTCTTTATTGTTTAAAAATTTTTTTTTTGCTGTTGAGCTGGATGAACTGTTTGTATATTTTGGAGATAAATTGTTTGTTGCTTCATTTGCAAATATTTTCTCCCATTCTGAGGGTTGTCTTTTCATCTAGTTTATGGTTTCCTTTGCTGTGCCAAAGAGTTTAATTAGGTCCCATTTGTTAATTTTTGTTTTTATTTTCATTATTCTAGGTGGTGGGTTAAAAAGGGCCTTGCTGTGATTTATGTCAGAAACTATTCTGCCTATATTTTCCTTTAAGAGTTTTATAGTGTCTGGTTTTACATTTATGTCTTTTACCCATTTTGAGTTTATTTTTGTGTATGGTGTGTGGGAGTGTTCTGATTTAATTTTTTTCATATAGCTGTCCACTTTTCTCCATTGTATGTTTTTGCCTCCCTTGTTTTAGGTTAATTGACCATAGGTTTATTTCTGGACTTTCTGTCTTGTATCACTGATCTGTATTTCTGTTTTTCCGTCAATACCATACTATCTTGATTATTATAGCTTTTATAGCACAGTCTGAAGTTGGGGAGCCAGATCCTCTAGCTCTGTTTTTTCTTTCTCAAGATTCCTTTGGCTGTTTGGGGTCTTTTGTGTTTCCATATAAATTGGAGAATTTTTTGTTCTAATTATGTGCAAAGGTGCCATTGGTAATTTGATAGGGATTGTACTGAATCTGTAAATTATTTTGGGTAGTATGGTCATTTTCACAATATTGATTCTTTGTGTCCCAAGAACATGGTATATATATATATCCTTCTGTTTGTATCATCTTTGATTTCTTTCATGAGTGTTTTATAGTTTTCTGAGTATAAGTCATCTGCCTCCTTAGGTAAGTTTATTCCTAGGTATTTTATTCTTTCTGTTGTGATGATAAATGGGATAGTCTCCTTAATTTCTCATTCTGTTCTTTCATTGTTAGTGTGTAGGAATGCAAGAAATTTCTGCGTGTTAATTTTGTATCCTGCAACTTTACCAGATTTGCCGATGAGCTCTAGTAGTTTTCTGGCATTATCTTTAGAATTTTCTGTGTGTAGTCATTTCATCTGCAGTGACAGTTTTACCTTTTCTTATTTGGATTCCTTTTATTGCTTTTTCTTTTTTGATAGCTGTGGCTAGGACTTCCAAAACTGTGTTGAGTAATAGTGGTGAGAGTGGACATCCTTATCTTGTTCCTGATTTTAGAGGAAATGCTTTCAGTTTTTCACCACTGAGAACATTTACTCTGGATTTGTTGTCTGTGGGCTTTATTATGTTGAGGTAGATTCCCTCTCTGCCTTTTTTCTGGAGAGTTTTTTTTTTTTTTTAAATCATGAATGGATATCGAATTTTGTCAAAAGTTTTTTCTGCATCTCTTGAGATCATCTAATTTTTATTGTTTAATTTGTTAATATGGTATATCACATATGATTTGCATATATTGAAGAATCTTTGCATCCCTGGGATAAATCCTACTTGATTGTGCTGTATGATTCTTTTATTGTATTGTTAGATTTTGTTGAGGATTTTTGTGTCCATATTCATCAAGGATATTGGTCTGTAATTTGCTTTTTTTGTGATATCTGTGCCTGTTTTGATATTATGGGATGGTGACTTTGTAGAATGAGTTTGGAAGTGTTCCTCCCTCTGCAATTTTTAGCAAGAGTTTGAGAAAGATGAGTGTTAGCTTTTCTCTAAATGTTTGATAGAATTCGTCTGTGAAACCATTTGGTCGTGGACTTTTGTATGTTGGAAGACTTTTGATTATAGTTTCAAATTCATTGCTTGTGATTGACCTGTTTATATTTTCTAGTTCTTCCCAGTTCAGTATTAGAAAGTCGTACCTTTCTGATCATTTGTCCATTTCTTCAAGGTTGTCCATTTTATTGGCATATAGTTGCTTGTAGTAGTCTCAGGACTGTATTTCTGCCATCTCAGTTCTAATTTCTCCTTTTTCATTTCTAATTTTATTGATTTGAGTCCTCTCCCTTTTTTTTTTTTTTTTTTTGATGGTTCTGGCTAAAGGTTTGTCAGTTTTGTTTATGATCTCAAAGAACCAACTTTTAGTTTTACTGATACTTGCTATTGTTTTCTTTATTTCTGTTTCATTTTTCCTACTCTGATCCTTATGATTTCTTTACTTAACTGGGTTTTGTTTTTCTTTCTCTGGTTGCTTTAGGTGTAAGATTAAATGGTTTCTTTGTGGTTTTTCTTGCCTCTTGAGTTGCTGTGAATGTCTTCTTTCTGCTTGGGTTTTGGGTCATCATTTGGGTCATGTTTTCATTGTCATTTGCTTGTATTTAAAAAAATTTTTTTTTTTTTTCCGATTCCTTCAATGATCTCTTCGNCTACTCTGATCCTTATGATTTCTTTACTTAACTGGGTTTTGTTTTTCTTTCTCTGGTTGCTTTAGGTGTAAGATTAAATGATTTCTTTGTGGTTTTTCTTGCCTCTTGAGTTGCTGTGAACGTCTTCTTTCTGCTTGGGTTTTGGGTAGTCATTTGGGTCATGTTTTCATTGTCATTTGCTTGTATTTTTAATTATTATTATTATTATTTTTGATTCCTTCAATGATCTCTTGGTGATTCAGCAGCGCACTGGCTAGCCTTCATATGTTTTGTGTTTTTTAGAGGCTTTTTTGGTTTGTTTTTCTGTGATGGTTTCTGATCTCATAGCATTGTGGTCAAAAAAGATGCTTGATAAGATTTCAGTTGTCTTAAATTTTTCAAGCCTTGATTTGTGATCAAGATGTGATCTGTTCTGGAGAATCTTCATTGTGCACTTGAGCAGGAAGTGTATTCTGCCCTTTCAGTGGAATGTCCTGTAAATACCAATTAAATCTGTCTGGTCTATTTTGTCATTTAAGGTTGTGTTTCCTTGTTTTCTGTCTGGATTATCTGTCCATTGGTGGACACTATTGTAAAGTCTATTTTATCTGAGGGTGTTGCGACTCCAGCTTTGATTTCCACTTGCGTGAAACGTCTTTTTCCATCCCCTCATTTTCAGTCTGTGTATGTCTCTGGTTCTGAAGTAAGTCTCTTGCAGATGTACACGTATATGGGTATTGTTTTTGTATCCATTCAGCCAGTCGGTGTTTTTTGATTGGAGCATTTAATCCATTTTCAGTCAAAGTAATTATCAGTATGTATGTGCCTATTAACATTTAAAAAATGGTTCTGGCTTGTTTTTGTGGGGTTTTTCCTTCTCTTCTGTCTCTGCCTAGAGCAGTTCCTTTAGCATTTGTTGTAAAGCTGGTTTGGTACTAAAGTCTTAGCTTTTGCTTGTCTGTAAAGCTTTTGATTTCTCTCTGCCACTCTCTCTGGCCTGCATAATTTCTGCTGAAAATCAGCTGATAGATAACCTCATGGGGATTTTTTTGTATGTCATTTGTTGCTTTTCCCTTTTTGTGTTCAATACTTTTTCTTTGAGTTTAATTTTTGTTAGTTTGTTAGTTTTGTTACCTTGGTGTGTGTCTCCTTGGCTTGTCCTGCATGGCGGAAGTCCCTAACCCTGGGGTTTGTCTGCGGCCTGTTAGTAACCCAGATGCGCGTGCAGAGCTTCATCTGCGGCTCCATTGCTCACATGACCTCCTGGACCACCTCCTCCCCCACAGTCCNCGCAGTGTTGATACATTTTTATTGTAAGCAGTTTAAAATTGCCTCCTCCTTTAGGGAGGAGACAGCCAAGTATACATTATAAACAGAAATGTGAGTTTGCATCCTTGTGTAATGAACATCAGTGGAAGGCTTACTTTGCAGTTAATTTCTAGGTTAGACCATTGTGTGCTGTGAAGGACACGTGCGTTGAAGGGAGGGTAATTCTAATCACCTCTTGTTCACAGTGGCTTGAGAGTTGGAGCAGGTGACCAGAAACAGCAGGTTCATGTTGTACAAATCTGGTTTAAGTTAAAATCAGCTATGTAATTTTCTTTAAAAATCGTAATAAGGTATTCATAGAGCTGAGGTTATAAATTCTTCTGAGTATTTTAGAAACAGGTGCAAGTAGCCACCATTTCTGATTATTGACTTTGAGTGGAGATGGCCCTTTGGATTCCAGCATCAAGATAAAGAGATGTGAGTCAGTGAGTGGAGTGGAATGCTAAGCTGCCTGCTGTCCTAGGGCAGTAAAATAATTCATGCATCCAACAAGTAATGCCAGGGGACCTCTTGGGTACACTGCAGAGCCAAAGGTTTGAACTGAGGGATCCTCAGGTCCTTTTCATTCTCATTTTTATAAATGTTTTAATTTTAGTAGATTTCCCCATCTCCTTCAATACTTTCTCCTGGGAAAAGTAATAAAATTTATTGTACATATAGAAAAATCACTGTGTGTGTAACTTTTGGGTTTCTGCATTTATTGCCCTTTTTGTTTAGCTTGGACCAAGGAAAAGAATTTATTAACAAGTTTTAATTCCCATGGAACCTACATAATTTTGAGTGTTTAACCTTAAGTAAAAACAGCAGTTGAGTGTTAACAGGTGTGGTGCCCAAGACCATGTGCCCTGTCCCTTGCTGTCTTCTGAGCTTTCCATGGTCTAGAAAGCTTCTTGAATTGATGTTGTGTTACTTGAACGGTGATATTGTCATGTCTACACTTTTAGTTTTGGGATTAAATGAATGACTTATGATGTCCTTCCTAAATGGAGTCATTCTTCTTTCATCTAAAGGAAACATCATTTTTCCATCTCACTAGTAATAGTCAATTGTAATGTGTATGCACCACATCTTTATTAATCCAGCAGTGGATATTTACGTTGTTTCTGTCTCTTGGCTATTGTAAATAGTTTACAGAACAAACAAACAAAAACCATGGGATTGCATGTACCTTTTAAAAGTATGGTTTTCTCCAGATTTATGCCCAGGAGTGGGATTGTTGGAACATTTGGTATCTCTGTTTTTAGTTTTTCAAAGAACCTCAGTACTATTCTCCATAATGATTGTTATCAGTTTATATTCCTACTAACAATGTAGGAAGGCTCCCTTTTCTTCACACCCTCTCCAACATTTATTGTTTGTAGACTTTGTGATGATGGCCATTCTGACTGATGTGCGGTGATACTTCAATTAGTTTTGATTTGCATTTCTCTAATAATTAGTGATGTTGAGCATCTTTTCATGTGTTTTTTGGACATCTATATGTCTTCTTGGGAGAAATCTATTTAGATCTTCTGTCCATTTTTTAAATTTTTTTAATATGCTGAATTGCATGAGCTGTTTGTATATTTTGGAAGTTAATCTCTTGTTGGTCAGATCATTTGCAAATGTTTTCTCCCATTCTGTGGATTCTCTCTCTCTTTTTTTTTTTATGGTTTCCTTTAAGTTTAATTAGATCCCCCCTGCCTTTTTTTTTTTTTCTTCATTACTCTAGGAAGTGGATCCAAAAAGACTTTCCTGCAATTTATGCCAGAGTGTTCTCATATTTTTTTCTAAGACTTTTACAGTATTCAGCCTTACATTTAGATCTTTTATCCATTTTGAGTTTATTTTTGTGTCTGGTGTTAGAGAGTGTTCTGATTTCATTCTTTTAGGCATAGCTGTCTAGTTTTCCCAGCACCGCTAATTGAAGAGACTGTCTTTCCCCCACTGTGTGTTCTTGCCTTCTTTGCCATAGATTAATTGACCATAGGTACATGGGTTTATTTCTGGACTTTCAGTCCTGCTGATCTGTAAGCCTGTCTTTGTGCCAAGTACCATATGGTTTTGATTATTGTGTCTTTATAGTATTGTCTGAAGTCAGAAAGCTTGATTGCTCCAGCTGTTTTTCTTTCTCATGACTGCTTTGGTTTTTCGGGATCCTTTGTGTTTCCACATAAATTTTAAGATTTTTTTGTTCTAGATCTGAAAAAATGACATAGGTAATTCAGTAGGGATTGCATTCAGTCATTGGATAGTATAGTCATTGGATAGTATAGTCATTTTGACAATATTGTCCTTCCAATCCAAGAACATGGCATATCTTTCCATCTGTTTGTGTCATCGTTTATTTCTTTCATCGTTTTATAGTTTTCAGATTATAGATCTTTTGTTTCCTTATGTAGGTTTATTCCTAGGTGTTACACTTTTTGATGTGATGGTGAATGAGATTGTTGCCTTAATTTCTCTCTGATCTTCTGTTGTTAGTGTATAGAAATGCAGGAGGTTACTGTGTATTCGTTTTGTATCCTGCAGCTTTACTGAATTCATTGATGAGCTCTAGTAGTATTCTCATAGCATATTTAGGATTCTCTGTGTGTGATACCATCTCAGCTGCAAGCAGTGACAGTTTAACCTTGTTTCCAGCTTGTATCCCCTTTCTGTTTCTTCTCTGATTCTTCCGGCTAGGTCTTCCATAACTGTGTTGAATAAAAGTGGCAAGAGTAGACATCCTTGTCTTGGTCTCGATCTTAGAGGAAATGCTTTCAGCTTTTCACTGTTGAGAATGATGTTATCTGTGTGTTTGTCATAAATGGCCTTTATTATGTTGAGGTAGGTTCCCTCTGTGCCCACTTTCTGAAGAGTTTTTATCATAAATGAGTGTTGGATTTTGTCAGAAGCTTTTCCTTGCATGTATTGAGATGATCATCTGGTTTTTATTATTCAGTTTGTTAATGTGATATATTACACAGATTGATTTGTGAATATTGAAAAATCTTGCATCCCTGGGATAAATCCTACTTGATCATTGTTGAATTCAGTTTGCTAGTATTTTGTTGAGAATTTTTGTATCTGTGTTTAATCAATGATACTGGCTCATAATTTTCTTTTCTGTGATATCTTTTTTTGGTTTCAGTATCAAGGTGATCTTGGCCTCTTAGAATGAATTTAGGAGTTTTCCTTTCTCAGGAATATTTTGAAATATTTTCTGAAGGACAGCTGTTAACTCTTCTCTAAATGCTTGATATAATTCACCTGTGAAGCCATCTGTTCCTGGACTTGTGTTTTGGAGCTTTTGGGTTTTTTTAATTACAGTTTCAATTTCATTATTTGTTATTGGTCTGTGCCTTGCTTCTTTTTCTTCCTGGTTCAGTCTTGGAAGGTGGTGCCTCTCTAAGGATTGTCCAGTTCGTTTCGGTTGTGCCTTTTATTGGCAGACACCTGCTTATAGTCGTCTCTTGTGATCCTTTGTATTTTATGGTGTCTGTTATAACTTTTCCTTTTTCATTTCTAATTTTATTGATTTGAGCCTTTTTCATTTTTTCCTTTTCTGGTTAAAGGTTCATCAATTTTCTTTATCTTTTCAAAGAACCGGGTTTTCGTTTTATTGATCTTTGCTGTTATTTTCTTCATCCCGGTTTCATTTATTTCTGACCTGATCTTCATGATTTCTTCCGTCTACATTCTTCGTTTGGTTTCTGGAGTAAGACTGCCTTGCTCGGAACTTCCTCCTTGAGCTGCTGCTGCTGTGTCCCGTAGGTTTCAGTCGTCATTTGCACTTTCACTTGTTTCTAGGTTTTTCGCCTGTTCAAAATACAATAAACCTGACGGTGTTTTCTTATCGATTTAGTATTTAACAGGATGTCTCTGATTTGCAGATATATGGAGTCTGGGAGTGATCCTTTTCATGTTGGTATGTGGGCAGCCACCCTTTCAAGAGGCCAATGACAGCGAGACATTGACCATGATCATGGATTGCAAATACACGGTGCCCGCCCACGTGTCCAAAGAGTGTAAAGAGTAAGTAAACTAATAAGCACGTGTGTATCTTCGTTCACTTCAACTTTTGAACCCAGAGTTTCTGCTCTTGGTAAGGGTGTTTTGGGAGTTAACCCCAGAATATGATTCGAAATTTAACATTGGAGAACATAATGTATTAGTCTGTGTTTCAAATAAGCTGGTTTTCAAGAAACCCATTCTATGCCTCCTCAGCCTCCAGGAGTGGTGAGTTGCTTTCACGTGAAGAATTGCAATAAGAACTACTTTCTGGTTTTGCTCCTGGAATTATTTAAAGCTCCGGAGAAGAGTTAGGGGATTTGCTTTCCTGAAATAGACTATCAACACAGCATTTTTGGGCTTACAGAGCATGCCTCATAATGTTCTTCATGTCCTCCTCCCCGCAGTTGACTGAGAGCTCTGTTTGGTTCATGTGACTATAGGAAGAGTACATGCAAGCTGATTATTTGGAATTTAAAGTACTATATATAGCACTGTGATGTATATAGTGATAAATTCGTAATGAAATAAAAGAACTGTTGGAAGTTCAGTATTTCGTTGATTTAAAGTTTTTACTTTTTCTCATCATTTGATATGAAGGAAATCTGATAGTTTGAGGAATCTTCTCTGCAAGTGGATCCCTATCTTAGGCCATAGTTAAGAACTTAGGAATTCAAACTCTGCAGATTCAAATACTAGTTTTTCAGTTTACTAATGATGTGAGAATGGTGGAACCTACCTTTCAGGGTTATTGTGGAAATGAAATGAATCAATGTATATAAAGCTGTAGCTCAGTCTTAGCACATAAGTAGTGTTCAGAATGAATATTGGTGGTGATGATGATCATCATCATCCTTACGCCCTGACTGTACTATTCTCTACCCCAGGAAGCAGGCTGCTGTCTGTGGGTGTGTGTTGTGTGTGTGTGTTAGATGTTTGTATTTCAGGGGTATCTTCATAGCCTCTTCTGAAAAAAAAAACAGAGTAGGTTATTTTTTATGTTGACATATATCATTCAGAAGAACGGATAAAATATATATGTGATAAAGTGAGCACCTTTGTACCCAGTAGCCAGCTCAAGAAAAGAAACAGTTCTAATATTTTAGAAGCCTCTTCTTGGCATCTCCTTCTCAGAGGGATTATCTTTAATTAATCGTAGGACCATTCAGTTTCTCCTTTTTCCTGTGTCAATTTTGCTAAGTTTTGTTTTTTAAGGAACTTATCCATTTTATCTAAAGTATTAAATTTCCTGGCCTCAAGTATTTATAACATCCTCTAATTATATTTTTAAAGCCTATAGACTAGTGGATTTGTTGTCCTTTTTTTCATTCTAGTATTGACTTTTTTGCCTTCTTCTGTTTTTGCTTTCTCTGTTTTTGTCTTGATCAGGCCTGCCTGAGGTTTGTTCACGTTAATGTTGCTAAGAGCTATCTTTTGTTTTTCTTGATTTACCGTTGTGTTTTTTGGCTTGTTTGTTTTATGCTACTGATATTCTTTTGTCTGTGTTGTTTCCTGCTACCTGCTTAATGGGCTAGTTCTTTTTTCCATTTTCTTATGTTGAATATTCCATAAATTTTTCTTTTCTAATGTAGTAGTTAAGCACCATTTTACCTGCATCCCACTAGTTTTGATTTATAGTCCTTTCGTTATTCAGTTCTGAATGTTGTCTAGTTTCCATCTGTTTTATCTAACCCATTACTTTCAGAAGGGTATTTTAAATTTCCAAATGTGTAAGAGTTTTACTAATCAGCTTTTTGTTATTCATTTCTAGCTTAATTGCATTGTGATCCAAGGCTATAGTCTATATGGTACTAGTTTTTATTAAATTGGTAAGGCTTGCTTTTGAATTAGCATGGAGTCAGTTTTTGTAAATAATCCTTTTATTCTGGAAAAGAGTGTACACTTTCTAATTGTTGGGGTCAGACCTTTATAAATTCTTAAGGCTAAGCTTGTTAATTATGCTGTTCAAAATTATTTAAATCCTTTCCTAGTTATTTTACTGCTTAATCTACCAGTTGATGAGATATTCTTCCACTGTGTAGAAAGGTATCATAGGCAAATACAAATATTTATTAATAACCCCCATTAATACAGCATAGTCAGCTTATTTTTTTGTACTTGGAAGTCTGTCAGTTTTTGGTTTTGGGGGGAATATTATTAAATCCAGACAAGTTGAAAACTGTTGTGTCTTCCTGGTGAGTTGAACCTTTGTATCACTGTCCATCTCTAATAATGCTTTGGGCCTTAAAGTCAGTCTGCGTCATCTAATGTTAGCTAATCACGCCAGTCTTCTTTTGGTTAGCAGTCATGTGCTAAATATAGTTTTCTGTTCTTTAAATCTTTTATTGTCTTGTTTTTAGGTAAATATTTTTTTAGCAGCTAGGAGCTAGAATTTTGATTAATACCATCTAACCATTTGAACATTCTGTCTTTTAATTGGAGAGTTCATTCGATTTATTATTATTATACTCACTGATAGGTGTAGATGTATTTGAAGTCTGCATCCTTAATTTGCCATGCTGTCTTTAATTTCTTGCAGTGGGCACTTTGGTTCCTTTTTTTTTTTTTTTTTGATAGGTCAGGTTTCTTGTAAGTTCTTTGAAGTTATAGTCCCTACACAAAGAATTTGTATTTGCTTTCCTCCTAGTTACCCAGGGGCATTTCCACCCTGAAACCTCTTAAAAGTAACCTTTTCACTGTGTGTACCACACAGATTTAGTATTATTAATTTGGACCACAAACCTGTGTGAGGACCAGCTTGTACCTAGAAGTTCTTAGAAGAAACTCCCCTGTCCCCCCTCCACAGCAGTGTTGAGGCAGGCAGGTTTCCATCTTGACATCTTAGCAGGAGATGTGTTTCTCACTTCTCATTCCTCCTCACACTGAAGCTGGGTCCCAGTTCTTTGCTAGGTTCTAGTTGTACTTCTCACCTTCAGGAGGCTCTGCACAGTCATTATATTCTGCGTATATTCTGTTTTGAGTTACTCAGTACATAAGCAGGAAAAATCACAACAAGGTCAGCTTTGTCATCTGCTCCTAAGAGTCTTACTTTTACTCTCTTTTTACTTGCTGAGTAGTTCGTCCATCTCTCCGTCCTTCTCTTTTCCTCCCTTCCTTCATCCTTCCTTCCCTCTTGCCAACACAGTGCCCTTAAACAGAATGTGTGTCTAAAGGTCGATGGCCCTTGGGGCGCTGTGACCAGGCTGGCCATCCATTCTTCGGGAGGCCAGTTAGCGCAGCGCGCTGCTCTGTGTGCTGCTGCTTGCTGTGTTGGGTTCTGGCGCCACTGCCCAGTTAACTCGGGCAGATATTGAGCCTCGTGTTAATTCTAGACGATAGGAATCTGCATTTGTGTGTTTGCCTTGTCACTCTATCTGGTGGTTACGATTTTTTATTCTGTGAATCTGATGGCACCAAATATCCTTCATTCCCATCAGCCCCACCATCAGCACTGGTGAACCTTATGAAATTGATGGTATAATTTTAAGAAACAGTTTTGAAAAATATAGTAGCTCACCATTACTCATTCCTGCCAGGACTTTGCTTTAACAATGGACTTACCTTCCTTTCCAGCCTGATCACCCGAATGCTACAGAGAGATCCCAAGAGGAGGGCCTCTTTAGAAGAGATTGAAAACCATCCTTGGCTTCAGGGAGTGGACCCTTCCCCAGCCACGAAGTACAACATTCCACTTGTGTCGTATAAAAACCTGTCGGAAGAGGAGCACAACAGCATCATCCAGCGCATGGTGCTTGGGGACATAGCGGACCGTGACGCCATCGTCGAGTACGTCGGCGCTCGCCTACGCAGGGCCAAGGGCAGGGCTCCTGGGCTGGGCCCTTTTTTAAAAAAAAAAAAAAGATTGTCTTAAAGTTCTGTTAATTTATTAATTTTTGGCTGTGCTGGGTCTTCGTTGCTGCGTGGGCTTTTCTCTGGTTGCAGAAAGCAGGGGCTGTTCTCTAGTTGAGGTGCATGGGCTTCTCAGAGTGGTGGCTTCTCTTGTTGTGAGCGCAGGCTCCAGGACTCCTGGGCTCAGAAGTCGCTGGCTGAGCCTGATTCCCGGGCTCTAGAACACAGGCTCAGGCGCTGTGCTGCACGCCTTGCTCCGAGGCATGTGGGGCCTCTGGGTCGGGAAGGAGCCCAGGTCTCACGCATCGGCAGGCAGATCCTTTACCTCTGAGCCGCCAGGGAAGTCCGGGGCTCGCTCTCACGTGTCTGGGCCTGTGGACGTGGTGTGATGGCTGGAGTTCCCAGTGGCCAGGGCTCATGCCACTTACCTCTGGAGCTCCTGGCCCCAGGCCTGGCTCATAGGTTTTGTTGTCTTTTGCTTTTATTTTTGTGCTAGTGAGCGAGCAGACCGTTGCTAGTGGCGTCGGTGGGCCTGTGGCTGCTCTCCATTCTCACAGAGGTGAACTGGTGTAGACTGTTTAGTGTCCTGGTAGCTGTGCTGTCTGTTGCTGGGTCCTCCTAACTCCCGGGTCTCCCTCTGGTCCCCACAGGGAAGCAGGAGCAGCACCCCAAGTTCTTGAAATCAGGAGTTGGCCTGTCTATAGTCACACGTTTTCATAAGTAAGGCTGTAGGGGCCCACAGCCAAGCCTGTGTGCACAGACGTCATCGTGAGAAGGACCATAGCACGTAAAGAAACTCAGAAGATTTTACTACTACTAAGTCGCTTCAGTTGTGTCCAACTTTATGCGACCCCGTAGACGGCAGCCCACCAGGCTCCCCCGTCCCTGGGATTCTCCAGGCAAGAACACTGGAGTGGGTTGCCATTTCCTTCTCCAGTGCATGAAAGTGAAAAGTGAAAGTGAAGTCGCTCACTCGTGTCCGACTCTTAGTGACCCCATGGACTGCAGCCCACCAGGTTCCTCCGTCCATGGGATTTCCCAGGCAAGAGTACTGGAGTGGGGTGCCATTGCCTTCTCCCAGAAGACTTTACTGTCTGGCTTTTCAGAGCCTTTGCTACAGTAACCTGGAGCCCATGAGATGCACATGTTAGTTATATTTTTGAAAAACCAAAGCCAGTTTTTTATAACCTATGAAGTTTGAAATCAAGGATCATATAAAGATACAGTTGCTTTAAGAATGATTCATTTTTCTAAGAGGTCCTGTTTAAAAATATGAAGTGTTTTACCAAGTCAAAAGTCATTTAATTTGTTGGGTGAGACAGTTGAGGATGATAGAATGAGGATATGCTCTGAGGGGCTCCCCTTGAGGGGGCCACTCTGGCCTGGCTGAGTGTTCTGACCCGGGTGTCTGACCGCTGGGAAGAGGCGGCTGCAGGCTGGACGTACCACTGCAGCGAGGCGGGCTGTCAGACTCAGCTCCCTGGGTCTGGTCCACGAGAAGGGTGGTGTCTTTATAAAGGATGTGCATCTTTAGGGTATATNAGGCCTGGCTCATAGGTTTTGTTGTCTTTTGCTTTTATTTTTGTGCTAGTGAGCGAGCAGACCGTTGCTAGTGGCGTCGGTGGGCCTGTGGCTGCTCTCCATTCTCACAGAGGTGAACTGATGTAGACTGTTTAGTGTCCTGGTAGCTGTGCTGTCTGTTGCTGGGTCCTCCCAACTCCCGGGTCTCCCTCTGGTCCCCACAGGGAAGCAGGAGCAGCACCCCAAGTTCTTGAAATCAGGAGTTGGCCTGTCTATAGTCACACGTTTTCATAAGTAAGGCTGTAGGGGCCCACAGCCAAGCCTGTGTGCACAGACGTCATCGTGAGAAGGACCATAGCACGTAAAGAAACTCAGAAGATTTTACTACTACTAAGTCGCTTCAGTTGTGTCCAACTTTATGCGACCCCGTAGACGGCAGCCCACCAGGCTCCCCCGTCCCTGGGATTCTCCAGGCAAGAACACTGGAGTGGGTTGCCATTTCCTTCTCCAGTGCATGAAAGTGAAAAGTGAAAGTGAAGTCGCTCACTCGTGTCCGACTCTTAGTGACCCCATGGACTGCAGCCCACCAGGTTCCTCCGTCCATGGGATTTCCCAGGCAAGAGTACTGGAGTGGGGTGCCATTGCCTTCTCCCAGAAGACTTTACTGTCTGGCTTTTCAGAGCCTTTGCTACAGTAACCTGGAGCCCATGAGATGCACATGTTAGTTATATTTTTGAAAAACCAAAGCCAGTTTTTTATAACCTATGAAGTTTGAAATCAAGGATCATATAAAGATACAGTTGCTTTAAGAATGATTGATTTTTCTAAGAGGTCCTGTTTAAAAATATGAAGTGTTTTACCAAGTCAAAAGTCATTTAATTTGTTGGGTGAGACAGTTGAGGATGATAGAATGAGGATATGCTCTGAGGGGCTCCCCTTGAGGGGGCCACTCTGGCCTGGCTGAGTGTTCTGACCCGGGTGTCTGACCGCTGGGAAGAGGCGGCTGCAGGCTGGACGTACCACTGCAGCAAGGCGGGCTGTCAGACTCAGCTCCCTGGGTCTGGTCCACGAGAAGGGTGGTGTCTTTATAAAGGATGTGCATCTTTAGGGTATACTGGAAAGAAGAATTTGTAAGAATAAACTCCGGCTCATAGTTTTGGTCTAAGTACGGATACCTGCAGGTTTCTGAGTGTGTTTTGAGTTTTCACAGACTGGCCCGCAGCCACTGAAATGACCTAAGCAAGTGGAGAAGAGCAGGGCGCTTGCTCTCTTGGCCGAGGACACTCACCGTAGGAGTGCGTAGAGAATGGCGCTCGCTTTTGAGCGGATACGAGGCTATTTGCATCTCCTTGAATTGGCTTGAGTCTTAAATAAATACATGCAGTGGAGCCCTGTAGGACTGTTTAATTTAGGTAAATTCAATTATAAATCCAAAAAGAGGGACAGTTTGAAGCCTCAGGTCTTCCCAGCTGTTCGCAGGCTAGTCATGCCTGCTGCCCACATTATGGGCAGCTCCTCACTGCAGGGTGCTTCCTGAATTCAAAGATACATTTGTCAGTCCCTTAAGACAAGCCCACTGCTTTATCTGGTGCCCCGTTGAGGAAACCCTCCAAGAAGCCATTCTGGCCCCAGATTTCCGCTCGATGTCTGGCTTCACCGTCTCTCACCGTGGCCCTGGCTGCCCCCTGAGCTGTGGCCCCGCCGTCTGTTCCATGAGGAGCAGCCCCTGTAGTGTATCCTTCCCGAGTGTTCCTTGTGTAAGTTCACTAACTACACAGGGTCCCAAACAGCAGCATCATGTTTCCAGGCCTTGTGGGTCCTTGGTCGCACACCCCTCCAGTGTCTGTCCATGACAGGCTGGCTGCGGGGGGCGAGGGTGCTGGCTGCCAGTGGGCATGTGCCCAGCAGTGCCAGCCACACTGAGGACTCACAGAGCACTACTTTTGAGGTGGATGTACAAATTTTATTTTATTCATAAATTTTATTCAAAGAAGAGGCTAAGAACATGCTTTCAATAGATTAGTAATGCATTAGTGTCTGAAAATACCAGTAAATACATAGTGTAAAAGGAAAAGCTTTTTCTAATTTTTCTGATTGATATTCGTGTTTGAGTGCACATTCAATATAACTCATTTCATAATTCTGTTGGAAGCAAGTAAGCCACTTTAATGAAAATAAACAACACACATTAGATTTTTAGATAATGTGTACATTCTTGGAAACTTCATTATCTTTTCTTAAGCATCTGAAACTGACAGCCAGCTTAGTTGCCATCAGCGTTTCGGGTTTTTCCTACTAACCGAACATTTTTATGCAGTTGTTTCTTAGAATTTTAAGAATGAACTACTACCAGGTTTTGTGGGTTTTTTTCTCCTTTTTGTAGGGTCCCCCCCCCCCATAATTTTAAAGAATTCTAGGTCATTGGATTTCATTTCCTTTTACTTAAAAAGCAAAAACTCAGTTGTGTTGGGCAAAATCAGACCTGCTAATGTTGACTTCTGTTCTCTCTCCCTTCCTTCCTCAGGGCCCTGGAAACCAACAGGTACAACCACATCACAGCCACTTACTTCTTGCTTGCTGAAAGGATCCTGAGGGAAAAGCAAGAGAAAGAAATACAAACCAGATCTGCAAGCCCTAGCAATATCAAGGCCCAGTTTAGGTGAGAAAAAAATCTTCACTGATTTTAGTAAGTGACCGTTTTGAAATAGCCACCTTTTCCTCAGTGTTTGCTAGCTCTGTGGGGTGAGAGGAGGAAGAGCGCTGGCAGCCTGGCCGAGAGGCCCTGTGCGGGCTCTCTGCGGGAGGGAGGGAGGGGCCTGGGTCCTTGGCCTCCGGGCCACCCTCCTCTCCTGGGCTCCGCGGGGACATGGGCTGTGGCTGCTGGCCCGGCTGCGAAGACGTCTGTGCAGAAGCGGCCTCAAGCTAGGGTGTCTGTCGCTATTTCTGTTAAACTCTTCCAGATCTGACATGTAGAGATGTGTCATTTTCTTTTAAGTTTTATTACGGGAGCAAGGCTGGGATTTCCCTCAGTATCTGGAATAATTTTAGCGAACCTCCAGGGCCTGTCTGTGGCATGATGTTATCTCAGGATTGCAGGAATGTGACAGATCAGCTAGTTGGTTTATTAGCTGCTTCACCTTGGGAGTTCACCTAACCTCTGACTCGGCTTCCTCATCTGTGAAATGGATGGAGTAATGCTCCTTACTCCNCACATTAGATTTTTAGATAATGTGTACATTCTTGGAAACTTCATTATCTTTTCTTAAGCATCTGAAACTGACAGCCAGCTTAGTTGCCATCAGCGTTTCGGGTTTTTCCTACTAACCGAACATTTTTATGCAGTTGTTTCTTAGAATTTTAAGAATGAACTACTACCAGGTTTTGTGGGTTTTTTTCTCCTTTTTGTAGGGTCCCCCCCCCCCATAATTTTAAAGAATTCTAGGTCATTGGATTTCATTTCCTTTTACTTAAAAAGCAAAAACTCAGTTGTGTTGGGCAAAATCAGACCTGCTAATGTTGACTTCTGTTCTCTCTCCCTTCCTTCCTCAGGGCCCTGGAAACCAACAGGTACAACCACATCACAGCCACTTACTTCTTGCTTGCTGAAAGGATCCTGAGGGAAAAGCAAGAGAAAGAAATACAAACCAGATCTGCAAGCCCTAGCAATATCAAGGCCCAGTTTAGGTGAGAAAAAAATCTTCACTGATTTTAGTAAGTGACCGTTTTGAAATAGCCACCTTTTCCTCAGTGTTTGCTAGCTCTGTGGGGTGAGAGGAGGAAGAGCGCTGGCAGCCTGGCCGAGAGGCCCTGTGCGGGCTCTCTGCGGGAGGGAGGGAGGGGCCTGGGTCCTTGGCCTCCGGGCCACCCTCCTCTCCTGGGCTCCGCGGGGACATGGGCTGTGGCTGCTGGCCCGGCTGCGAAGACGTCTGTGCAGAAGCGGCCTCAAGCTAGGGTGTCTGTCGCTATTTCTGTTAAACTCTTCCAGATCTGACATGTAGAGATGTGTCATTTTCTTTTAAGTTTTATTACGGGAGCAAGGCTGGGATTTCCCTCAGTATCTGGAATAATTTTAGCGACCCTCCAGGGCCTGTCTGTGGCATGATGTTATCTCAGGATTGCAGGAATGTGACAGATCAGCTAGTTGGTTTATTAGCTGCTTCACCTTGGGAGTTCACCTAACCTCTGACTCGGCTTCCTCATCTGTGAAATGGATGGAGTAATGCTCCTTACTCCTTGGGGATGTCTTGGGATAAGCGAATTGCTCTCTGTGCGACGTGGTCTGAACCGGCCCGTGTATCCGCTGTCGCTGTTGTGCGCGTCCCTGCTGCGCCGTCTTCGGCAGAGCAGTGGCCGCGCGCATCTCCGCTGTTTCCCTTCCCTTCATTCCCCAACTTTCTCCTGCTTCTCCTCTCCCGCTACCTGCCTACTCTCTTTTTCTTCTACCATATTAGCTTTCCATTTAATATCAAAGCTTGGGAAGGGTTACAAAAGGGTTACTTTTGTCATCATTATGAAAATTTATTTAGAATTTATCTTTGTTCAGATAAAATAATGGAATTATAGTGGAATTAATAGTGATTCAAAACCAGAAGGATGCTCTTGATTCTTAGTAATTCTCTACTTGTACATCTAACTATATATGAACATATGTGTGTGAATATGTAATAATAAATTACTGTTTTAAAGAAGAGTACCATTGGATTTTAAATTACTTGCAGTCAGCTTGCCACGGGTAGGTTGTTGCTTGGGGTGGCGCGACAGAGAAGAGATGAGAAAACGTTCTTGGGTGAACGAAGACTAAATATTTGAAAGTTTAGTTTAACTGGAAGATGAATTTGGTAGCTTCATTTATATCCCAGATGTTTTCTCGCATAACGAAAACCAGGCACTCTGTCTGGTGTCAGCTTGGGAAAGGACTGGGCCCCAGGGAAGGTGGGGACCCTTGCACATGGGACAAGCCAGGAGAAGGTCAATGAGTGGTTAGGGTCAACCTAGCCCTGACCCAAGCCCTCCTGTGTGAAGAGCAGAGTCACTGCAGGCCTGGCCGCCTGGCCTGGAGCCACCCCAGTGTTTGGGAGAAGGGAGCATTTGTAATTGAACTGTTTTATTTTCAATGGGACAGATCAGAACTCAATCTAAAGTTGATCAGACAGGTAAATGAATTAAACTGGCTTTGCTTTATTATAGAAATTACGCAGCCAATAGTAACCTTAAAGAAGTATCAGCGCCTTCCTTGCAGTCTTCTTTTACCCCCCTGGGAATTAGGGAGTGGAGCTGCTGTGGGGGCCTGTCCTCCTCCTGGACCCCTGGCCCACTGCATGTGGTAGATGTCTGCTGACTTGCCTTGTCTTCATTGTCAAAATCCCGGACCCTAACTCAGTTCCACTGCTGGGTGCACCTTGGGGTCAGGGTGACCTGGATGCAGAAACGTGCCCTGAGGCAGGAGGCTGGTGTTAAGCAGCTGAGTTAGCTGTGGGTCCCTGGGTCCAGCCAGGGAAAGCCTGCCAGGAGAGGATCCAGGCTGGAAACACGGGCCCTCTGTCTGCACGAGAGCCTTGGGAGGCCCTCTAGGAGCCGACCCTGTCCGTGTGAACTGTGCCTATCAGTGCAGCTCGTTTACGATTCTTGTTAGCAAGCTTTCTTGTCTCTTGTTAAGATAAGCTGTGATTTTCTCACAATGTCATGCTTATTTAGTGTAGCAGAGCATCAGACCCAGATATGTTCTTAGTAGATGTAAGCTATTTAACCATCTGATAACTCATGTAAATAAGAACCATTGGCTCAGAAGTGGTGGTGGAGTGGCTGGTACAGCTGCAGGGCTTTCCCTCTTGTTTCTGGGTGGGTTCTGTTGTGGGGGGTGGAGAGAGTCCCCACCAGTCTTTGCCTCACCTCCCTCGAGTGGTCTGGCTGCGGCTCTGGGGGCTCTAACGTGCCTCCCACCACAGGGCTACCCCAGTGTTTGCCAGGGTGACATTTTGAGTGGTTGCTCTTAGAGGAATATACCCTGAAAGGAATGTTGGGTGCCATTTCCCAGGGCCCAAGGCTCACCTAGAGTTGGCATAGTTGTATCGTGAGGACAGAGGACTTGTTCAGAGACACTGCTTGACCTCAAAAACACTGAACACTCAGCTTCTGTAAATACCTAGCCATGAGCAGCAAACAGGCCCACTCCATCCTTGAGAGAGGAGGAAGCTCTGAGTTGGGGAAGAGAGGTCGGCAGTAAACTCCTGTGGGTTTTTTAAAGCTACAGATTGGACTGGGTTTTATGTCTGGGATAACACTGTTGGTGGGAAGTGCAAGCGTCTATCTGGCTGTGGCTGTTGCAGTGTCTCCGGTGCCTCCTGCTTTCCTGGGCAGAGAGGGTAGTGGAGAGTTCCAGATGTTTATTCAAAAGAGGCTGGAGACCTCACTTTCAAAAGCTATCCTTGGGCTACCAAGCAGTCTTCTTACTACTTGGGTGACTCTGGATTGGGAATAAAATGAAAGTTCAAATAACAGTAGATTTTGCTGTATAGAACTCCTGTGTGGTCATTAAAATATACAGATAGAAAAGGAGCTTATGGGGTGCATGAATTTAATTGGCGAAGAGATTTACATGTGCCAGTATTCACTGACTTTTCTTATCAGTAGTTTAAATCCATTAAACTTTTTATTTTTTTTACACACCAACTTTTCACACCACCCTGTAAAATCTGGAGGACTAGAAATTGCAGGTGAATTTATTAGCAATAATGTACCTACAAAGATTGTGATCTAAAACCAGAAGGAGCAAAACCTGTGTTCAGGTTTGACTCTGGCGATAACTCCCTTGTACTTGTAAAAAGGCTTGTGGTATAGACCGTTTATATAGAAGAGGCGTTTGCCCCCTTTCTGACAGCTGTGCTGAAGCTTTCATTCGGTCACTAGGCCAGAAGCCGAGCCCCGTGTGAGCACATGTACCCTCTAGTGTCCTCCTGATGCTCTCAGGCTGTTGAGTGGGTTTGCAGGGCTGCTGTTTCTTTTTGTGGCTTTCATTTTCTTTATGTCTGTGGCTTTCCTCCCAGTGTTTTATATGTGAGGTCTTTGAGTCAAGTCTACATGTTATTACATAGCTTTTCCTTTTTTTTCAACCTGTTACATAGGCAGTCCTGGCCAACCAAAATCGACGTGCCCCAGGACCTTGAGGATGACCTCACGGCCACTCCTTTGTCCCACGCGACTGTCCCTCAGTCTCCTGCTCGGGCCGCCGACAGTGTCCTCAACGGGCACAGGGGCAAAGGCCTGTGTGACTCAGCCAAGAAGGAGGACCTCCCCGAGCTGGCGGGGCCCGCGCTGTCCTCGGGGCCACCAGCTGGCCTGAAGCCCACAGCCAGTGGGCGGAAGTGCCTGTTCCGGGTGGAGGAGGACGAGGAGGAGGACGAGGAGGACAAGAAGCCCATGTCCCTCTCGACCCAGGTGGTGCTGCGCCGCAAGCCGTCTGTGACCAACCGGCTGACGTCCCGCAAGAGCGCGCCGGTGCTCAACCAGATCTTCGAGGAGGGGGAGTCAGACGACGAGTTCGACATGGACGAGAACCTGCCGCCCAAGCTGAGCCGCCTCAAGATGAACATCGCCTCCCCGGGCACGGTGCACAAGCGCTACCACCGCCGGAAAAGTCAGGGCCGCGGCTCCAGCTGCAGCAGCTCGGAGACCAGCGACGACGACTCAGAGAGCCGCCGGCGGCTGGACAAGGACAGCGGCTTCACGTACTCCTGGCACCGCCGGGACAGCAGCGAGGGGCCCCCGGGCAGCGAGGGCGACGGTGGCGGTCAGAGCAAGCCGAGCCGCGGGGGCGGCGGCGCGGACAAGGCCAGCCCCAGCGAGCACAGCGCCGGCGGCGGCGGCCCCGCGGGCGGCTCGGGTGGTGCCCCGGGTGGCACATCGGGCAGCGCGCGCCGCTGCGCCGGGCCCGGCTCGTCCACGTCCACGCAGCTGGCCGCGCGCAGCGCCGGGGAGCTGGTGGAGAGCCTCAAACTCATGGGCCTCTGCCTCGGCTCGCAGCTGCACGGCAGCGCCAAGTACATTCTTGACCCGCAGAATGGCCTGTCCTTCTCGAGTGTGAAGGTCCAGGAGAAGTCTGCCTGGAAGATGTGCATCGGCTCCGCCGGCGGCGCGGCGCCTGCCCCGGTAGGGGGCGGCATGAAGTTCTTCTCCGACCACGTGGTGGACACCACCGCGGAGTTGGACCGGATAAAGAGCAGGAACCTGAAAAACAACGTGCTCCAGCTACCTCTGTGTGAAAAGACCATCTCTGTGAACATCCAGCGGAACCCCAAGGAGGGGCTGCTGTGCGCCTCCAGCCAGGCCAGCTGCTGCCACGTCATCTGAGCTCGGCGCGCCTCCTGCTCAGAGCGGCCAAGACTGGCTCACTCCACTGGTCCCCTTTCGGTTTTCCTCTCTTAAAGCGGGCAGTTATTTATTACTTTGTCGTTTGTGCGCCTGACGACGTGACAAATGCATGGTCTTTGTGCATGCTGCTAGACACTGCTTTTCTTTTCCAGCCGAAAAGTCGCGTGTCATTTTTACATTTATAATCTTAATGTGGATGATCAGGACTAAATTAAAATGTATACTTGGAGCCTAATATCCATGGAGCACTTAGAAATTTGATGTTCTGCACTTGAGAAAATGCTTTTCCTTGTGAAAAATCTAAATTCCTGCCCCGATCTTCAGTGACATGGAAACTCCGTGCTCTGAGGCATACTCTGGTGTCTGAGACAGAACCAAAGCAATAACCTTGTGATGCCGATAGGCCTGGAGCCCGCGAGCGTGGGGTGCCCAGCCTCCAGGGCCTGTGCGGAGCAGAGTGCAGCAAGCGTCTGCACCGACAACCATAAAACCATGATTTCAGCATAACCCACACCTGTTTGTCTTAAGCTATAGTGTGAAAACAGTTTGGGCTCTTAAAATTTAACTGAAAAAGATGTTCTTGTTTTGTACTAGGTGAGAAAGTACATAGATTTATAAGGCAGCTTCCTCCGTAGTGGTCAGTCACAAGCAGACAATCTCATTTTGTAATGTGATAAAGTGAACTGAAGATGTCTTAATTTGACTTCTAGAGTGTGTGTCTGTCTTAACAGAACAAAAGGATGCTTGGTGTAAATTCTCTTGTGGAGGGCATACCCCTGGCTTCCTGGACAACCACGTAGGTAGAAGAAACGCTAGGGCCTAAATAACATGGAAGCAAAGGTGTTGGCAAAGTCTAAACCCCATTAAAAAAAAAAAAAATTGGGTATTTTATTTTTTGGACTTTGATAATTAGGTTGTCTGTTGGTAACTTCCATTCTTTTATGTCCTTCAGCTCAACTACCTATGGGAATTGGCTGATTAAAAAGGTTAAATACACAAACAGCCAACAAAAGTGCACAAAGCCTGCTTTGTTTTTTGTTTTTTGCTGGAAGTGTTTTTTACCTTACCTTCCTGCCAAAACAATAATCAAAGAACTCTTGCTTTAAAACTACTCCTGTACA
>SJYW01042819.1:107534-144282 GCA_006410735.1 Raphicerus campestris
ATCAGTAGTTTAAATCCATTAAACTTTTTATTTTTTTTACACACCAACTTTTCACACCACCCTGTAAAATCTGGAGGACTAGAAATTGCAGGTGAATTTATTAGCAATAATGTACCTACAAAGATTGTGATCTAAAACCAGAAGGAGCAAAACCTGTGTTCAGGTTTGACTCTGGCGATAACTCCCTTGTACTTGTAAAAAGGCTTGTGGTATAGACCGTTTATATAGAAGAGGCGTTTGCCCCCTTTCTGACAGCTGTGCTGAAGCTTTCATTCGGTCACTAGGCCAGAAGCCGAGCCCCGTGTGAGCACATGTACCCTCTAGTGTCCTCCTGATGCTCTCAGGCTGTTGAGTGGGTTTGCAGGGCTGCTGTTTCTTTTTGTGGCTTTCATTTTCTTTATGTCTGTGGCTTTCCTCCCAGTGTTTTATATGTGAGGTCTTTGAGTCAAGTCTACATGTTATTACATAGCTTTTCCTTTTTTTTCAACCTGTTACATAGGCAGTCCTGGCCAACCAAAATCGACGTGCCCCAGGACCTTGAGGATGACCTCACGGCCACTCCTTTGTCCCACGCGACTGTCCCTCAGTCTCCTGCTCGGGCCGCCGACAGTGTCCTCAACGGGCACAGGGGCAAAGGCCTGTGTGACTCAGCCAAGAAGGAGGACCTCCCCGAGCTGGCGGGGCCCGCGCTGTCCTCGGGGCCACCAGCTGGCCTGAAGCCCACAGCCAGTGGGCGGAAGTGCCTGTTCCGGGTGGAGGAGGACGAGGAGGAGGACGAGGAGGACAAGAAGCCCATGTCCCTCTCGACCCAGGTGGTGCTGCGCCGCAAGCCGTCTGTGACCAACCGGCTGACGTCCCGCAAGAGCGCGCCGGTGCTCAACCAGATCTTCGAGGAGGGGGAGTCAGACGACGAGTTCGACATGGACGAGAACCTGCCGCCCAAGCTGAGCCGCCTCAAGATGAACATCGCCTCCCCGGGCACGGTGCACAAGCGCTACCACCGCCGGAAAAGTCAGGGCCGCGGCTCCAGCTGCAGCAGCTCGGAGACCAGCGACGACGACTCAGAGAGCCGCCGGCGGCTGGACAAGGACAGCGGCTTCACGTACTCCTGGCACCGCCGGGACAGCAGCGAGGGGCCCCCGGGCAGCGAGGGCGACGGTGGCGGTCAGAGCAAGCCGAGCCGCGGGGGCGGCGGCGCGGACAAGGCCAGCCCCAGCGAGCACAGCGCCGGCGGCGGCGGCCCCGCGGGCGGCTCGGGTGGTGCCCCGGGTGGCACATCGGGCAGCGCGCGCCGCTGCGCCGGGCCCGGCTCGTCCACGTCCACGCAGCTGGCCGCGCGCAGCGCCGGGGAGCTGGTGGAGAGCCTCAAACTCATGGGCCTCTGCCTCGGCTCGCAGCTGCACGGCAGCGCCAAGTACATTCTTGACCCGCAGAATGGCCTGTCCTTCTCGAGTGTGAAGGTCCAGGAGAAGTCTGCCTGGAAGATGTGCATCGGCTCCGCCGGCGGCGCGGCGCCTGCCCCGGTAGGGGGCGGCATGAAGTTCTTCTCCGACCACGTGGTGGACACCACCGCGGAGTTGGACCGGATAAAGAGCAGGAACCTGAAAAACAACGTGCTCCAGCTACCTCTGTGTGAAAAGACCATCTCTGTGAACATCCAGCGGAACCCCAAGGAGGGGCTGCTGTGCGCCTCCAGCCAGGCCAGCTGCTGCCACGTCATCTGAGCTCGGCGCGCCTCCTGCTCAGAGCGGCCAAGACTGGCTCACTCCACTGGTCCCCTTTCGGTTTTCCTCTCTTAAAGCGGGCAGTTATTTATTACTTTGTCGTTTGTGCGCCTGACGACGTGACAAATGCATGGTCTTTGTGCATGCTGCTAGACACTGCTTTTCTTTTCCAGCCGAAAAGTCGCGTGTCATTTTTACATTTATAATCTTAATGTGGATGATCAGGACTAAATTAAAATGTATACTTGGAGCCTAATATCCATGGAGCACTTAGAAATTTGATGTTCTGCACTTGAGAAAATGCTTTTCCTTGTGAAAAATCTAAATTCCTGCCCCGATCTTCAGTGACATGGAAACTCCGTGCTCTGAGGCATACTCTGGTGTCTGAGACAGAACCAAAGCAATAACCTTGTGATGCCGATAGGCCTGGAGCCCGCGAGCGTGGGGTGCCCAGCCTCCAGGGCCTGTGCGGAGCAGAGTGCAGCAAGCGTCTGCACCGACAACCATAAAACCATGATTTCAGCATAACCCACACCTGTTTGTCTTAAGCTATAGTGTGAAAACAGTTTGGGCTCTTAAAATTTAACTGAAAAAGATGTTCTTGTTTTGTACTAGGTGAGAAAGTACATAGATTTATAAGGCAGCTTCCTCCGTAGTGGTCAGTCACAAGCAGACAATCTCATTTTGTAATGTGATAAAGTGAACTGAAGATGTCTTAATTTGACTTCTAGAGTGTGTCTGTCTTAACAGAACAAAAGGATGCTTGGTGTAAATTCTCTTGTGGAGGGCATACCCCAGGCTTCCTGGACAACCACGTAGGTAGAAGAAACGCTAGGGCCTAAATAACATGGAAGCAAAGGTGTTGGCAAAGTCTAAACCCCATTAAAAAAAAAAAAAATTGGGTATTTTATTTTTTGGACTTTGATAATTAGGTTGTCTGTTGGTAACTTCCATTCTTTTATGTCCTTCAGCTCAACTACCTATGGGAATTGGCTGATTAAAAAGGTTAAATACACAAACAGCCAACAAAAGTGCACAAAGCCTGCTTTGTTTTTTGTTTTTTGCTGGAAGTGTTTTTTACCTTACCTTCCTGCCAAAACAATAATCAAAGAACTCTTGCTTTAAAACTACTCCTGTACAAGACTACTCTTGACCAGATAATCATCTTTTGTGGCTTTTATCTTGTAGGAAACAGTATCATTTTGGGAAGGGGCCAGATGCTACTTTTTCTTGCTGTGCCCAGAGGGTCTTAAAAGCAACGCTTAGTGACATTGGTTATAGGATGTGGCCGGTCCCTCTGGCTTTCTCACGCTCCCCAGTGTCCTGTCCTGAGTGACGGTCGTCTGGTCTGTAGAGTGGGCAGAGCAGCGAAGGACCGCATTCCACTGGTCACGATTTCTCCAAGTGTACACCGACTCTGCTACTTTAGGACTCATGTATTTTACTCAGAACTCTGAATTTCACAGTATGCTTACTAACCTAAGTAAACATGATACTCAAAATACCTATTTTACTTTCTAGACCTAGACTAGATAACGTTTTAAGCTACAGCTCTAGTTCATTGTGATATTTATAATTGAAAGCTATGAGAATAGATGTGTGGGTGAAGCCATAGAACATATTTGCTTGAAATTTATTGAGCAGGGATCTTATAAAGGGCCAGAAATAAGATGTGTGGTTCACATAGATAGTGAGCGTAACATCTGTATTAAATGTTGGAGAGAAGTTTATAAAGGGCATTGGCAATAAACTCTTTGTTGCAGCTGTTTTCCAAGTAATGTAAATATTTTCCTGTGATTATGTATAGCCTTGGAATGGCACCTTTTAACTAACCCATATGTGTTTGGTTTTCGATCGTTTTTTATATTCAGATGTATATATGGTGCTCACTTTTAGGATCAGCAGTGTTGGCCATTTATGCTGCATAGCTGTGTCATAGCCTTATCAGTCGTGTGTGGTGGGTGGGCCCTCTGGGTAGACAGATGTTAGTCTGAGTGGTGTCCTACTCCTCTGTTCATCAGTGAGTGACTGTGCATGTGTTGTATGTCATAGTATGTCGTCACATAAAAGGGAGGGAGCAAATAACCATTATGTTAATATTGGACCAAACGACTTACTTGCTCTAAACAGTTTCTTGTACCCCTTAACCTGTCTTCAGAAGTTGCAGAGTTATAGTAGTGTGTAAATTAAATATTGTGGAAAAACAATTAGTCTTGTATTTTTCTGTATTTGTGTGTATATATATATATACATCATATATATATATAAAATTATGTACTTCTGGCAATTCTATCTGTATTTAAAGTTGTGACAATCTTGACACCGATTTTAAGAACAGCTGTGAGACTGAATCAAATTAAAGATGTCCCTTCCAAATTAGAATAAATGTGTGTTAAGAGGGTACAGAATTATCAGCTGATTTTGGCTGGTTGCTTCCACTGCTGTTTGATTTTCCTCATTGTATAAACATTGACAGGTATGTGACACATGGGAAAAAACAAAGTCCAGACAATAAAGTGGCATATTGGTGTTCAGCAATATAAACTGTCCCACGTTCTGTTTCTTCTCACGAGCGCAGCTGTGTGTAGCCCTGGCCTGGGTTAGACCGACGCTCTACATGCTGTGCGCGCCGGCTTCGCCAGATGTGCCTGGAAAGATGCAGTCGCGCCTGTTCTCACTTTAAACTCGTGACCACAAGTCTCAGGTGGGTGTCAGGACTGTCCGTTATTAAACTGTATTTCCCCAATTATCTGCCTTCCTCACTCAGCCAGTCACCATCCTCCCGGTAAGTAAACCAAAGCAGTTTAAGTGCCTTGAGCCCCCCGTCTCTCTTCTGAGTTGCCGGGCATTCGTGCGCCCTGTTCTGTCCACCTGCCTTGCCCTTCTTCTGGTGGTGTGATTCCGAGGCAGGCTCGCCTCTTGCCCGTGCAGAGGGCACAGGGGTCAGGGAGACAGACCTGAGCACCTTGCCATTCTTCTTCGCCTTGCACCATCAATCTTTGCTTTTCCATTGGATTATTCCTAACAGCACACAAAACAAACACGATTTTATCCCCCTCCCTAAGTGTTTCTGTTCTCCCTCTAGCTGTTGTCCTTTTCTCCTTCCATTTCTTCTTCTGAGCCCTTCCAGCCAGGCAGCACTGCTCTCACCCCACCAAAACTGCTCTGCTCAACGTCAGCAGTGGTCTCCCTGTGCTAAACCCAACAGTCAGTTTTTAGAACTAGCTTTGAGATGTAATCCACATACCACATAATCCATCTATTTACATTGTACAGTCGAGTGGATTTTAATTCGCAGTTGGGCAACCATAAACACAAAAAGAAATCTTGTACCCTTGAGCACATTCTTCCTTTATCCTCAACTCCCAGCCCAGCCTCAGCCAGACAAACGCTGATCCAGTGGTGAGTTCCAGTTCCACGTTAGCGTTTAGTGAGCACTCGTCCTTGCAAACTGCACTGCTCAGGACCCAACTTCTCCCTTGCAGCTCCTCAGTCCGCTAGGTCCACAGTCTCCCGACTGCTAAACCTGGAGTACCACAGGATTCAGTTCTGGATCTTTTCTATATCTACACAGTCTCTTGATGATCCCATTCAGTCTTTGTGCTGACAGAAAGCCCGAAATACATTTAGCTCACAGGAACGCCAGATTCCAACTACCCATTTGATTTCTCTGCTTGGATGCGTCTGATAAGCACCTCAATTTGTACAAGTTCTGAATGCCTTCCTAATCCCCCTCAAATCTTTACCCTCCCAATGCTTCCCATCTCGCAAAAGACAATTTTGAACCTTCATTCGTTCCGCACAAGTCAAATGTCCTGGTGTCAACACTCACTGTCTGATCCCAGCATCTAATCCATCAGCACATCTTATTCGTCATCCAAATATTGACACTGCCGCCACTTCTAACATTCTGGTCCATGACACCATCATTACTTGCCTCTTAAAAAGTTTTGCCAATTTTGCCCTTGTCTCTCTTCTCCATTCAGCACTATGAGTGATCCTTCTAAAAAAGCTAAATCATGGCATGTTTTAAAAGGTGTTTAATTTCCAAATATTTGAGGATTTTCCACAAAGTTCCTGTTACTAATTTCTAATTTAATTCTTAGTCAGAAGTTGTCCTTTGTGTAACTTTTTTACATTTACTGAAATTTGTTTTATTGCCCCACTAATGGCCTGTCTTACGTGAGATGGACACGTAATGGTGAATGCTTACGTGTCTGAGAAGTCCTGCTGTTGACACAGTGTTCTGTATGTTCTGTGCATGTCAGTAATCAAGTTGGTTGATAACGATATTCATGTCTTCTTCCATATCCTGATTTTCTGCCCCATATAAATTACTGAGTCAGGAGTGTTGACATCCAANTGTGTGTATATATATATATACATCATATATATATATAAAATTATGTACTTCTGGCAATTCTATCTGTATTTAAAGTTGTGACAATCTTGACACCGATTTTAAGAACAGCTGTGAGACTGAATCAAATTAAAGATGTCCCTTCCAAATTAGAATAAATGTGTGTTAAGAGGGTACAGAATTATCAGCTGATTTTGGCTGGTTGCTTCCACTGCTGTTTGATTTTCCTCATTGTATAAACATTGACAGGTATGTGACACATGGGAAAAAACAAAGTCCAGACAATAAAGTGGCATATTGGTGTTCAGCAATATAAACTGTCCCACGTTCTGTTTCTTCTCACGAGCGCAGCTGTGTGTAGCCCTGGCCTGGGTTAGACCGACGCTCTACATGCTGTGCGCGCCGGCTTCGCCAGATGTGCCTGGAAAGATGCAGTCGCGCCTGTTCTCACTTTAAACTCGTGACCACAAGTCTCAGGTGGGTGTCAGGACTGTCCGTTATTAAACTGTATTTCCCCAATTATCTGCCTTCCTCACTCAGCCAGTCACCATCCTCCCGGTAAGTAAACCAAAGCAGTTTAAGTGCCTTGAGCCCCCCGTCTCTCTTCTGAGTTGCCGGGCATTCGTGCGCCCTGTTCTGTCCACCTGCCTTGCCCTTCTTCTGGTGGTGTGATTCCGAGGCAGCCTCGCCTCTTGCCCGTGCAGAGGGCACAGGGGTCAGGGAGACAGACCTGAGCACCTTGCCATTCTTCTTCGCCTTGCACCATCAATCTTTGCTTTTCCATTGGATTATTCCTAACAGCACACAAAACAAACACGATTTTATCCCCCTCCCTAAGTGTTTCTGTTCTCCCTCTAGCTGTTGTCCTTTTCTCCTTCCATTTCTTCTTCTGAGCCCTTCCAGCCAGGCAGCACTGCTCTCACCCCACCAAAACTGCTCTGCTCAACGTCAGCAGTGGTCTCCCTGTGCTAAACCCAACAGTCAGTTTTTAGAACTAGCTTTGAGATGTAATCCACATACCACATAATCCATCTATTTACATTGTACAGTCGAGTGGATTTTAATTCGCAGTTGGGCAACCATAAACACAAAAAGAAATCTTGTACCCTTGAGCACATTCTTCCTTTATCCTCAACTCCCAGCCCAGCCTCAGCCAGACAAACGCTGATCCAGTGGTGAGTTCCAGTTCCACGTTAGCGTTTAGTGAGCACTCGTCCTTGCAAACTGCACTGCTCAGGACCCGACTTCTCCCTTGCAGCTCCTCAGTCCGCTAGGTCCACAGTCTCCCGACTGCTAAACCTGGAGTACCACAGGATTCAGTTCTGGATCTTTTCTATATCTACACAGTCTCTTGATGATCCCATTCAGTCTTTGTGCTGACAGAAAGCCCGAAATACATTTAGCTCACAGGAACGCCAGATTCCAACTACCCATTTGATTTCTCTGCTTGGATGCGTCTGATAAGCACCTCAATTTGTACAAGTTCTGAATGCCTTCCTAATCCCCCTCAAATCTTTACCCTCCCAATGCTTCCCATCTCGCAAAAGACAATTTTGAACCTTCATTCGTTCCGCACAAGTCAAATGTCCTGGTGTCAACACTCACTGTCTGATCCCAGCATCTAATCCATCAGCACATCTTATTCGTCATCCAAATATTGACACTGCCGCCACTTCTAACATTCTGGTCCATGACACCATCATTACTTGCCTCTTAAAAAGTTTTGCCAATTTTGCCCTTGTCTCTCTTCTCCATTCAGCACTATGAGTGATCCTTCTAAAAAAGCTAAATCATGGCATGTTTTAAAAGGTGTTTAATTTCCAAATATTTGAGGATTTTCCACAAAGTTCCTGTTACTAATTTCTAATTTAATTCTTAGTCAGAAGTTGTCCTTTGTGTAACTTTTTTACATTTACTGAAATTTGTTTTATTGCCCCACTAATGGCCTGTCTTACGTGAGATGGACACGTAATGGTGAATGCTTACGTGTCTGAGAAGTCCTGCTGTTGACACAGTGTTCTGTATGTTCTGTGCATGTCAGTAATCAAGTTGGTTGATAACGATATTCATGTCTTCTTCCATATCCTGATTTTCTGCCCCATATAAATTACTGAGTCAGGAGTGTTGACATCCAACTGCAGTGGTGGATTTGCCCATTTCTCCTTTTAATTCTATCAGTTTCAAGTTACAAATTTTGAAGCTCTGTTGTTAGATTGAAGATTGTTGTCGTCTTGATGAATTGATCCCTTTCATCATTAGAAAGTGTTTCTCTTTATCCCTAGTGAATAATTCTTTATCCTGGACTCTGCTTTGTGTGATAATGATAGAGCCATTCTTTTTTTTTTTTTTAAACTTATGGGAGTATATTTTACTTTTAACCCTATCTGTATCTTTATATTTAAAATGAGAATTTTGGGGGTTTTGGGCAGTCTTTTTATAGAAAGCATGTAGTTGGGTCTTGCTTTTTTGTCCAGTCTGCAAGTCTTTGCCTTTGATTTAACGTAGAGGCCCCCAAACCCGGGGCCACAAATGGGTACCAGTCTGTGGTCCTTTAAGAAAAAAAGCCACACAGCAGGTGAGTGGTGAGCAAGCAAGTGTATTTGCTATATTTATAGCCGCTCCCCATCGCTCACGTTACCTCCTGAGCTCTGCCTCTTGTCAGATCAGTGGTGGCCTTAGATTCTCGTAGAAGTGTGAACTCTACTGTGAACTGCACACTCACAGGATCTAGGTTGCATGCTCCTTATGAGAATCATCATCAAACCATCCCCCCTCAGCCCCCTCGCCAATCTTTGGATAAACTGTCTTCCACGAAACTGGTCCCTGGTGCCAAAAAGGTTGGGGCCCCCTGATTTATTCAGACCAGTTAGCTTTAGGATTCTTGCCTGGAGGATCCCAGGGACGGGGGAGCCTGGTGGGCTGCAGACCACGGGGTTGCTAAGAATCAGACATGACTGAAGCGACTCAGCAGCAGCAGCAGCTTTAGTGTAACAGCATGAAAGGGAAAGTGAAGTCGCTCAGCTGTGTCCGACTCTTAGCGACCCCATGGACTGTAGCCTACCAGGCTCCTCCATCCGTGGGATTTTCCAGGCAAGAGTACTGGAGTGGGGTGCCATTTCCATAGTTGAGTGTAAATCTATCTTCTTTCTAATTGTTTCTACTTGTCTCATCTGTTCTTTTTTTTTTTTCTCTTATTTACTGTCTTTTGGTTTAACTAGCACTTTTTATTGGCTAATTGGCTATATGCCTCTGTTTTTTTAGTGGTGAGTGGGGGGTATGTGTGTGCATTTTTTTTTTAAGGTACGCTGAGTTTTTACAAATGTAATCTACCTTAAAATAATGCTCCCTACAGAACCTGTTACAGCTCTATACTTTTATACTTCCATTTTTTTCCTCTTCTTTTGTCAGTCATTTTATTTTTATGTTTGCACACATGAGTTTGTTTTAGGCAGTTTTCTTTTTGAGAGATGAAACGGGGAAAGTCTTATTACCAAAATCTTTGTTGTTTCTATCACTCTTCATTTTCTTGTAAAAATCTTTTGGTATTTTCCTTCTGCCTGTAGAACTTTAAATTTTTAATATTACAGGTCTGCTGATAGCTTTTGTTGTCTGAAAACGTATTTTTACTTCACTTGTGAAGGATATTTTCATTGGGTATAGGGTTCTAGCTTTTTTATTGCAGCGCTAATCACTGTGAATTTCAGTTCTTGAGGGCTGGATTTTGTACTCATGTAAAAGGTGCTGGGTTTCATTTTGGCATGGGGTTATTTGGCGTTGTTCTGGTTTGGGTCTTGCTTTTCAAGTGTTAGGACAGATCCAGAGGGGTCTTTTAGGACTGACTTGCCCCACAACAGAGGCAGTGCCCTTCTAAGCAGTCCACCGAAGTTCTTCCGCCCTGGCCGGGGAGCATGATCTCGTCCCAGCTTTGTGTAAGTTCTTGGTGTCGGCCAGTCTCCAGCTTCCAGTAATTTTCTAACTGAAAATTGTATTGACTGGCACTCAATCACAGGCCACAGATTCTGGTGCTCGCTCACTCCTTGTGCAGCAGTATACGCCAGACTTCAGGCCCCTTCTGCCTTCCAGCAGGGATTGGGTCCCTCAGAGTTGTGGGCCTGGCGAGGGATAGTTGAGAAGGGGATGGTGGGATCTGGTCTTTCTGGAGCTAATAGAAGCCAGGTGCATAGTGACTGCTGGGGAGTCACTTGTACTCCGGACATCTCTCCCAGCAGAGTGCTAAAGGTTGGCAAGCACGAAGAGGAACAAACCAGAATCTTGGTCCTTGTGAGTTCATGATGCCCTTGGGGAAGAAACAGGGCTTTCAGTTAGCACCAGACGTCCATCTGACANCGGACATCTCTCCCAGCAGACTGCTAAAGGTTGGCAAGCACGAAGAGGAACAAACCAGAATCTTGGTCCTTGTGAGTTCATGATGCCCTTGGGGAAGAAACAGGGCTTTCAGTTAGCACCAGACGTCCATCTGACATGGTGACGGGTCTCAGGGCCCTGCTGTGAGGTGCTCCTGAGAGTTCCGGGGCGGGGTGGGGGGGAGTTGGGGAGGAGGTTCGGGATTTTGGGAGGCAGGGGAGGAGGGCAGGCAGTGCAGAAGAGGAGCTGGGCAGGATCCCATTGTTCTCCTTGACTGCTTTATCCCTTCACCGGGACTCTAGAATTTGTGGATTAGGGGCCTGGAAGAATCGGAGGACCTGGGGGCAAGGCTAGAAGGAGTGCTGCTGGGTGGAACACCAGCGTTTGGGGGTGGGAAGAAGGCGGAGCCAGCGTCCCACTGTCACTCCACGAGCCCTGCGTGTCAGAAAGGCCCTGCCTCAGTTTAACGCTCTGCTCTTAGCTGTCTTGAGAGTCCTGATGCTTTTTAAGAGGGCCCGTGCGTCCATTCCACCCTGGGCCTTGCAGGCTATGCGCCAGGCTGAGGGATTAGGTCTGTATTCTTCAGGTATGAAGGAGGGGTCTCAGCCGCAAGGATGGGAGGCTTTGGCGAGAGCAGAGGCCCATAGAGAGTATCCAAGGCTAGAGACAGAAGCCGGGGGGCCGCTCCTGTGTGGGGCTGAGGAAGCCTGAGGACGCCAGGAGTGCAGGCCACAGAGCGGGGAGCAGCAGGTGAGTGCGGAGGCTGCAGCCGGCACTGGGGTGAACCCGAGGCGGAGCAGAGCTAGCGGGGGGCTGGGGTGGAACAGTGAGTGTGCGGGCAGTACTCTGAGCGCCCCTAGAAAGGGAGGGGCAGGCCGGCCGTGAGGGTGCAGCGTCTGCCCGTGGGCATGGCGCTGATCTCGCCCCAGAGCCCGCCCCGGGGCGCCTCCTGCTTGGGGACAGATGAGACGGGGGTTGACCTCTGACCTTCCAGAAGGCTGGGCCAAGCCCTGTTAAACCTCTGGGCTACGGGGTCCACTGTGAACCGCACTGGAGCTCTTACACAGCAGGTTTCTGTGCGTCTCGTCGCCTCTCATTCCCGAATTGCCCCAAATTCGGTGGCACATCTGGCCCTGAGGGGAGCACGTGACCCTCGTGAAGAGAAGGATCTAGACTCAGGGGGAGACCTGGTCTCCCAACACGTCCTGGGGGTTCCAGGGGCTGAGGCTCCCCTGGGCCCCGCCATCTGGGAGCAGACAGCTGAGGAGCAGGTCTGGGCCCGGGAGCTTGTGCTGAGAAAGCAGCACCTTGTTTTTTGGAGTTGTGTTCTAGGGTTGGAGGGGCAGCGGCCACTGCCCTTGGCTCCTCAGCCTCTCTTAGGGTGGAAGCCCTTGTTTTCCATGTTTATAGCCAGACAGCTATGTAAAGGGCAGCGTGGAGCTGTCTGCACCATGATTTTCCTGGTACTGAGCGAATGCCCGTCTCCACACCCTGGGCTGGCCATGCAGGCCTGTGCCTGTGCTGGGGGCGGGGGTGTCGTGCTCCCCCCCGGAGCGTCTGCAGACCTGGCCGCAGACTTAGCTGGCTGTGCCTTCCCCTTGTCCTCCCACAGGAGGTGATGGGTAGTGGCAGGAGCCGTGTCCTCCTGTCCCCAAGGAGTTCACCAGCACCCTGTAAGTTCTGGAGACGAGGCCACGTGTAGTCCACGTGATCTGTACTGCAGCTCAAGGAAAAACACCACTGTCCCTCTTCCTGGTCAGTTGACGGCTAAGGCTCACAGACTCTGAGCAGGGAGCCCAGCGCCCCCTCCCTCCCGCAGGAAGTGGCTCTACCTCTGACCCGCCCAGATAGCCAGGGGGTCCCGAGGGGTTGTGAGCAGTGTGGGTCATCCAGTGATAGAAAGCAAACGGAAAGTCTCTGGTGCAAGAGTCCCAGGCCAAACTGCCAAAACCCCAATCCTCAGGCCTGGGTGGTGGCACCAAGCATCGCTCTGATCAGGGGTGGGTTCTCTTGGGGGATCTGCAGCTAAAGGCTGAGGCCTAGCTGCTGATGCCAGCAACACTGCCCCCCAAGTGCCGGCCTTGGCTGGGGCTCCTCACTTGCTAGGCCTCCTGACTTGACTCTTAGAAAGCTGGGATGAGCAGCGGGCCCACCCTCCCCCAGTGCCTACTCCTGCACGTTCGAGTAGGCAACCAGCAGCTCACCATTGCTGTCCTTGCTGGGCTGAGTTAAACCGGGTCAGGAGGCGTCTGGAGCCCAGGGTTCCTGTTCTTGTTGCTCGTTTCCTGCTGGAAGTGGGACTGGAGCTCGGGGTCAGGACTGAGGAGAGAGCTGGGCTGTGCACTGTCCTGGCCACGCTGCTGAGGTCGGGGAGGTCACTGAGGTCCCTGTGACCCAGCTTCATCTATAAACACAGACGGGAGGAGGAAACCAGAGTTCGAGGGGCATACCAGGGACGGCAGGGGCTCCAGGCTGCCAGCTTCACGGTAGGGCTCGGTGTGCCTAACTGTTTGCTGCTGGTTTCGTGCCTAAAACCAGAGGATAAAGGTTTGTTCTCAGAACTTCGTTCTGTTTTAGAGCTGCTGGTGGGGAGTGAGTGAGTGTGGCCATCAGGGGGAGGGACCTGCCCCCACCCCACCCAGGCCTGACCATGGAGAGCATGGGGGCGCACATGGAGGGGGGGTGTTGGCCCAGCCCCTGCCCAGCGGATGTCAGTGGCACAGAACTGAGTGTGCTGCTGGTGGCATCAGAGGGAACAGCTGGGCTGAGCAGTGAATCCGGCCAGGGCCCACTGGCAGTGTGTGGACTCGGTGAGCCTGTATCTCACGCCTGAGGCGGGGGTTGGGTGGCATCAGGAGAGGCTGTGGTGGGCTCTGCCTGCTCTCCCAGGGGCCTCTGTGCGGCTGTGCACGCCTCGTTTGGCTGGGACCCTCCCAGCAGGGCGTGGACGGCATCACCTCCATGTCTGGACTCCTCCCTAGGGACCTGCCCACGCAGAGCCCGGCTGGTGACCTGGCTTGAGTCCAGAGACCCTAGGTTACCACCAAGTGGACAAGGCCTCTTGCGCCCTCTGAGAACTGCGGGGGCTGTGCACACAGGGGCTCTGCTTCCTGTCCGCTTGTTCCCTGCTTGATCCGGACCCACTGTTGTGTCTCCTCCTGGCGCCGTTTCGTTCTGCACCTTTTCTTCTGTGGCTCGGGCTCCAACTCTGGGAGTCTTCTCTGTTTCAGCCGGGTGATGCTTCAGCTCCTGTCAGCCCTGTGGGAAGAGACGGGCTAGGAGAAGCAGGGGGCTCTCACCAGCGGGTGCTGGGGAGGACTGGGGGGCATGGGTGATGACCTGTGGGTCACCACGGGGGCCGGAAGTAGCAGAGCCGGGTGGGGGAAACACAAGGACCCCGGGGCTAGCGGGGCCGGGGGCTGGATCCGAGGCTGGGGTGGGGCCCTACAGGGAGAGGACGGGAGGAGACAGTGGCCTCGGGGGCCAAGGGTTCATCTGCTTCACGCACGTGAGCCCAGTGTGCTGTGGGACAGTGTTACCAGGTCTGCCTCAGGTCAGTTACGGTGACAAGACCATGACTTGTGAGGGACACCGTGGTTTGTTCCAGCCCTGCTCCGGGCACCTGCCAGGAGCCAGATGCCGCACTCTTTGGGCACAGGACACACACACGAGTTCCGGGGGCCTGGTGGGCCCATGCGGGTCTGCTTCCTGCCAGCCTCCGTGGACACCACCTGAGCAGCTCCCACGTCTGTCCTCTCTGCAGCCCAGGAACGCGCCCCGGTGGAGGTACGTCCTGTGCTTCCAGGCCGATCCCCGGGTTCCCTGCTCCCCGAGCAGGACCGCCTTAGTGCTGGCCGAGTGATGGGGTTCTGCCACGTCAGGCTGAGGAAGGGCCGGGCGGGCTTCTGGGAAGGACAGTCAGGTGCCCAGGGAGCCTGGGTCCACGCTGATGCGGGGCGGGGAGAGGGGGCCGCCAGGAACAGCCCGTGGGTGGGAGATGAGCCCATGGGGTCCAGGCCCGGAACCCACTGCCCCCACCACTGTGCTTGTGTGACTGTCCCCAAAGCCTACTCTGGGGGAGACGGAGTCGGGTCCAAGGACCCACCTGAACTTCCTCCTTTGCCAGGAAACACGGGTGCCCCGCCTGGGACTGGAGCCCACTACAGTGGAAGCTATCAGTCCCTGGTGTTCTGAGCCAGGAGCATGTTCTCGAAAGTATCCACCAGGGAGTACTTGTGCTGAGGAGGGGGCTGAGACCAGGGTGGGCAGGGCAAGGCTGACCACAGGTATCCACTGGTAAAGGTGGGCTGGCAGAACCCCCAGAACAGCCATAGGACAGGAGTCAGGCTTCCAAAAACCCGTGTGAAGTGGGTCTGCTGTGGCCACCCCGCCCTGATGAGAAGGAGGGGATCAAGGGGCCCGGCCCGCAACGAGGGAGACCATTGAGACCGCCCACCCTCCCCGTCTTCCCTGACCGGCTGCAGCGCCTGCAGCTTCCCACAGAAAGGTCCTGCTGGCGTGACTCCCGGTTCTGCGGGCCCCGTGGGGCAGGGCTGGCTGGGCCCTGGGGCGGTTTGAGTAGCCATTGGTGGGAAAGGAGGCCAGGTCGGGTGTCCTGCTGGGGGCCGCTATGCCTGTGAGAGCGCTGCAGCCCCTTGGCATGGCCAGGAGACCCCTGCCCCCATGCAGGTGTGTCCCAAGCATGCGGGGGCTTCCGCAGGCTCCCCACAGGGCCCCCCTTCCATGACCAGGCCCAGAGCAGAGAGGCTGCCCCGTCTACACACAGGGAAGGAGACGTCAGACGTGCACGTGGCCTTTAATAGCTCGGTGGGCACTGTTTCCATTGATGAAGGATTTGTGAACTTATTGCAGGACAGAGCCAGGAGTGTGGAAACGCCCATCACTCAGCGGGGGCTCAGTTGATGCCACCCTTGTTGGCCAGCCGTCACCGTGAGGGTGGCATGGGGAGCTGGTGGTCGGTCCATACGCGAGGCTCCAGAGCGAGGTCAGGCGGCCAGAGTGGGTGTGGAGCTGGGGCAGGAGCCTGGAAGCTCCTCAGGGCGCCTTCTCCTTCCCGCCTTCCCTGCATTCCTCTTTCAGGTTCTCAGCGGTGAGCTTCATCTGCTGTTGAGAGAACACAGGACGCGCTGAGCCACGTGAGCCTGGGTAGAGGCACCTCAGGGGCGGCACTGACACACACTCTGGGAGATGCCTGGCGCTGCTCCTTGAGGTCTGGGGATGTGCACTTGGAACCGAGGAGCCAGGGCCACTGGTGCGGCCTGCGGGTCTGGAGCCCGTTTCTGACCCAGGGGAGTGGGAAGCGGGAGGTGTGGGTGGAATGTGCAGCTCGGCGGGGGTTTATAGACGCTGAAGTGAGAAGCAGCTGGCACCTCTTCCTCCCTGGGCCTCCAGGAGAAGGCGGGGAACCACAGGGCTGGGGGCTGATGTGGGGCCAAGTCCTTGCTCTGACCCTGCACACCAAGTGAGCTTGGAAGTGTGGCCACTGCGCCTCCTGTCACACTCGCTCTGTGGGTGAGAGGTGCATGCCCTGCAGGCTGATGCTGGGTTGCCGCCCCTGAAGTCCCGGGCCCAGAGCAGAGGCCCCAGCAGAGCGGACGCCTCACCAGCCCTCTGTCCCAACAGCCACACCCAGGCACATCGGGGACGTCCTGTGAAGGCGCAGAGGAAGGGGCCCGCACCCAGGACCACGGCCTGTGAGGAGCGAGTGCTCCGGCTCCAGTCCTGGGGCCCCACCTGGCCACGGCCTGACGCCTCTGCCATGGCGCTGGAACACGTGAGTATAGCTCCGCACTGCTGACTGAATCAATTACGCCTTTGGAATTTGACTTCACGCACACACACAGATTTTTGATAACAGCTATTTACTTATGGAGAAAACAACTCTGAGCACAAACACGGCTGGGGCTGGGTCCCCGGCTGCCCTCCTGGGAGCCCCGAGTGCCACACGGCTGGACAGGGGACACACTCCCTCCGCTTTTGGGGAGGAGACCCCTCTACAGACTGTGAGTCAGAGTCTGTGCCTCCTGCTCCGCTCTGAAGGCCGCTCTAGATCTCCAGTAACCCAGGAGGCCCCCTTCACTCCAGAAAGTCCTCATCTCTCTGGCCCTGGGTTTAGGAGACCTTTTCAAACGTCTTTTTCATGAGAGAGAAAAAGGGGTTGGGGGACAGAATTTGACAAGTGGCCATCAGAAATTAAAATCTAAACTGAGGAGGATAAAATGTTCCCTGGTTTCTCACAGAATCATACAGCCAGGAGTCCTCCTCCACATGGGAAGGAACATCACAATGAGGTTTTTTTTAAAGTGTTTATTGAGTTTGTTACAATATTGCTTCTGTATCTGTGTTGTGGGTTTTTGGCCAAAAGGCATGTGACCTTAGGTCCCTGACCAGGGGCTGAACCTGCCTGCCCTGCACTGGAAGGCGAAGTCTTAACCACCAGGGAATTAATCCACAATGGGTTTCGATCAAACGAATTTTGATTTAAAGGTGCCTCTGAGGTTCAGACAGCCCCCCTCCATCTGTGTGTGTGGCTGTAGACAGGCCCTCTCCCCTGAACGATCCTGCTCCAAGTGACCTAATTCTGGAGATGCCTCTTTTTTCAGGGCAAGGCCTGGGAAGAGACTCTGAACCCACCAGGCTGGATGACTCCCACCTGCAGTGCTGGCCCCGCTGAGGGCAGCTCCTAAGGGCAGGGGTCTGCACTGGACTGCGTGGCTGGAATCAAAGGTAGGGACCTCAGCCAGGACTCTCCATCCCCTCTTCCCACCCTGAGTCCCACAGGGCTCCATCTGTCTCATGGAGCTTTGTGATCCCCAAAGGCTACATTGCCTGCAGTGGGTGAGGAGCTGGGGCTCAGCCTGTCTTCCCCTTGTCTTCCACACCCCCAGCTGGCTATGCTGAGCAGAGAGCAGGATCAGACCTTAAGACCCTAAAGAAAAACCTAAGAGGGAACAAACTTCCACAGCCTGCCTGCCCGAGGTGAAGAGTTAAACCACATGTGAGGTCAGTGAGCGACGCACCAACCTTTCCCGCACAATCGGGGCAGGTTTCCACGGCCGCTGCCTGAGAGATGGGGTTGGAGGCCATCTGGCCTTGAGATGGCTCCCCGGGTCACCCAGTTGCTTTCCACTGCTCACAGGTCTGTATTCCCTCACAGTGTGCGGTCATGGAACTCGTAATGAAACTGCCCACATCCTCCTCACCTTCCAGCAATATGGGGGGCTTTAGCAGAACAACAAAGTTCTGATCTGAAGGAACCTCGATTATTTGGTGCTATGGTCCCTGGACCTTGTTAAATGCAGACTCTTGGTCCCTCCCTGAGATGATAAAATGCCATCATGCTGGTTTGTAGAGGGAGCCAGGACTCTCTTGAACTTTTACCAGGCCTTCCAAGTTCCTCCATGGATAAACCTAGGCCTGGCAGTCTGATTTGTGGTCTGCCATCTTTTACCAGAAAGCAAACTGGGTCACTGGGCAGGTCCAGACCACAATCCGTGCTGAGGGTGCTGGGGTGGACCCCAGGCCACCTCCCGCAGCTCAGCTCTTTGGTTGAAGGCACTTTAGCTGCTCTGCTGAAGAGGGTGAGGTGGGAAGGAGCAACCTCATTCCCTTAAAAAAAAATATATCTGGCTTCTTTGGGGACTTTAGCATCAAAACCTTTAAAAATATAAGCAGGATAAAATAATGCTGACTTCTTTCCCATTAAGAAGCATCAGAATGAAGAGCAAACGAAATTTTCCTCAACTCATGAGTCATTAAAACACTCACGTTCCAAATTATTCTTTAAAAAGCAGACTGATTTTTGGCATCATTATTAGCAATGATGATACAGGCAGGCCTTTTACTATGCTTCGCAGGTATTTTTTTTTTTACAAGCTGAAGGTTTTGTGGGCAGTCCTGTGTTGAATGAACAATTCTAACTGGCATTTCTTGAACAGCATTATTTTTTAAGGTTATGTACATTGTTTTTTTAAAACATACTGCAATTACACACTTAATAGACTATACTGCAGTGTAAACATTACTCATATACAGGAGAAAAAGAAAAACTCACAACTTGCTTTACTGCAGTGGTCTAGAACCAAAGCCACAGTATCTCGGAGGTCTGCCTCTTAACAGGAACCAACTCGCTAAGTGTGTTGGCCAAACGTGCAGCTTAACCTGAGACAAGGTGCGTGACAGGATCCCTTTTCCCTGCGGAGAAGTAGAGAAGCGCTGTCTGAGACCTGCCCTGCTCCACACGTCCACAGACACGGCCTTCCCCTCCCAGACTCGTGGCCACAGAGACTCCCTCGCTGAGCCCGCAGTCACTCTCGGGACCCTTGTCTTCACCTGACTCAGGAAGTCGGCTGACACCCTACCGGTCTCCAGTTTGGTGGCAGCTGCTCTGTGGTGCGTTCCTCTCCCCCGTATGCTGCGGGCTGTCTTGGGGCAGAGCACCTCCCCTGCCCCTCCGTTCTGATTTAATGGAAGGCTCCCTGGGTGATTTTTCTCATGCAGCTGGGGTGGAGAGGCACTGCTGGAAGAAAGCTACTTTGGCAGTTAAGGTTGGGGAGTGGCGCAGGCAGGAGGAACAGGACCGGGGCCTCCGTTGGCTACAGCTCTGCCTGTGCTTGCTGCCCAGCCTGGCAAGCACGCACCTGTCTCCTCTGCCCGCGTCACTGGCCTGAGACCATGGAGTTAGAGTCAGGGCAGACGAAGCAAGGGTCTGCCATTCCTTGAAGAAAGGAAAGCAGAGAGCAGGCCTTCTGATGTGCACCGCTTTTTCACAAATTTGAGATTTGAGACGTAGAGAGAATTGCCTCCAATGAGCAGCACCTCCCCGTGCCCCACCCTGGCGGCTCTCTCCCAACCTTCCCTGCTCAGCCCCAAACTTGGGACGTCATCACAGATGGCTCCCTGCCCCTCCCCGTCAGGTCCTGTGGCCTCCGCCTGCCAAGCACACCGCTTCCTCCCACCTTAGGACTATTGCCCCTCCTGCCCTGAAACCACCTCCCAGAATCCCCAAATCCAAAGGCAGCCCAAGCCGTGTTTAGAACAGGGGACCAGAAACATGCCATGCAAGGGGCTTCCTGAAGACTCGGGGCTAAGGCTCAAGTCCCCCTTTTCTCTCTCACCCTGCGGCCTTGGCTCTGCTCCCCAAGCTCCAGTTCCTTCGCCGTCTGCTTCACCCGCCCTGCCGCTGAGCTTTGCCCCTCAGGCTGGCTCCTCCCGGAGGACGCGTCTCCTGTAACTCCTGGACTCTCCACTCTCTATGGCATGTCCAGCTCCCCTCTCCTGACTCCCCGGGGCCTCTAGCAGCTGCACCCCCAGTTGCTGCTCCGGAACTACCTGTGAGGGAGCCCCCAGCACAGCACAGCCTCCGGGAGAACAGCACGGGTGAGTGAGACACACCTGCCTTCCTGAACCCAGCCACATGTCCGGGACCAGTGAGCACACGCCGTGATACGAGCCGTACATTGAGCGCCAGGGCTTCCGAGTCCAGATGGTGACTTGGCCTGGTAACAGTGCAGACCTGGGTCCAGCCCCTCAGGCCTGGCTCTGGTGAAGGGAAGGGGGGTCTGCAGGTAGAGCTGGGGGAAGAGGAGGATGCAAAGATGCCCGATATCAGCTGGGTCCCTGCTGGAAACCCAGCTCCCCCACCCCGTGAGGTGTGGGGGCCACAAGTTCAGTGACTGCAAGAGCTGACCCTGGGGAACACAAGTGTCAGTTTGACTGAAAAAAAAACTAGTGTCTACTTAAATCTTTTGGAAGGAGGCGATTGAAGTGGTGAAGTAGAAGAACCCAGAGTCCACTCCGCCCACAAATACATCAAAACTACACTTAAAACTGGAACAATTTTCACAGAACACCAGCTGAGAGCAGATGGGTATCTCAAATACCCAGTGCTGAAAGAAAGATCCCCATGTAACCTGGTAAGACTAAAGGCAAAAACCGGGGCAGAGAGAATCCAGGTGGGGCCTGTGCCCCAAGGGAGGGAGCTGCCAAACAGGAACCTCCTGTGCCAGGACAGAGGGAGGCTGCAGGGGCCTGGACTTTGCCCACGAGGAGAGTGCACTGGCCACCAGCAGAGAGAAAGGAGCCAAAACTGACAGCAGCCATCCCCATGCTTCCCAGCCCAAGACAGGCGCCTGCTGTTATGTACGTGCCTGGTACTGAAACTCGGGCTTTGGCGGACACACCCGAGGAGGGGACTTGCTTTGGTGGTGTGGTCCAGGGCACGACTCTGCTCTGGAAGCCTTGTTCTCAGGGTGCTCCCAGTGTGGCAGAGCTCTAACAGGCTGCAGGAGCTCACACTGTGTGAGTGTGCGCATGCCAAATGCAGGGGGGGCTGATGTGCAACCTCTTGCAGTAGAGACAAGGTCAGTTTTGTGGCTGTGCATCCTGGGTGGAGGGCAGCGTCTCAAGAATTGCCTATCCCAGCAGGAGCGCTCCAGTCCCACCTCCCTCTCACTGCAGCTTAGAACCGGGTCTGGGGGCTTCTACTCCAACAACGGGGGAGCAGCCCCTAACGGGGCAGTGACCAGCACCAAGCACAGCCCTACCCAAGGGGACAGTGGCCAGCACAGCCTGAGCAAAGACATGGCTGGTGTCCACAACAAATACAGCCTTTGCACCAGAAATACTAGAGTGACATAGTTCTACAGAGGGATGTGCCCACATAAAAACAGTCTTTCAGGACTATAGTACATCATGGTTTCTCCTAAATTTATAGAGAAAAAGAAATACATATAAATAGAGGAACCACTCCTGCCTAAGAGAATCCCCTGAAAGAGCAAACAGGCCCTTCCAGTCTAGCAGGCCCCAAGTTCCAAAGGGAGGTGTAAAAATGCTGAAGTGATTAAGAAGGCCATCAGTAGAAATGCAGATCCCTGTAACAAGCAACTGGAAACCATAAGGAAGAGCCAATCAAAATCAGACAACTCAANAGCTCCCCCACCCCGTGAGGTGTGGGGGCCACAAGTTCAGTGACTGCAAGAGCTGACCCTGGGGAACACAAGTGTCAGTTTGACTGAAAAAAAAAAACTAGTGTCTACTTAAATCTTTTGGAAGGAGGCGATTGAAGTGGTGAAGTAGAAGAACCCAGAGTCCACTCCGCCCACAAATACATCAAAACTACACTTAAAACTGGAACAATTTTCACAGAACACCAGCTGAGAGCAGATGGGTATCTCAAATACCCAGTGCTGAAAGAAAGATCCCCATGTAACCTGGTAAGACTAAAGGCAAAAACCGGGGCAGAGAGAATCCAGGTGGGGCCTGTGCCCCAAGGGAGGGAGCTGCCAAACAGGAACCTCCTGTGCCAGGACAGAGGGAGGCTGCAGGGGCCTGGACTTTGCCCACGAGGAGAGTGCACTGGCCACCAGCAGAGAGAAAGGAGCCAAAACTGACAGCAGCCATCCCCATGCTTCCCAGCCCAAGACAGGCGCCTGCTGTTATGTACGTGCCTGGTACTGAAACTCGGGCTTTGGCGGACACACCCGAGGAGGGGACTTGCTTTGGTGGTGTGGTCCAGGGCACGACTCTGCTCTGGAAGCCTTGTTCTCAGGGTGCTCCCAGTGTGGCAGAGCTCTAACAGGCTGCAGGAGCTCACACTGTGTGAGTGTGCGCATGCCAAATGCAGGGGGGGCTGATGTGCAACCTCTTGCAGTAGAGACAAGGTCAGTTTTGTGGCTGTGCATCCTGGGTGGAGGGCAGCGTCTCAAGAATTGCCTATCCCAGCAGGAGCGCTCCAGTCCCACCTCCCTCTCACTGCAGCTTAGAACCGGGTCTGGGGGCTTCTACTCCAACAACGGGGGAGCAGCCCCTAACGGGGCAGTGACCAGCACCAAGCACAGCCCTNGTCTCAAGAGTTGCCTATCCCAGCAGGAGCGCTCCAGTCCCACCTCCCTCTCACTGCAGCTTAGAACCGGGTCTGGGGGCTTCTACTCCAACAACGGGGGAGCAGCCCCTAACGGGGCAGTGACCAGCACCAAGCACAGCCCTACCCAAGGGGACAGTGGCCAGCACAGCCTGAGCAAAGACATGGCTGGTGTCCACAACAAATACAGCCTTTGCACCAGAAATACTAGAGTGACATAGTTCTACAGAGGGATGTGCCCACATAAAAACAGTCTTTCAGGACTATAGTACATCATGGTTTCTCCTAAATTTATAGAGAAAAAGAAATACATATAAATAGAGGAACCACTCCTGCCTAAGAGAATCCCCTGAAAGAGCAAACAGGCCCTTCCAGTCTAGTAGGCCCCAAGTTCCAAAGGGAGGTGTAAAAATGCTGAAGTGATTAAGAAGGCCATCAGTAGAAATGCAGATCCCTGTAACAAGCAACTGGAAACCATAAGGAAGAGCCAATCAAAATCAGACAACTCAATTGCCAAGGTGAAAAACCAGCAAACTAAGTAATTCAGAAGAACCATTAAGTGACCTGTAACAGAAATCACCCAATCAAAACAGCAGACAGAAAGACAAGGAAAAAATGAAAGAAACATATTAGGTATATAAGANAGGTGAAAAACCGGCAAACTAAGTAATTCAGAAGAACCATTAAGTGACCTGTAACAGAAATCACCCAATCAAAACAGCAGACAGAAAGACAAGGAAAAAATGAAAGAAACATATTAGGTATATAAGATAATACTAAAGCACGCCAACCTATGCATTATAGGAATTTCAGGAGGAGGTGAAAGGGAAAAGTGGATCAAAAATGTGTTTGAAGAAATTATGGCTCAAAACTTCCCAAACCTGAAGAAGGAAAAAGGTATCCATAGGTGAAAGAAATAGAGTCCCAAACAGGATGAATCCACACAGACCCACACCAAGATGTGTCATAATTAAAATGCCAAAAGTTAAACAGGATTCTAAAGGCAGCAAGAGAAAAAGTCAGTTACAAGGGAACCCCCTAAGGCTACCAGCTGATTTCTCTGCAGAAGCGCTGAATGTGTCTTACCATTCTCTGGCCTACAAAGTCCTGAAAGGCAAAAATCTGCAACCTAGAACACTATACCCCTCATCCAAGGTAAGAGAATCCCAAGTAAGATGGTCGGTGTTGCAAGAGGGCATCAGAGGGCAGACACACTGAAACCATACTCACAGAAAACTAGTCAATCTAATCACACTAGGATCACAGCCTTGTCTAACTNAGAAAAAAGCAAGAAACCTACAGGAAAGGGACAGTCACATTAGGAAAGGCAGATATATAAAAGGATTGAAGATCAATAATATATGCCAGCACATAATCATTTTCACACACACAAAAATCAACTACAAGATGTAATTTTGTGATTTTTTGTGATTCTGACGAATCACAAAATGAGGAAGGGAGTAGGAAAATGTACATCTTTTAGAATGTAGAGCAAAGAGTGCACATGACTGTCAGTCAAGCAGATATAATAATTACTGTTATAATAACAAACTTGAATTAATAAATTTGAAAACCAGGGTAACCACAAATCAACTCACAAAAATCATTAAGAACTCAAGCATAATACAAAAGAAAATTCTCAAGCCACAAAAGGAAGAAAAGAACAAAGAAATTTAAAATGTCAGCAAATACAGACCCATCAATAAATAGTCTTATATGTCAGTGGGCTAAATGCTTTGATCAAAAGACACAGAGGGATGGACTGAAAAATAAAACCAGAGCCTACAGCACGCTGCCTCCAGGGTCCCCACTTTAGAACGAAAGACGCATAGGTTAAAAGTGAGGGTGTCGTCTTCAGAGAAATGGCTATTTAGGCCCATTTTTTTCATTGGGTTGTTTGGTTTTTTTGATACTGAGACGCATGAGCTGTTTGTACGTTCTGGATATTAATCCTTGTTGGTTGCTTCATTTGCAAATATTTCTCCAAAGAAGGCATACAGATGACCAATAAACACATGAAAAGATGCTCAACATCACTAATTGTTAGAGAAATGCAGATCAAAACTACAGTGAAGTACCGCCTGACACCAGTCAGAATGGCCATCATAAAAAAAAAAAATCTACAAACAAGAAATGCTGGAGAGGATATGGAGAAGAGGAAACCCTCCTACACTGTTTGCACCAATTTACATTCCTACCACGACTACGTAGAACAGTATGGAAGTTCCTCAAACTAAAAACAGAACTATCACGTGACCCAGAAGTCCTGCCCCCCGGGCATATACCTGGAAAAAACCATAATTCAAAAAGATAGATACACCCCAGTGTTCACTGCAGCACTTCTTAAAATAGCCAGGACACATGGAAGCAACCTAAATGCCCATCGATAGGGGTGGATAAAGATGTGGTACATATGCACAAAAGACTATTACTCAGCCTTAAAAGGAACAAGACAGTGCCATTTGCAGAGATGTAGATACGCCTAGAGACTGTCCTACAGAATGAGTAAGTCAGAAACAGAAAAAAGTTGTATAATATGGATTCTATGTGGAATCCAGAAAAACTGTACAGGTGAACCTATCTGCAAAGCAGAAACGGACAGATGCAGAGAGCAAACTTACAGATTCTGAGGGGATGGAGTGGCATGAGCTGTGAGATTGGCATGGACTTCTACACACTACTGTGTATAAAGCAGATAACTAATGAGACCCTACTGTATACCACAGGGAACTAGATTCAATAATATCCTGTGATAGACCATAACGGAAAGGAACATGAATATATATATATATACACACATATAACTGACTCACTCTGCTGTACACCAGGAACTAACATTGTANTACTCAGCCTTAAAAGGAACAAGATAGTGCCATTTGCAGAGATGTAGATACGCCTAGAGACTGTCATACAGAATGAGTAAGTCAGAAAAAAGTTGTATAATATGGATTCTATGTGGAATCCAGAAAAACTGTACAGGTGAACCTATCTGCAAAGCAGAAACGGACAGATGCAGAGAGCAAACTTACAGATTCTGAGGGGATGGAGTGGCATGAGCTGTGAGATTGGCATGGACTTCTACACACTACTGTGTATAAAGCAGATAACTAATGAGACCCTACTGTATACCACAGGGAACTAGATTCAATAATATCCTGTGATAGACCATAACGGAAAGGAACATGAATATATATATATATACACACATATAACTGACTCACTCTGCTGTACACCAGGAACTAACATTGTAAATTAACTATACTTCAATAACATTCAAAACAAAACAAAACATGGTTACCCAAGGGTAAGGTGGGAGAGATGGATAAATTCGGAGTATGGGATTAATATATACACATCACTATATATAAAAAAGACAAGAATTTACTGTATGGGACAGGGAATTACATTCAATATCTTGCAATAACCTATAATGGAAAAGAATCTGTAGCTGTACACTTGAAAATAACACAATATTGTAAATCAACTGTAGTGTAATAAAATTTTTAAAAAGTCATATTTTGAGCCTGTGTTCTCTGCATATTTGAATTTCAGAGCAAAATTCCCAGGAGCGAAAGCCATTTCAAATGGAAACCTCACATATAACATCTTCCAGTTGAGAGCGGGGGCCCACAGAAGCCTGAGGCCTGGTTCTCAGCTGCCCTGGGTGTGTGCAGCGCTGCTGCTGCTGCAGCCAGGAACCCAAGCCACGCGTGGTATCAGCCCCAGGCGACCAGAGCTGTTTATCACTCTAGACCTGCCAGGGCTGTGGGCCTCGGGGCTCCACAGGTGGCGGCAAGGCACTGGTTGCGACGATGGCAGAGTGCCACCAGGGAGTCTGCCCCACCTCCCTGGGTTTGGGAAACGTAAGGAACGAAAAGCCCTCATCAGAGCTGCTCTCTGCTGGGGTCCTTTCCCACTCCACCAATATTTTCTTCAAGTTAAGTGATCCTTGGTTAAGTGACCACTTACCCCAAATCCGTGTGAAGTCACTAAGGGAGAAGTCTTAACAGACGCCTCCGTGGGCGCCCTGGGCCTCCATGTAGGGCAAGCACACTCCATATAGACTGTTTCCCGCAGGCAGTGGGGCTCAGGCGGAGTCCAGGTCCTCATGCTTCACGCATGCTCCCCTGTGCCAGCTTCACGGGCGTCTCGGCTGCTGACCTCCCCGCTCCTCCCCATTTCCTGCATTTCTAACTGTGCTTCTATGTCAGAACTTTTTTCCTCCTGCTATGCTGACGTAACTTTTAATGTCTATTACATTCTGTCACCCACTTGTAACTTAATTAACAGTGACCACTGGCCACTTGATGTGAACAGCCAACTCAGTGGAAAAGACCCCGATACTGGGAAAAGATTGAGGGCAAAAGGAAGAGGGCAGCGGAGGATGAGCTGGTTGGATGGCATCACTGACTCAATGGACGTGAGTCTGAGCGAACTCCGGGAGATAATGAAGGGCAGGGCGGCCTGGTGTGCTGCAGTCCACGGGGCGGCAGAGTCAGACCGAGTGACTGAACAACAAACAACACTTAGGTTACACCGCAGGTGCTAATATTTTCCCCAAGTTAAGTGATCCTGAACACTGATCCAAAAATCCACACAAAATCACTAAGTGAGAAATCTTAACAGACACCTCTGTGGGGGCCTGGGCCTCAGTGTAGGGCGAACACACTCTGTATAGATTGTTTTCCGCGGGCAGTGGGGCTCAGGCTTACTTACATTCCATACAAGGTACATACACTATTTGTTCCTCTTAACTGCCCTATGGGGCTTTCCTGGTGGCTCAGAGGTTAAAGTGCCTCCCTCCAATGCGGGAGACACGGGTTCGATCCCTGGTTCGGGAAGATCCCCTGGAGAAGGAAATGGTAACCCACTCCAGTATTCTTGCCTAGAAAATCCCATGGATGGAGAAGCCTGGTAGGCTACAGTCCATGGGGTCGCAAAGAGTCAGACACGACTGAGCAACTTCACTTTCACAACTGCCCTATGAGAGGCACACCATTATCAACATTTTAAACATGAGACACAGGGAAGTTGAAATCCTGCCCGAGGTCACACAGTTCAGCGGGGGTCTGCACTTAGTCCTGGCTCCAGGGCCCGCGCTGCCAGCCTGAGCTGCCCAGCTCCTGCTTGATAACGTGCCAGCTCTGGGCTGCTTTTGGACCACCTAGAACGTCACCCCACTCTCCACTGGGTTCGCCCAGGCTGTGAGATTCCGACTCCAATGAATCACACTTTCATCCTGTGAAGGATTTGCTTATATTTTGGAAATGCTAGGTGAGGCTGAAATTTTGTCCTGTCCCACCTGGCCCAGATTTTTTTCTGCTTTGGCTAAATCTCTCTAAACCAAGGGAGTCCAGTTCTAGAACACACCATGGTTACCCTACCCTGACCTTTAAGCACAAATTGAATCAAGATTTTAAAAGCTGCTTAAAATTCTGAAAAGCTTGAGTTAATAAAAAGCACAGGAATCCATTTGAGTATATTTCAAAGAAAGGCTTCTAAAGGGCACAAGAACAAGAAAGTGTGGAAAATGTGGTGGGGAAGTTAGTTGGCAAAGCACAAGCCCTTGAGTCGCTAAAACTTGGAAAAGAAAACTAGTAACAGGCAAACTGCTTGAGGGGGCATCTCCAACGGAGGGAAACGTAAGAACGAGCAAACCTAACGTGGCAACAAAGTGCCACTTACTCAGCACCTGCAGCGGGGAGTCAAATTGTTCAGGAATCATCCGGGCACAGGAAAGGCTAAGACAAGCCATGTCTCCTTTGCTGGATAATGAGAAAAGCATTAACAGATGCTTAAAAGGACGCCGAGTTGAATGGATGTAATGTGGACACACCCAGACACAAGCGTGGAGAATAAGAGCTCTGGGCTCTGGCAGCCTTGCAGACAGGCACAAGAGGACAGCAGAGCGGGGGGCTGAGGCCAGCTGAGGTGGACCATGCTTTAGCCCTGGCCACTCGGGCCCGGAGCAGTGGGCCCCACCGTGTGGGCTAAGGTCGGAATGCCGATGGCGTCTCTAAGAGAGGAGGGTATCGAAACAAAAAGAACCAGTGTCCATAAGATCAAAAACAAGCCATGACTAATCATGAGGAAATAATATATATAAAAACCATGATGAATACTACTGGAACATCGCATCATGTAATGTGCATCGTGGCCGTATCAGAGGCAAGGGACATCACAGGGATGGCCCCAAATGGCAGGACAGAGAAGTCAAAGGTGATGCCAGTTCTGGGCAAGAAAGGGAAAAGAGCATTTTGTATTTTGGCAAGTAATGATGTAAAACTAATACAGTGACTCCCAAATCAGAGGACTAATGACCAAGTTTCTTGTAAAAAATGGAGTTCCTTTTTTAGAGGCAACACTCACTGTAGCAACTACATCTCTGGGTGTGATGTTATCCTGCAAACTGAAGTGCATAAAGAAATCATTCGGGCTCTGCTACAACACGATCCTGGGCTGTTTATCAGATGACAGAGGTCACCAGCCTGATCTGTTACCTTCAGCTCACAGCACCAGCACTTCCGCAATGCCGCCAGGACACTGCCCCAGTTATCCGGGCCATCCAGGTGACCCAGAGCATCCGGTCTGCAGGAAGCACTTCCTGGACAAGACACGCACAGGAAGCAGCTGCCTCTTGATCTGGACACAGGCCTGGGAGGAAGGGTGTGCCCTTCCAGTCTGGAAGCCGATGGACAGGGGGCTCTCCTCCTGCAGCACGAGTTGTTGAGGTCAGGAACCCCCTGTGGAGTTCACAGGTCACTCAGGTTCCTGGGGACACGAGACCCAAGGAGTCTGGAACCAGCCAAGGCCGTGGCATGGTCTCTCAGTCCTCATCTTTAATGGGCAGTAACACCCCCAGGCTCAGGGTTCAGGCCAGGGGGCAAGGCATGGATCGGGGAGGACACAGGGGTAACAGCACCCACCCACAAGGGGCCGCACCAAAGAAGCCTCCCTGTCCACCAGCTCCTTCTGTGAGTCCTGAGTCTCATGAGATGCGACTCAAGGATGGGTCTTCACTATGGCAGGAAGGAAAAACTCAGAGCTCAGAAAACAAAAGGCTGAAGTAAACAGTCCACTAAATGACATGTAGGAGATCATCCACTGCCCACACCAGGGCTTCAACCAAGAATTTAAAAAAATTTAAGCATTCTGCCTAAATATCAAGGGGGAATAGCGCTCCATCTAAGGAAACATGGCTGGTCACCACCAGGAGGGAGTGAGGTGCTGCCTCTGCGCCCGCGGCGGCCGCGCCCCTTCCTGGCCCCATCCCCGATGCAGACGCCCCGCCCCCGTCACAGGCGTGACTTCAGGCCACAAGCCCCAGAGCACCCGTCACCCACGGCAGCGCCCCTGGCTCTGCTGGGCTTCTCCCATCTATACAGGGTGTGGCCCTTTGATCAACACAACATCTATATCCTCCATTCATGTCATCGTAATATCTAAAAGTCAACATGATGACTAAAACCGAGGCCGTAATCGATTTTACTGCCTCCACCCCCAGGGCTAGGAATGGCCAAGCCGTGCCTGCTGATGAGCAGTGCTGCCGGCACCGATGCCCTTTCTGAAGCGCCTGGTCAAGGTGGGGCCAGAAATGGCTGACGCTTCATCTCCTTCTGCAAGAAAAACACTCACTATTAGGCAGACACGTGAGCATTCATTCTCTTGACTTCCTTTTCCTCAAAACAGCTACTTCCCACCTCTAAGCCTCGTGAACAAGGACGAGGCCCCATGTTGCCTCTACGTCTTTATTGCACTTGAATTCCCCGCCACCTGCATCCCTCGGGGGACAGGGGGGTGGCAGGAGGTACCGACGGCACTGGCCCGGCCCGGCCCCCACTGCTCTGTCCTCTGGAGCTAAGGTGACACACGGCCATGACACCCATCCCGAGAACCCACAGCACCCGACCGCGGGGGACACGTCCGTGGCTTCCCAGTTCCTCTCTCATACTCATGACCAGAACGGACCTTTCTGAGAGGAGCCAGCTTAACTGTGTGTGTACACGGCAGAAGCAACTGCCTCGGGACACAGCACAGTTTTGTCCATGAAGAAGAAATGACTTCTCCACAGACCTGTACTCTAGCTGTTTGAGAGCAAAGAACCCAAGACCCCAGTGTGNGACCGCGGGGGACACGTCCGTGGCTTCCCACTTCCTCTCTCATACTGATGACCAGAACGGACCTTTCTGAGAGGAACCAGCTTAACTGTGTGTGTACACGGCAGAAGCAACTGCCTCGGGACACAGCACAGCTTTGTCCATGAAGAAGAAATGACTTCTCCACAGACCTGTACTCTAGCTGTTTGAGAGCAAAGAACCCAAGACCCCAGTGTGAACAGAGCATCCAGCCCATGTGGCCAGTGCTCTTTAGTGCAACCTTTGGAAAAAGAGACCACGGTCCCCTCTGAGGTTAATCCGTCAGCCAGCATGATCCTGCTTATGCCTTGGACTTTGGTTCTGACAAAAGTTTTAACCAAAAATCATGTGGTCTGGAGTGGGGCAGAACTCAGCCTCCGTACTTTGTCATTTAGAAACATGAGCTGCTACATACAATACATGCTGAATTAAACATGTCTTCACCTATTCAGTTCCTCCTCTACCATCGTCACTGTTTTCTGGTGTGAAGCCAAGAAGAGCAGAGAGCATGAGAGAGAAGCTATTTGCTAACAGGGACTCCCCTGGTAGAATTCATAAAATACAGATGATTTCTGCCTGTTACCCTGATCGACCTGCAAATCATTTTGTTAAGACAGGATCAATGTTTTCGGAGCACTCAGCCAGGTTTGGGTGGAGTGATATCTGTTGTCTGCAGCAAAGCCCACGGCTGATTCATAGGTAAGTTATGTGGCTCTAGAAGAGGCAATCAAACCAGTGTTTCCATAAGCTGTTTTGGACAATCAGAACAAACCAGCTTGTACCAAACAAACAGTCACGCAGTTGTTCAGGCTGTGGGCATATATGTTTTTTACCCTTTGAACCAAGCATTCCAGGTAAGTAAGTGGCAAGCCATGCAGATAAATGCTGTTATTCATATAGGCTTAATTAGACAGGCATGAAATGACTGGAAGGGAAGAGGATAACATCCATAATGACTAATAAAATAAGCTTGGGGTCAAGGCCTCAGCATTCCTGTTTTCACAAAGGAACTGGTGTCAGTAGGGAGACTTCCCCTAGTGGGCTAGAAAGCTAGTGACGCCCTGGGTACATGCTTGGCCACGTGTCCTGAGCTGGGAGGAAGTGATGGCAACCGCAAGAGGAAAGCATGTGCTGAAAGGAAATGGAACAAAACCAACAGCAGGTGAGTCGGGGCCCAGTGGCCTCGACCCAAGGAGATGATAGCTCTTTCCAAACATGCTGCANATTTAGAAACATGAGCTGCTACATACAATACATGCTGAATTAAACATGTCTTCACCTATTCAGTTCCTCCTCTACCATCGTCACTGTTTTCTGGTGTGAAGCCAAGAAGAGCAGAGAGCATGAGAGAGAAGCTATTTGCTAACAGGGACTCCCCTGGTAGAATTCATAAAATACAGATGATTTCTGCCTGTTACCCTGATCGACCTGCAAATCATTTTGTTAAGACAGGATCAATGTTTTCGGAGCACTCAGCCAGGTTTGGGTGGAGTGATATCTGTTGTCTGCAGCAAAGCCCACGGCTGATTCATAGGTAAGTTATGTGGCTCTAGAAGAGGCAATCAAACCAGTGTTTCCATAAGCTGTTTTGGACAATCAGAACAAACCAGCTTGTACCAAACAAACAGTCACGCAGTTGTTCAGGCTGTGGGCATATATGTTTTTTACCCTTTGAACCAAGCATTCCAGGTAAGTAAGTGGCAAGCCATGCAGATAAATGCTGTTATTCATATAGGCTTAATTAGACAGGCATCAAATGACTGGAAGGGAAGAGGATAACATCCATAATGACTAATAAAATAAGCTTGGGGTCAAGGCCTCAGCATTCCTGTTTTCACAAAGGAACTGGTGTCAGTAGGAAGACTTCCCCTAGTGGGCTAGAAAGCTAGTGACGCCCTGGGTACATGCTTGGCCACGTGTCCTGAGCTGGGAGGAAGTGATGGCAACCGCAAGAGGAAAGCATGTGCTGAAAGGAAATGGAACAAAACCAACAGCAGGTGAGTCGGGGCCCAGTGGCCTCGACCCAAGGAGATGATAGCTCTTTCCAAACATGCTGCACACTCAAGCTCGCCCCATGGCACCGGAGCCCCGCCCTCCAGGGACTGCTCCTCACCCTCCGGGAAGCCAAGTCCCACTGACCCACTGACGGTCTCCAACCCAGCTTGGCATGCTCCGTGCTGGGAAGAACTTGCAGCTCCTGGAAGAGGGTAGGAGACCCCTGGGCTTCCGGCCAGGCTGGCACACTGGACTGGCCCTTGAACCTGCCTTTCGGGTCTTCTCTCCGGGTCCTCTAGTCCCCTCCTCGCCTCCTTCTCCCCCACCCTCAATGCCAAGGACAGGGTGGCAGGCCGTGCTCAGCTCTCACCTCCCAGACTAGCACCTGGCGGCTAGTGGCCCGTCTCCAGATCCCGCCGCTTTACAGGAACCTGTTGAGCTCCTGCTGCTCTTCAAAGACACACGTGTTGCCCCTTCCACAAAGCCCCCTAGCTGCCAAGGGAAGGTGCCGGTGTGCTCCTGCTTCACCATGCCTGGGTGCAGAGGCAGCCCCAGACGGCAGGCTCCCAGGGCAGGGTCCCCGCAAGGGGGGTGATCGAGGTGTCCCCATCTGTGGGTGAGCCCTAGGGGCGGATGGAGCAGACGCACAATTCTGTGCTGAGACCAATGGCGCCTGCCCTTCATGGTGACCACAGACGCCTCTGGGGGCACACTTTTCTTCCCGAGGCTTCAGCATCAGAATCCCTGTGCCTTCAAAGGGCCCTTTCTACGGCTTGGGGAGAGCTGAAGCTCTGGCGAGGGGGTGAACAGCTTGTGGACGACCTCCTTTAGCACGAAGCAGAAGCCCACTTGCAACCACAGAGATCTGACAGCAGCTTTGGAGCAAAGTGTGGGTCCCAGGCAGTGAGACCCAGACCTGGATGGTCAGTCGCCATCAGTCTGTGCCTGACGATCTTTCATAAAATGAGTTCTCACTTGCGCTGTTCATCTAGCAGGTTTGGGAATTTCTTTTTACAAACTCTGAAGTTTGCTGTTATTTCAAACTGACAGAAAAAATTGCAAGCAGACTAAAGAGATCTTAAATAAAATACCCTTACTCGGATTTACCAACTGGTTCCGCTTTGCACTCTGCTTTATCATTTAATTACCTTTTTCTTAATCATTTGAGAGTAAGTTGTAGACAACACAGCCCTTGCCCCTAAGCACATCCATATATATTTCCTAAAAACAAAGCCTTTTTTTACATAGTACAGGAGAATGTTCCCTGATGATTTTGAAGGGTAAGGTGACAGTTATTTCCTATTTTATCAAACTTTCCAGATGTTGTTAAGTTGACAGAATTCAGAAAGTATAAAAACAGCTAGGAGCCCCTACAGCGTCACCGCAGGATGATGAGACAGCACCTGGCTCTTCTGAGGAAAAGCAGACAGNATTTTATCAAACTTTCCAGATGTTGTTAAGTTGACAGAATTCAGAAAGTATAAAAACAGCTAGGAGCCCCTACAGCGTCACCGCAGGATGATGAGACAGCACCTGGCTCTTCTGAGGAAAAGCAGACAGTGATCCCCGCACAGGTCCCTCACGTTCATGGCAGATGTGATTTTGATGAGCTGGGGTACATCAGGACCATGTCAACAAGCGTTCCACCGGGATCGACGGTCAGCAGTCTGTGAGAAGGCCCCTGTGACAGCCCGTGCCTGTGCAAACCCCTCCCTCGGGGTCTTGGCTGGACCCAGGACTCGCCTGACCACAGAGCACAGCACCCCTCTGGAGTGAGGGGACGTCACTCCAGAGATTGCAGAGAGGCTGNTGGTTGGTCACAAGGGTCGGGGACACACGAACTCACTGTCCCACAGAGCGTCCATCAAGTCATCCCCAGAGACGGAGGGCGGGCTGGGCAGATCAGCAGGCTGACTGGATGCATTGTGTGCAGAAAGCGGGCTGCCCGGGAAGTCTGGGAGAGTCCTGAGCGTGTGTGGTCTCACTCGCCACCTGGGAAACACTGCATCTTCTAAACAAAGGCTCCTCTCAGCCTCCAGCTCTGTGGCAGGGAGCCAGAGAGCAGGGCGTGGGAGGGATGCTGGAAACCGCAAGTCACAGGCGACTGACCGGTCGAGTCAAGCCCACGGTCTGTCACATCAACAACTTTGCTTCTTTCCCTTAGTCATCCTTCACGAGTCTGCCTCTGTTTTCTGGAAGAAAAGTACATCAACCCAGTACTCAGTCGTACTAGACTTTTAAAAACAATATTGAGAGATTCTCTGTTGTCCTTAAAAGTGCCAATACTCTTGGTCCCACTGTTTTTTTGTTTCTGTAGCATTTTCTTCTGTGATAAGGCCGGCCAGCCACACCGCTTATCAAGGAACTACAGGGTGAAGGATCAGGGACCAGTATTGTCAAAAGTGTGATTTCCATCATGTTCATGATCCAAAGAAGGACACAGTTGAGTCTACAAGTTTTCAGGCTCCCATATAGACTGAAGTGCTCTCATTAAGTCACTGTGTAAAAACTACATTAAATTTTTAAAAAGGGGGAAAAAAGTAAACGGAAAACACACCACAGATATCTTTCAAGACTCACTGTGTTTGTTAACAGGTTCCTACTTCTGCTGGTTCTCTTGTTAATTTTGATCTGTGTATTTACACACATTTTTAATTCATTCAATGATTTCACACTCCAGCAGTTTCAATTTGTTTCAGGCAAAATTGGACTGCTAAAAAAGATCCAGGCTATTTTCAGGTTAGAAAAATAATAACTTGAAATTGGGGGTGATTCTACGGGATTGATATTTTTTTGTTCTAATTACAGAATGGAGTCCTTTCCATAAAAGTAAACATGTTCAGTTCTTGCATAACACATATGACACGCGCAGTCGTGTCTGACTCTCTGCGACTCCATGGGCAGTAGTCTGCCAGGCTCTGATGTCTACTGGATTTTCCAGGCCAGAATACTAGAGTGGGTGCCATCTTCTCTTCCAGGGATCTTCTCAACCCGGGGATCGAACTTGTATCTCTTGCGGCTCCTGCACTGGCAGCTGGGCTCTTTACCACTGAGTCATCTGGGAAGCCCACAGTACATATAACAAACAAGATCAATTCAAATATCCTCCTATATTTCCTAATCTTTCCCTTGCATCTTTTTCTGGTTTTTTTGCTTTTTGGCTATACCACACAGCATGTGGGATCTTAGTTCCCCAACCAGGGATAGAACCCATGCTTCCTGCACTGGAAGTGCAGATCTCTAACCACTGGCCACCAGGGATGTCCCCTGGTCATTCTTATGTTAAGATTAGTGAAGTTATTTACATCCCAGGACAGAACAACAAACAGTGGACAGTATTAGGTTATCCCACCCTGGACAGCGTCTTTGGAGCACCTAGTATACGCCATGAGGTGCACAATCTTTGAAGTTGCAGAGGTCAGGAACACACACCTTTGTATTTCATTTCAACCTATGACTTTCTTTCCCTCGCTACTGAGAAAAACACTTTGCTTGAACAAAGCAAATAAATATGAAATGTAGCAGAAATTCAGCCCACTTGCCCTAACTATAAATACCCTATTTCTGCATCTTTAGCCTCTGCTGGATTGGGTCTGCCTATCCAGTTGGGTTATATACTATTCCCATCCCAACCTGTCTTCTGTCCTATAGCTTTTCTTTGCTGTATGAGATTACAGATGCTTTAAAACAAAAATATTTTTGAAATATAACAAGTCCCCTTTCTTCATCTGTAGTGATTCCTCTGAAGATTTTCTTCCCCCATCTCTTGGCTCTGGATGAATTGAAAAGCTAGGAAGGATTTGTATTGCTCAATATACCAATAGTAATTACAAAGTATGGATTCTTGAGTCCCATGCCAACCTTCTAAATTAGAATTTCTAGAGATAGAATGTAAGAACCTGAATTTTTAGCAAATTTCTCCACTCATTCGTAAGATTTAAGTACCATTGGCTATGACTTCAGTATTTTCAATTCTTTGTGCTCAGAGAAAAGGATGTAGTCATTTTACTGTGCTGTACTAATGTGGAGCTCATGCTGGGGGAAGTTAGTTACATAGACACAGAAAGTTATGCGGAAAGGACATGAGAGAGATGGATGGACAAATGACACATGTTGGAGAGATATTTCTTATCCATAGTGCTGCTTACAGATGGTGGAAAAATAAAAACATGGAAGAGAGGCTCTATTCACTGTAGCACAATAATAATTTCAGAAATCATTAAGAATTATGTCAGAATAATGTTGCTGAAAGCCACATTAGACCAGAAGATTAAAACATGCATGTTTA